>SJYG01000475.1:568690-748099 GCA_006410535.1 Litocranius walleri | reverse complement strand
CAGATATGCAGATGACACCACCCTTATGGCAGAAAGTGAAGAAGAACTAAAGAGCCTCTTGATGAAAGTGAAAGAGGAAAGCGAAAAAGTTGGTTTTAAAGCTCAACATTCAGAAAACAAAGATCATGGCATCTGGTCCCATCACTTCATGGGAAATAGATGGAGAAACAGTGGAAACAGTGTCAGACTTTATTTTGGGGGGCTCCAAAATCACTGCAGATGGTGACTGCAGCCATGAAATTAAAAGACGCTTACTCCTTGGAAGAAAAGTTATGACCAACCTAGATAGTATATTCAAAAGCAGAGACATTACTTTGCCTACTAAGGTCCGTCTAGTCAAGGCTATGGTTTTTCTTGTGGTCATGTATGGATGTGAGAGTTGGACTGTGAAGAAGGCTGAGCGCCGAAGAATTGATGCTTTTGAATTGTGGTATTGGAGAAGACTCTCGAGAGTCCCTTGGCTTGCAATGAGATCCAACTAGTCCATTCTGAAGGAGATTAGCCCTGGAATTTCTTTGGAAGGAATGATGCTAAAGCTGAAACTCCAGTACTTTGGCCACCTCGTGAAGAGTTGACTCATTGGAAAAGACTCTGATGCTGGGAGGGATTGGGGGCAGGAGGAGAAGGCGACGATCGAGGATGAGATGGCTGGATGGCATCACAGACTCGGTGGGCGTGAGTCTGAGTGAACTCCGGGAGATGGTGATGGACAGGGAGGCCTGGCATGCTGCGATTCGTGGGGTCTCGAAGAGTCGGACACAACTGAGCAACTGAACTGAACTGAACTGAATATATGAAATGTCAAGTATTATGATTATGGTAGGAGTTTGAAAATCTGTTGTTTGGCTCTAGACTCAAACTGTAATACTTAGTCAGAGAAAAAATGTTAATCTCAAGTCATCAGGAGAAACTTCCTTTCAAAACCTATGCCTCAAAAATTCAGGAGCCTGGCAGGCTATGGTCCATGGGGTCAAAAAGATTCAGACACTGAGCAACTAACATTTTCCGTTTCAACCTTATCCAAGGTGGACTCTCCTTTTGTTCAGAGTCTGTGTCCTAGGGAGCAGTTCTCTCTTGCTCAGCAAGCAGTGCGTTCAGCTTGTTTCGGGTAAATGTAAGTGTGTGTGTGTGTGGTCGGGGAGCAGGGTATGTGGGGCCTTGTTTCTCAATAAAGATCTACAAAGTTATGTGCATACTCTGAAAAATGGGCCAAGAAGGGGCCCTAACCCTACACAGGAGTCGGGAGGAGGGTGGCTGTGCAGGAGGGAGGCAGAAGGCAAATCACTGTTCAAGACAAGGAAACTTTGAGCTGAAGTCTGAAGCTAATTCAGTAAATTGTGTGTGAATTTCTCAGGCAGAAAGAACAAATGAGCCACGTTAGGGGGACATTGGACTTTCTGATGCATTTGAGGAACACTAATGCTCAATGGGTCACAGGACTGCAGGTGAATGTGTAATTGGAGATAACTCAGGGGATACTTGAAGGTACAATGCATGTGTGGTACACTGGGATAAAGGGAAGTCAGTCAAAGATTTGACCTCAGGAGGAGTTAAATTAGTTTGACATTTTAGAAAAATAATTCTCATGCATTAAAGAGATAAAGTGCAGACACTCTAGGTGAGAGGCAACTTGATCTTGCCGTAGTAAATTTTGGATATTCTCCAGGAAAACGTTTTTATTCTGAAGATAAAAATCAGGCCCAGTGGATTATTTTTAAGTGGCTCATTCAAAACCATAGAACGAGGACTGGAACACTAAATGGTTAGCTCTGATTTCTGTTGAGAAATCCAAACAAGCTACACAGTCATTTACTTCTCCTACGAGCAAATCCCAGCTCAGGAGAGACTCCCTAGGCATGAGGCAGGGAGAGTGCAGCCTCACACTGGGGGCACGTTAGTTCCGCTCGTCACAGATTCAGCTCAGGGCTGAAACAGCAGACGCCTGGAAGACGAGCGACATGCAGAAGTGAGGTGTCTGGACACTTGGCTGGGTGCCGTGTGGCTGAAGGAGACTGGACTTGCAGCATGTGCCTGAAATGCATTTCAGGTGTCAGAGCATTTCCTCGAGTTTCTCCACTTTACAGGTTAAGGTTCAGAAAGGTTAGGGTATCGGCCCAAAGTCACATAGCCAGAAGGCAGAAGAGAAACTGAAGTTCAGCCTGCCTCCAGGGGCTTCCCTGGTGGCTCAGTGATAACCTGCCTGCCAAAGCTGGAGACATGCATTCAGCCCCTGGCCCAGGAGGATTCCACACACCACAGAGCAACTAAGCCCATGTGCCACAACTATTAAATCTGTGCTCAGGAGCCTGGGAGGCGCAACTACCGAGCCCACATGCCAGCTACTGAAGCCCAGGCGCCCTAAAGCCTGTGGTTCACAGCGAGGGATGCCACCGCAGTGGGAAGCCTGCACACTGCCCCTGGAAGGATCTCCCACACGTGGCAACTAGAGAAAGCGCGCACAGCGACAGAGGCCCAGCACAGCTAACAGACAGACAAAATCATATTTACATATGTTATGTCAAAACTTGCCTGCAGTTGAGGCCAAATCTTCCAAGCCGAGGGAAAGTTTGAATTCCAAACGGAGTGAAAGATCGTGATCTTTACTGAGGCCCTCTTGATTGTTTTTTCCTCCAAATCCTACTTTCATTTTTCAAATCTTATCTCTTGTTTCTTTCTGGTTTGTTTTTAATTTAAGGATACTTTACAAACAATGATACATGCATGGTGTGTTTTGACAGGGTACACATACCTATATAATCATGTTTAAGACAGGGAACATTTTTATCACCCCAGGAAATTTCCTTGTGATTTCCTTACTCAGCTCCACCCTCCAGGCAACCGCTTTCTGATTTCTCTGATTATAAATTAATTTTTTCTGCTGTTTAGCTTTTATAAATAGAATAATGGTATGAGGTTTCTGTGTCTGGTTTTTCTGCTTAACATATATTTTTAAACCCATCTGTATATTTGCATGTATCAGTAGTTAATTATTATTTTTTTTCTTGCTAAGGAGTACCCATATGTGTGACTACTCCACAATTTATGTATTCAACTATTAATAGACAATTGGGTATCTCAGTTTTTTTTTTATGAATAAAGCTGCTCTATGATCATTCAAAAAGAAGGTGAATATCTGTCATTCTGTATCCTTGAGTAAATATCTAGGAGGGGAAGTTCTGTATTACAGAGCTGATGAGTCTTTAACTATATGAGAAATTGTCAAAACAGTTTCTGTAAATGACCTTACAATTTCACACTCACACCAGCAATGTATGAGAGTTTTAGTGTCACCATGCTTGCCAGTATTGATGTTTTCAGCCCTTTCAGTGTTAGCCCTTCCACTGTGTATGTAGCAGAACCTCATTGTGGGTGTATTTTTGCATTTCACTAGTGACTAGTGATATCATGTGCTTTTCGACCATTTATATGTCTTATTTTAAAGAGTCAGATATTACCCTTGAAGATGCCACCAGGAAACAGCTAGAGCTCATAATAAACTTGGTAAAGTTGCAGAATACAAAATTAATACACAGAAATCTCTTGTATTCCTATACACTAACAACAAAAAAATCAGAAAAAGAAATCAAGGAAACGATCCCATTTACCACTGCAACGAAAAGAATTAGATGCCTAAGGATAAACCTACATAAGGAGACAAAAGACCTATACTCACTTAAGTCACTGATGAAAGAAATCGAAGATGATACAAACAGATGGAGAGATATACCATGTTCTTGGGTTGGAAGAATCAATATTGTGAAAATGACTATCCTTCCCAAAGCAATCTAAAGATTCAATGCAATCCCTATCAAATTACCAATTGCATTTATCACATTGATGTATTCATTGGAATATATTCACCAATCTACAAAGGGCAGACATTTTAACAATGTTTTGTTATTTTTTAATCCATGTTCGAGTAATTTCCATTTACAGAGAGATTCCATTTCTTTCAGCAATGTGTTTAGTTATCAGTTTGTATGTTTGTATATATCGTATTAAATTGATTCTTAGCTATGTTATGCTTTTGATATAATTATAGATAAAATCTTTTTTGGATTTTATTTTTCAACTGTTTCCTGCTCTTATATAGAAATACAAGTAATTATATCAATATTGCATCATGCAACTATGATAAATTCACTTACTAGTTCTAATATTTATGCTGAAGATTCCTTAGAATATTCAAAATAAAAAGATATATGGCCTGCACATTTTTAAAAGTCTTACTTTTTCCTTAATTCTTGTATTTTATTTATTTTTCTTATTTCATACACAAGTTGAGACTTCCAGAACAATATTGAATAAAAGTGGTGGGATTCAACGTTTGTTTTGCTTGCCACCTTAAGGGGAAACTGTTAAGTATTTCACCATTAAGGAAAATTTTAATTTTAATTATAGTTTCATCAGACACTATTTCCCAAAAGGAAAAAAATTCCATTGTATTTAGTTTCCTGAGAATTTTTACTTATCATAAATGAGTGCTGAATAAAGTTGGTTGCATTTTCTTTAAAATTTTATGTTTATTATTTTTGTTATATAAAGAATATAAATTAGTTTTCTCTTTTTTATTATTAAGCCAAACTTGACTTCTGAAATAAAGGCTATCTGTTCATTTCTTTATACTTTTACTTTTCACATGCCAATATTTTTGTAAAAGTCTTTTGTATCTGTATCCATATGTGATACTTCTGTATCACTTATCATTTTTCTTAAAATACCTTTGTTACTTTTTATCAGTGTTATTCTAAACTTATAAAAGAAGTCATTATTTTTCCTTCTATTTTCTGAAAGAACTTTTATAAAATTTGTGCTTTTTTTCCTTAAAATTTTGATATTTATAACCAGTCTGATACTTTTTTGTAAGAATTTTATAGATCAATTCATTTCTAAAAATTTATAGCTATGGATATTTTCTAATTTATTCAATTTTGGTAATTTTATCCTCTCAGGGTCCATGAGGTTTATGGTAATATCTACTCCCACTTATATTTCCAATATATATATTTTCTCTCTCTTTATTATTTATTTTGCTGAATTTTATTAACAAATGATTTAATTTTGTGAACTTTGTCAAAGTTTCACATCTTTCTATTATTCCACATTCTCTCTGTAGAAGGCAATGGCACCCCACTCCAGTACTCCTGTCTGGAAAATCCCATGGATGGAGGAGCCTGGTGGGACGCAGTCCATGGGGCCACTGAGGGTCGGTCACGACTGAACAACTTCACTTTCACTCTTCACTTTCATGCATTGGAATTTAACAATGTTTTGTTATTTTTTAATCCATGTTCGAGTAATTTCCATTTACAGAGAGATTCCATTTCTTTCAGCAATGTGTTTAGTTATCAGTTTGTATGTTTGTATATATCGTATTAAATTGATTCTTAGCTATGTTATGCTTTTGATATAATTATAGATAAAATCTTTTTTGGATTTTATTTTTCAACTGTTTCCTGCTCTTATATAGAAATACAAGTAATTATATCAATATTGCATCATGCAACTATGATAAATTCACTTACTAGTTCTAATATTTATGCTGAAGATTCCTTAGAATATTCAAAATAAAAAGATATATGGCCTGCACATTTTTAAAAGTCTTACTTTTTCCTTAATTCTTGTATTTTATTTATTTTTCTTATTTCATACACAAGTTGAGACTTCCAGAACAATATTGAATAAAAGTGGTGGGATTCAACGTTTGTTTTGCTTGCCACCTTAAGGGGAAACTGTTAAGTATTTCACCATTAAGGAAAATTTTAATTTTAATTATAGTTTCATCAGACACTATTTCCCAAAAGGAAAAAAATTCCATTGTATTTAGTTTCCTGAGAATTTTTACTTATCATAAATGAGTGCTGAATAAAGTTGGTTGCATTTTCTTTAAAATTTTATGTTTATTATTTTTGTTATATAAAGAATATAAATTAGTTTTCTCTTTTTTATTATTAAGCCAAACTTGACTTCTGAAATAAAGGCTATCTGTTCATTTCTTTATACTTTTACTTTTCACATGCCAATATTTTTGTAAAAGTCTTTTGTATCTGTATCCATATGTGATACTTCTGTATCACTTATCATTTTTCTTAAAATACCTTTGTTACTTTTTATCAGTGTTATTCTAAACTTATAAAAGAAGTCATTATTTTTCCTTCTATTTTCTGAAAGAACTTTTATAAAATTTGTGCTTTTTTTCCTTAAAATTTTGATATTTATAACCAGTCTGATACTTTTTTGTAAGAATTTTATAGATCAATTCATTTCTAAAAATTTATAGCTATGGATATTTTCTAATTTATTCAATTTTGGTAATTTTATCCTCTCAGGGTCCATGAGGTTTATGGTAATATCTACTCCCACTTATATTTCCAATATATATATTTTCTCTCTCTTTATTATTTATTTTGCTGAATTTTATTAACAAATGATTTAATTTTGTGAACTTTGTCAAAGTTTCACATCTTTCTATTATTCCACATTCTCTCTGTAGAAGGCAATGGCACCCCACTCCAGTACTCCTGTCTGGAAAATCCCATGGATGGAGGAGCCTGGTGGGACGCAGTCCATGGGGCCACTGAGGGTCGGTCACGACTGAACAACTTCACTTTCACTCTTCACTTTCATGCATTGGAAAAGGAAATGGCAACCCACTCCAGTGTTCTTGCCTGGAAAATCCCAGGGACGGGGGCGCCTGGTGGGCTGCTGTCTATGGGGTCACACAGAGTCGAACACAACTGAAGTGACTTAGCAGCAGCAGCAGCAGTGAATAACTACTAATCATATTAAATGCCTTTTTATATGTTTATTTGAAATCCATATATATTCTTTGGTAAAATTTTCAAATCATTTGTCTTTTTAAAACTGGTTTACTGTTAAGTTGTAAATGTTCTCTGTATATTTTAGATATGGGGGCTCTCATTCATTCTAAGATAAAAAGGTTTAAGGATCACATACAGAGTAGCTGTTGGAGCCATCTTTCCTGACAAATAATAAGACATAGGGAAAAAAAAAACAGAGCTGGAAGATGAACACTGCTTTATAGCTACATATAAACACCCTATTCCAACCATTCATGGGCCTATGTACTTCAGAATTGTTCAGCGAAACATCAGCTGTTCTCTTTTTCTTACACTAGCGTGAAGTTCTATCTAGCAACCAGAATTGCTAACATAACAGCTTTGTTGACATCCCTTTGCACGTGGCAGAAAACAGCCACAGCAGCCTAAACAAACCCCAGCCCAGAGGCTCCCCAGGAAGCAGTCAGAGTCTCTGACTCTCAACTGTAAGAGCCTGGGAAAGAGAATCTGGTTTCTAGGATCAAGGGACTATCGGCAGGTAGGGGGTTTGTAGGACCCACTATTCAAGCACCGTGATTATGGAAGAAGATGTGGGGACTCTCCACAATAAAGGCTGAAGAGATAAGGGAAAAATGTCACCTCTCAACAGGAGGCAGTGACTACAATCACTTTGTAGCAAGTGACCTCAACTGTATAAAAGAAACAGTGTAGGGAATGTGAAGGTAATGAAGAATACAAGCTTGAGTAAATAAATTGATGATAGACTGACTTTTGGAAGAAGCTGCTTGAACAAAAGAATCATGAAAATGGAGGCGTGATTAAACAAGTTCACGTAAGCACCCTGTCTTTAAAGATGGATCTTAATGATTGAACTTAATCCTTGACTGAGCACATTAGCACGTGCGTCTGTCTTTAGGGACCCTACATTAGCTGTGGGCACTTAGTATCGGTTGCCAGTTGCCTGGTGAGAATCTTCCCTGCAGACACTGGCGTCTTTATGCCAGGGGAAAAGCCGCTGAGCACCGCCAAGTGCGCAGACTCAAACTGCATCTGGCCTCCATCCTGCTGTGACCCTGTTTCTGGATGCTCAGCCCAAATTTCATCCAGCTATTCCACGTCTCAACCCTAAACCTGAGCTTTCCCGGCCGTCTCCTACTAGATACTCTAACAAAGACTGCAGTTGACGCCGGGTTCGCCTTTTAGATGTCGCATTCTTGGTCCACAGCCGTCTTGACCTCAGGATTCACGAGCCGGTGCATCTGCTCATTCTAAATGGTGATGACCCCCGGGCATTTGACATAATGCCCCAACTCTGATTCTTGTGCTGTCTTCCTATTCATGACAATCACATGTCCTTTTTCATGGAAAAGGTACATTTGGCATAATCTCTCACTACCCTTAAAACTGCTGCTCATCCTAAATTAGTGTTTTAAACATGGATTTCTAATTTTTCAATCCATAAGCCATGGTGCTTGACCAAGCTGAGAAACCTATTGCTTTTTTTGTCTCACTAAAGATGCACCAAAATTACCCAGGTTATTAGGAGAAAATTACCACTCATTAGTTATAAGTAAACATTATTGAGAATGTAGCATATGTCAGTAAAGTAGAAATAGATGTTTTTCTGGAACTCTCTTGCTTTTTCCATGATCCAGCAGATGTTGGCAATTTGATCTCTCATTCCTCTGCCTTTTCTAAAACCAGCTTGAACATCTGGAAGTTCACGGTTCACGTATTGCTGAAGCCTGGCTTGGAGAATTTTGAGCATTACTTTACTAGTGCGTGAGATGAGTGCAACTGTGAGGTAGTTTGAGCATTCTTTGGCATTCCCTTTCTTTGGGAATGGAATGAAAACTGACCTTTTCCAGTCCTGTGGCCACTGCTGACTTTTCCAAATTTGCTGACATACTGAGTGCAGCACTTTCACAGCATCATCTTTCAGGATTTGAAACAGCTCCTCTGGAATTCCATCACCTCCACTAGCTTTGTTCGTAGTGACACTTTCTAAGGCCCACTTGACTTCACATCCCAGGATGTCTGGCTCTAGGTGAGTGATCACACCATTGTGATTATCTTGGTTGTGAAGATCTTTTTTGTACAGTTCTTCTGTGTATTCTTGCCACCTCTTCTTAATATCTTCTGCTTCAGTTATGTCCAGACCATTTCTGTCCTTTATCAAGCCCATCTTTGCATGAAATGTTCCCTTGGTATCTCTAATTTTCTTGAAGAGATCTCTAGTCTTTCCCATTCTGTTGTTTTCCTCTATTTCTTTGCATTGATCGCTGAAGAAGGCTTTCTTATCTCTTCTTGCTGTTCTTTGGAACTCTGCATTCAGATGCTTGTATCTTTCCTTTTCTCCTTTGCTTTTCACTTCTCTTCTTTTCACAGATATTTGTAAGGCCTCCCCAGACAGCTATTTTGCTTTTTTGGATTTCTTTTCCATGGGGATGGCCTTGATCCCTGTCTCCTGCACAGTGTCACGAACCTCTGTCCATAGTTCATCAGGCACTCTATCAGATCTAGTCCCTTAAATCTAGTCCCTTGGAGGCAGGAGGAGAAGGGGATGACCGAGGATGAGATGGCTGGATGGCATCACCAACTCGATGGACGTGAGTCTGAGGGAACTCCGGGAGTGGGTGATGGACAGGGAGGTCTGCTGTGCTGCAGTCCTTTAGAAATAGATGTTTTTCTGGAACTCTCTTGCTTTTTCCATGATCCAGCAGATGTTGGCAATTTGATCTCTCATTCCTCTGCCTTTTCTAAAACCAGCTTGAACATCTGGAAGTTCACGGTTCACGTATTGCTGAAGCCTGGCTTGGAGAATTTTGAGCATTACTTTACTAGTGCGTGAGATGAGTGCAACTGTGAGGTAGTTTGAGCATTCTTTGGCATTCCCTTTCTTTGGGAATGGAATGAAAACTGACCTTTTCCAGTCCTGTGGCCACTGCTGACTTTTCCAAATTTGCTGACATACTGAGTGCAGCACTTTCACAGCATCATCTTTCAGGATTTGAAACAGCTCCTCTGGAATTCCATCACCTCCACTAGCTTTGTTCGTAGTGACACTTTCTAAGGCCCACTTGACTTCACATCCCAGGATGTCTGGCTCTAGGTGAGTGATCACACCATTGTGATTATCTTGGTTGTGAAGATCTTTTTTGTACAGTTCTTCTGTGTATTCTTGCCACCTCTTCTTAATATCTTCTGCTTCAGTTATGTCCAGACCATTTCTGTCCTTTATCAAGCCCATCTTTGCATGAAATGTTCCCTTGGTATCTCTAATTTTCTTGAAGAGATCTCTAGTCTTTCCCATTCTGTTGTTTTCCTCTATTTCTTTGCATTGATCGCTGAAGAAGGCTTTCTTATCTCTTCTTGCTGTTCTTTGGAACTCTGCATTCAGATGCTTGTATCTTTCCTTTTCTCCTTTGCTTTTCACTTCTCTTCTTTTCACAGATATTTGTAAGGCCTCCCCAGACAGCTATTTTGCTTTTTTGGATTTCTTTTCCATGGGGATGGCCTTGATCCCTGTCTCCTGCACAGTGTCACGAACCTCTGTCCATAGTTCATCAGGCACTCTATCAGATCTAGTCCCTTAAATCTAGTCCCTTGGAGGCAGGAGGAGAAGGGGATGACCGAGGATGAGATGGCTGGATGGCATCACCAACTCGATGGACGTGAGTCTGAGGGAACTCCGGGAGTGGGTGATGGACAGGGAGGTCTGCTGTGCTGCAATTCATGGGTTCCAAAGAGCAGGACACGACTGAGTGGCTGAACTCAGCATATGTCAATAAAGTGTGATAACCTGGAAGTCTTCAAAGAACATTATAAAAATAGCAATAGCTGAAATTTTTGAGTGCTAACTACCTACCTGGCTTCCCTGGTGGTTCAGTAGTAAAGAATCCACTTGCCGGTGCAGGAGACCTGGCTTCAATTCCTGGGTCATAAAGATCCCCTGGAGAAGGAAATGGAAACCCACTTCAGTATTATTGCCTGGGAAATCCCATGGCAGAGGACCCTTGTGGGCTACAGTCCAGGGAGCTGTAAAAGAAGCTGACATGACTTAGTGACTGAGCAACAACAGCTAGCTGCCTGGTACTGTGAAAGCATTTTAATGGCGTGAGTCTGCAGTGACCAGCTGATGTGCCGTGTGTGCCGTATCCCCACATTATACCTGACGATGCTGAGGCCCTGAAAGATTCACAAGGTGTTTGTATTATATTATCCAGCTAAGATGCAGCCAAATCAGGATTTTAACTCTGACCTCAGTGCCACAGATTATCTTTTAGACTCATGGAGAAGACAGTCATATGTAACGATAACAAAAATAATAAAGGCAATACTATCTAAGCATTATCAAGTTTTTGAAGGAATCCCAAAAAGTACAATTAATTGCTTGAGGAGAAAAGGGTTGGGGTGGGCTTTGAGGGGAAAGGAGATGACTGAGCTAGGCTTCGAAAGGTAGGTTAATTTGAACAGAGGAAGGAAGGCAGTGCCATTCCAGGCAGAGAGAATGGACTGAACAAGATTAGGAATGACTGTGTGGACGTGTGATAAACCAGCAGTGTTTTCTCATTCTCCAGAAAATTCCACAGTGAATCGTAGATCTCTGGACAGGGCCTTCCAGTATCAGCCGGGAAAAAAATGGTGCAGATAAAACATCCTGAGCATTCTCTTTCCCTCTGGCTCATCACACATTGTGGGGAAGGACGCAGAGAAACACCAGATCTCAGGACACAAGGACGGACGGGGCGACGTTACACCTGGGACCCTCAAACTGCAATGATTCGACCATCTCAAATCTAAATAACTTCCTATAGAGTAAAATGATATCAGATAACAAATACTGTTTTCTCTTTTCTTCGGAATCCTTTGCCAGTAAGACAAGAGATACTGCCCCTACAAGCCCCTGCGCCGTTCCACCCAGTGCCCCTGCTGACCCTGTCAAAGCCAAGATGCCCAACTTTTTCCTCACCATATCTTCCCATCTCCAGGACCTGATGGCTCTGTCAGGTGCTCCTGCATCATCCTGTAACTTTCCAGGCTATTCATGTGCAAAGCCACGCAGAGAAGTCCCTGCTATTCATTTCTGGGAAATGGCCTATCTGGCTCCATTTCTCTAAGTGGCCTATTTCAGTAAATTGCTGTCTGGGATGGGAGATAATGCCTCTGACAGCCATCCTGCACTGCAGGCCCGGTTCTGGGCCCCGGCCCCGCCCGGCCAAAATACAGCTCGTGCAGGGCGGTCTGGGGAACCGGCCCTGGTTTTCTCTCTCAGCGGGGCTGCAGAGTGCTGCAGCTACTTGGTGGGTCTTTCACTCATGAAACCATCTCCTTTCCCTGCTCTGAAATTGCTCATTGAACCGAATCCCTTGCTGTGGGTATTTGAGAGCTCCTCACTCATCTTTTCATTAAAGTCTGCTTCGGTATTTTGCCACTTCAGCCTGGAAAGCACAGTTCACTTGACTGTTATCTTTTGCTAATACAGTAAGATCAATATGCTTATAAACAGGTAGTTTCTAACCCACAGCGACTAGAATTCTCAAAGGACAATGATCAGAGCACAACAGTTCTCATGAAACCTTCATGAAAGTGTGATTCTGCAGACTCTGAGAGCCTTTGGCCACGTATTTCTTACATGAGGAACAAGTGGGATTTCACGGCACAGCAGACTTCTCTTTAGGACCCTGGCTGTCTCCTATTGGAACCCTTTATGGCATTTTGTGGCTTAATCTGAGCCTTTCAGTTGTTTTCTTCTCTCTGTACTTTCAAACTGGCCAGTTTACTAGAGGCTGAGAAGCTATGGCTTACAGTACCCTGCATTTTTTGCAGCGTTAAAAAATGCTTTAGTGTTCATCTCTCTTTCCTCTCAGTATGAAACTGATGAAGACACAGGCTAATGCTCGCACCGCTAACATTATGACCGAGATAAAGCTTTGTGCTCCAACTTTTGACCTCTAGTCTAAATCTTAATATAAGGGATGTAAACATTCAAGAGGCAGATGTTCAAATGAGAAATAGAAAAAATCTTTTTCCTTTCTCCACCAATTCCCATTTCCCTCCACTTTCCAGGGAATAAATCTGATGATAAGGATTCTCAAATAACACGTTTCACGTGGTCTTTGGCAGAATTTCTCATTATGTTGTAGAAATTTAAAATGTAGGCTTGTGGAATTTCCTGGAATAGTTCGCCTGTCTCCAGATGTAGCCAAAAACAGAGCAAAATTTATCTTTGGAAGAAAATATAAAACCATGGTCAAACTGAGGCAAGCATTTGCTTGAAAGCCTGAAGGAAGCCTGGGCTTCCCTGGTGACTCAGTAAAGAATCTGCCTGCAAAGCAAGAGACCTGGGTTTGATCCCTGAGTTGGGAAGATCCCCTGGAGAAGGGAATGGAAACCCAGTCCAGTATTTTTGCCTGGAGAATCCCAAAGACAGAGGAGCCTGGTGGGTCACAGTTCATGGGGTCGCAAAGAGTTGGACACAACTGAGCGACTAACACTAACTAACTATGGGGAAAATTGGTATTTAATGTAAAACTAGCAAACTTAGTCTAAAATAATTTAAAATTTAATCAAGTAGAATCACATGCTTTATGTAGAACATTTTATAAAGATAGACTTTCCATCAAATGTCAACTGTGAATAAATGAAAATAGTAGTAATTTATAGAATACCTCCCACATATGAAAATCTTTCTGTATGTAATCCCATTCTACCATAGTCATGTAAGACAGATATGCTTTTATCACTTATATTTTATAGTTGAGGAAACTGAGAAATATAAAGAAGTGGTTTAACTAAAGTCACATTTTTAATGGAAAGACCAGATATGACATACAAGCTTGATTTTAACACTACAATATGGCCTCAGCTTGCTCTATAGAAAAACTTCTTAATAGAGTTACTTAATATCATATTAAGTATGGGAGCATATTTACAAAATGTAATGATTTTATTTTAGTGTAACTGATAATAAATTGTTTTTGATAGTTTAAAAAGTGGAAATAAAGGTGAGTAAAATATAGTAGTAACCTTGATATCCTGCAAAGGACTCCCTTAATATAAGTCTCCGGTCTTAGCCTGAGGCGCTAAGATCTGCAAGCTAGCCCATGATTCATTCGAGTTCATCTCCGCGTAAAGGATGAGGTACAGGGGGAGAGCCATTTTGGCCAATGAAGGTCCTCTCCCTCCAACACTATTCAGTGACTTGGCTCCTCTGTCAACAGCTAAGCGCCACGTGTGTGGGGGTCCAGCCCCCACTGTACCTTGTTTCACTGATCTACGTGTCTCCCCTTCTCCCAGGAAACCCTGTGGGGATCACTGCAGTTATGGTATAAGCTTTAATATTTGGAAAACGATCATTTCTTTTACTTTTCTATTTCTCTCCTTTCTTCAAAGTTATTTTTGGCTAATCTAGGGGTTTAGCTTTCCATATACTTTTTAGAATAAACTTATCTATGCTTTCAAAGAACATTTCTGTGATTTGGATTGGAATTATATCAAGCCTATAGATGCATTCAGGAAGAATTCACCTACTGTTGCAATATGGAGTTTTCTAAATCCAAAAGATGGTGTGTGTTGCTCAAAGATTTAAGGTCCTTTTTTATTTCCTTTATCACCATTTTATAATTCTCAGTATAGATAGCCTGACATGCACTGTTAGATTTATAACTAAGTATTTTATTTTCTTTGGAGAAACCATAAGTGGCATTACTGCATTTTAATATCTGGTTTCCATTTGTTCAGCACCAGTATATATAAATTCAATAGATTGTTATGTGTTGCTCTCTTATCCTATGTTTTTATGACAGCTGCTTTAAGTCTTGTCAGATCATTCTAACATCTGATTCAATTCAGTATTGATTGTTTTTCTCATACAGATTAGGGATTTCCTGGTCTTGGGTGTGACATATGATTTTCTATTTTATCCTGGACATTTTCATTTTATATTAAGAGACTCTTACTCTTTCTCAAATCTTCTGTTTTAACTGACAAATGCCCTCAGAGTGTAGATTTTAATGGGTAGATTTCTGGCTTGCTTTGCGAGATTTAGTTTCAGTGACAGTTTAGTTTTCAGAGCCTTTGCAATACTACTTTCTTCTGTGTCAATTTTCTGCGCTGCTGGGGTTCCTGCTCAATCCAGTCTGGTGTCGTCTATCAAGACAGGCAGCACCCATCTCGGCGGCCTCTGTTGCCCTATGCCTGTGGAGGCAGGAAGGCAGAATCCGCTGGGCTGAGTCTTCTCATCTCGTTGGGTGGAAGGCAGGGGAGGGCAGGCCTCTGGGACACTGGCCCTGCAGGAAGGCCGGCGTGACCGCTGGTGCCTTGTGAGGACTGAGCTCGCCTGAAGTGTCGCTAAGTCCAGCAGATTAAGCCGCTGCCAGGACCAGGTGAGACTGGACTGCTACCACAACCTTTCGTGAACGCAAAAAAGGCCCAAGGACAGCGAGATCACTGGTCCTAAAAGTGTGGTCCGTGAACAGTGGCATCAGCATCACCCAGAAACTGGTGGGAAATTGCACATTGTTGTACGAAACAAACCAACACGACCTTGTAAAGCAAACATCCTCCAACTAAACGTAAATTTAAAAAGGAATGACTACAAGTAAACAAAATCCTGCTGTACCGCACAGGAAATTGGATTCAATATCCTGTAATAACTATAATGGAGAAAACATAAAAAGCATATACACAAGGTACAATGGATCACTTTGCTGTACAGCAGACCTTAAGGCAGTATTTTGAATCAACAATACTTCAATAATTTAAAAAAAAAAGAAAAGAAAAAAATCTGACTCAGACCTTCTCCAGTAGAAATTCTAGGGCAGGGCCCAGAAGAATGCGTTTTAAGCCCTCCAGGTGCTTCTGATGAGTAGCTTTTAGGGCGCCCTCTGTTCCTCATGGGTGTGTCCCCGGAATGGTCTTAAGAACAATAATCTGCCGAGCGCCAGGGCCCCACAGCAAAGCGGCCCCTGCACCGTTATTCCGTGCATGTTCTTCTCCACCCAAACTAGAAGGAGCTCCGCAGTGACCGGACACAGCCTGGGAGATACGCTACCGAGACACTCATTCCCCATCCGGAAAGCCACGTGAACCTCTGCTCATGACTGTTTCTTCTTCACCTAGACCCTTCATCCTAAATAACATTTTATAACATATAACATGATATTTGAGAGGAAACGCAGTCCAGAGCCAAATATCCTGGGTTTAAATCCAGCTTCCATTATGTACACTTGCAACACTGTGCAATTAGCTTCATAGAGTCATATAAGGGCGGTAAACGAAACAAATGAGGAAATACGTGCCGAAACTGTGGAACAGCACTCCATAAGTGGTGGCTATTAGCTCACCAACTAACATCAGCTCAGTTCAGTCACTCAGTCGTGTCCGACTCTGTGTGACCCCATGGACTGCAGCACACCAGGCCTCCCTGTCCATCACCAACCCCCGGAGTTTACCCAAACTCATGTCCATCGAGTCTGTGATGCCATCCAACCATCTCATCCTCTGTCGTCCCCTTCTCCTCCCACCTTTAATCTTTCCCAGCATCAGAGTCTTTTCCAATGAATCAGCTCTTCCCATCAGGTGGCCAAAGTATTGGAGTTTCATCTTCAGCATCAGTCCTTCCAATGAATATTCAGGACTGATTTCCTTTAGGATGGACTGGTTGGATCTCCTTGCAGTCCCAGGGACTCTCAAGAGTCTTTTCCAAAACCACAGTTCAGAAGAAACTAATATCATCATCCACTATATTCCAGCCATGTACATTGCTTTTATTCATGTAATAATGGAGACAGGTATGTGTGATCTTGCTGACTGCTCCATCACACATTCCATCCTTTCCCACAGGTGACATAAGGATGTGCGTTCGGTCAGGAGACACGGTCAAGCTAATGTCTCAGCATTTGTGATGCCCGTGCATATACAGCTTAACTGGCACACTGCACTAACTAAATGAGTCAGTCCCTTGGAGTTTCTGTATCTTTTTCTATATATGTTGCCACTGAGGACGTTTTAGTGGAACTATTTACAGATCTGTTAACCAAAGTTGGACATAAGTGTCTTAAGAAGAAGTACACCTCCTTACACAAGTTTATTCCCCTGGCATCACAGTTGGCACTTTCTGACAAACATTAGGCACTCAGAATAATGTCTGTGGGGCTGAACCTTTGAAGAAGCTTTTATGGTGTTCATCTATTTACAGCCAGTGAACCCCTTTTGGTTTTACTCCTCTGAGACTCTTTTGGCCCCTCTGATTTATAAAGAATCTCAGGGTGTGATAAACCCGTCACTGCAGGTCGCCTGTGACTCCCTCTGTGATCCGAGTCAGACTCTAGGTCCTCTCAGTCCTGGCTGGCCTCTGGAACGCCTGCCCCTCCGCCCCCCGGGCCTCGTCGCTTGTTCCAGGCACATGGCGCAAGTGCCTGTTTCCCCACGTTCCTGTCTTCCTAGCGCGCAAGCCTGCCGCCTGTTGGAGGTGCTCAGATTCCACGCGCTCTCCCTTCCGCAGCAGAGCGTGCGCGCAGCTCTCACGGCCCGCGGAGGCTGTGGCGGGTGATGGCCATCTCGCTACAGAGCTCCGCATTCTCGAGCGCACGCTGCCCCAGCGGGCCCCCCTGCCCGGCGCCCCCAGCGCCCCCGAGGCGCCCCCTGCACACCGCCTCCCGCCCCGGGCGTCACCTGCTCCGTCTGATGCTGCCCATCAAGGTCGAGTGAGCCCTCATCCAGGGAGGTCCTCCATCCAAGGCCTGCAGACCTTCTTCAGTCCTCGGATCACAGACTGCCCACTTCAGAATCCCTTTCCTGAACGTGCAGGTGAAACGGATCGCTCTCACCCTGCCCTTCCAGCTAACTTCTTTGGGCCTCATTTGTCACACTGTCTTTTATTTGTTCACATGGCTTTTTCCCCTGGTGAGAGACAGTCCCCATGTCTTATTCATTTCTGGATCCCTAGAACTCAACACATCTCAATGCAAAATTTTAAAAATTTAATTAAATGATCTCTTCAAGTATTGCCTTTATAAATAATGTATTTCAGAATCCTCTTGAAAGATTTTTCAAACTGCTTACTTTTATTTACCCTTTCCCTGTGTACCCTGCTTTGCATGTAAATGGTGAATTAAAAAAAAACTTAATAAATCAAAATTAAGATTGTTAAAGTACACAAAAGGAGGAAGGTATGACTCTATTTACAAATGCACATATTTTCTTAGAATTATCTGCCAACAGAAAGTGTCAGGACCCCTGATTCAGCGACTCTGTTAGTGCTATTGGTACCACCGTACCTGGAAGGTTTGGTATTTCCTTCATGTTAGAAAATTTCATTCAGGTGATTTCACCAGCCACATTCCAAGCATGGATTTATTCTTCTTCCAATTGGCTTCGTAAGGACCAGTAAACACCATATGGCTAACTTTTATTTCTCTTCCAATAAAGTTTCCAATATTGCTTTGGTTATTACAAAAGTAATAAGGATTTATTTCAGAAAAACTAAAGATAAAGTCAAAAGAATATGTAAAAAAGGCAAGCGCATCCCCGCTGATTGAGACACCTGCTGCCAGCACCTGGGATGCACACCAAGGTGGCCGACCGGGGTGCTCTGCTGCACGCTGCGGTGACACAACACCAGCTCTGGGAGCTGGAGCTCCCATTCCAGGGCCAGGAACAATCCTCTACCATCTTCTTGATTTTTGTAAAGTTTAGAGAAATTAGTCCTGTCCTCCTGCACACTGCTCTACCTTCCATCAGGGGAGTGTGTGTGGGGGTGTGTGTTCAGCCGTGTCCAGTCTTTGCAACCCCATGCACTGTAGCCCACCAGGCTTTTGTGTCCAGCAAGAATACTGGAGTGGGTTGCTATTTCCTCCTCCAGGGGGTCTTCCCAACCCAAGGATCAAACCTGCAAGCTCAAGGCCTCCTGCCCTGGGAGACAGACTCTTTTCCAGGGAGCCACCTGGAAGCCAGCTCTCACCGTCTGTCGGTTCACTTCCGCATATTAAAGCTGCATCCACTCGCAGCCCTCTTAGACGTTTGTCCCAAGTCCTGCTCAGCCGTAGCCCACGGAGCCCTCCGCAGGCCCTCCTCCAGCCCGCGAGCTCGTCTTCTATCCACTGATTTTTATTTTGGGCTTCTTCATCTTTCCTTCCGAAGTCCTTCTAAGAGAGCTCACATTTTCCTCCTCTTCTTAAGCCTACAACGTGAAGATGATCTTTTGTCAAATAAGCCTGACTTCTGGGTTTTACCGGCTACCACAAATTATCATTCTCCTAAATAAGTAGAATGACGAGCTAAACAATTCTGGAGGGATCACTTTTTCACATCCTGATGGAAGCATAATACTGTTTACGTCTCATAGCAACACATGATGAAGTACAAGTAGCCCTACTTTATAAGTGAACAAATAGAGCATAAAGAGAATAAGCAAGTATAATAGTATTCTATAATCTTTTCTAATTATCTGCATCCCTACTGATATGTAAGTTTATAAAAGGTTCTTAAGAGTGTAAATTATGCCTGGTTCTCATTTCTATCTGTAGGATCTAATAAGTGGCTATAATATAGTAGGTGAATGTGTGCTTAGATTCTCAGTTGTGTCCAACTCTCTGTGACCCCGTGGACTATAGCCCACCAGGCTTCTGTCCATGGGATTCTCCAGGCAAAGACACTGGAGTGGGGTGCCGTTTCCTCCTCCAGGGCGTCTTCCTGGTGCAGGGATGGAACCCGGGTCTCCTGCGCCTCCTGCATTGGCAGGTGGGTTCCTGGGAGCCCATGATGCAGTAGGGGGACGGTAAGCAATTTTGAAATAAACAATGACAGGAATGCGTGAGTCACCCTATTCTGTACCACAGCTCTCATCCCAGTGGATGTAACACGGCTCCGGGCACTCTCAGTGCTCCCGCTGCAGGCGCGCCCCCACTTGACTCCCGGGACGCACGTCTGCCCCGGGTTGCCCCTCAGTGCCCTTTGCCGCTTTTCCCTCTTATCTGAGCTTTGGATGCAAGGGCTGCAGCCTCGGTCTCCCTCTCCCTTAAGTCCACACTGGTGACTTCATCCAGCTCGTGACTCTGTTCATCACCAACACGCTGGTGACTCTGAGTCTGGTAGAGCTGCTCAATTGCTATCTTAACTGCACATATTTTTCAACTCTTTATTTCCCACAAACCCCTTAATTGTGTTTGTCTCCTTAATCTGAACCCTGGTGTCTCTCCCTCACACACACTGCGTGTCCAATATCTTTGGAAAACCTACTGCTTCTAATTTTAAAATAGTCTCAGAAGTCAAACACGTGCCCCCACTTGCACGGGTGCCATTCTGGTCTGAGCCGCCGGGGCATCTCTGAATAACTACAAGCTTCCAGCAGTTCCTCTTGCCTGCTTCCTTGCTGCCCCACAGGCTACACCCAGTACATCCGCTCCAGTGGGTCCATTACTCCTGTGCTCAAAATAATCTAAACAGCCTAATTTTGGGAAGGCCCTGGTCGTCTGGTGGTAAGACCCTGTGGTTTCACAGTGGGCACCTGAATTCAACCTCTCATTTGAAAACAAAGATCGCACAGGCTAGGCGGTGTGGCCAAATTAAAAACAATTTTTTAATGTCTAATTTGCACTAATAATAAGAAAAGAAAGTCTTTAAAATAAATGGAGAAAATATGAACATTGATTGGACATCTGAAAGCATCAAAGTCTTTATTTTTAGGTGTAAGTATGGTTTTGCGGTTGTGTTTGAGACAATGAAGGTCCTATCTCTTGAAGATACAACTAAAGAATTTACAATTGTCTGGAATCTGCTTTAAAATAATCAGGGTTTGAGGGACTGGGCAGAGAAATAGATGGAATAATGCTGGCCTTATATCAATAGTTATTTTTGATGGATGATGGATTGCAATTGTACTAGTCTCTCCACTTTTCTATGCCTTTGAAAATTTCTATAATGAAGAGAAAAGAAAAATAACCCTCTAATCACTCTCCTTTTCACTCAGGATAAAAGCTAAACTCCCAGCCTGGTGGGTCTTCAGGTTTTCTCTCTGATTTCACTTCCTGCGACTCTGCAAATGGCTCATTGCCCTCCAGCCTCTCTGCTGTTCAAGCAAACACTTGAGACACGTGACCACCTTAGGCCCCGAGCTCTAGACCTTTTATCTGCTTTATTCCTTCTGTCTAACTCTCTCAGCTTTTTGGCTTTTTGTTCAGATATCACCATTTCAACGAGATCCACCTTGACCTCCATATTTAATAATGAAAGCTGCCCCCAACTCCCCAAACTCCAACCCTTCTTACACACCTCTCCTTTTCCACATGCCATCCATAATCTCTTGTTACTCTTTGAGATATATTTGTTATTATGCTTATTTGCTGAGGAGCTGAGTCCATTAAGATGTAAACTCCCCCAGGGACTCTGGACAAGCAGCGGAAGGAGAGGGTGAGGTGAGCTGAGAGGCAGCATTGACGGACACCCACTGTCGTGGGTGAGACAGATAACCAGTAGGAAGCTACTGTACAGCTCTGGGAGCCCAGCTTCGTGCTCTGTGATGACCCAGAGGGTGGAGGGAGCGCAGAGTGGGAGAGAGACTCAAGAGGGAGGGGATAAATGCATATTCAGGGCTCATTCCCTTTGTTGTACAATAGAAACCAACACAAAACCGTAAAGCAATTATCCTCCAATTGAAAATAATTCTTAAAAAGTTGCCATTGTTATATCAGATGCTGGTACACTGTAGATAATTTAATTCTTCTTTAAGTCTGTCATATTTTAATACAATAAATATATGTTACTATTACTGTCCATGAACAATATAAATATTTTAAGAAGATGTGAATTCTCAAAAGCAGTGGTCTTTGCTTTTTTTCTCACATACAGAATATGGTAAGGATTCAGCAATTATTTGTTAAATGAATGAATCAGTAGGCAGGGACTGGCAGACCATGGATTCAAACCCGAAGAGGCTGATTCCAAAACCAATGTTTCCACCTGCTCTGCTGCTGTACCACGGCTATAGCTTTTAGTTCAGTTCAGTTGCTCAGTCGTGTTCGACTCCTTTGAAGATACAACTAAAGAATTTACAATTGTCTGGAATCTGCTTTAAAATAATCAGGGTTTGAGGGACTGGGCAGAGAAATAGATGGAATAATGCTGGCCTTATATCAATAGTTATTTTTGATGGATGATGGATTGCAATTGTACTAGTCTCTCCACTTTTCTATGCCTTTGAAAATTTCTATAATGAAGAGAAAAGAAAAATAACCCTCTAATCACTCTCCTTTTCACTCAGGATAAAAGCTAAACTCCCAGCCTGGTGGGTCTTCAGGTTTTCTCTCTGATTTCACTTCCTGCGACTCTGCAAATGGCTCATTGCCCTCCAGCCTCTCTGCTGTTCAAGCAAACACTTGAGACACGTGACCACCTTAGGCCCCGAGCTCTAGACCTTTTATCTGCTTTATTCCTTCTGTCTAACTCTCTCAGCTTTTTGGCTTTTTGTTCAGATATCACCATTTCAACGAGATCCACCTTGACCTCCATATTTAATAATGAAAGCTGCCCCCAACTCCCCAAACTCCAACCCTTCTTACACACCTCTCCTTTTCCACATGCCATCCATAATCTCTTGTTACTCTTTGAGATATATTTGTTATTATGCTTATTTGCTGAGGAGCTGAGTCCATTAAGATGTAAACTCCCCCAGGGACTCTGGACAAGCAGCGGAAGGAGAGGGTGAGGTGAGCTGAGAGGCAGCATTGACGGACACCCACTGTCGTGGGTGAGACAGATAACCAGTAGGAAGCTACTGTACAGCTCTGGGAGCCCAGCTTCGTGCTCTGTGATGACCCAGAGGGTGGAGGGAGCGCAGAGTGGGAGAGAGACTCAAGAGGGAGGGGATAAATGCATATTCAGGGCTCATTCCCTTTGTTGTACAATAGAAACCAACACAAAACCGTAAAGCAATTATCCTCCAATTGAAAATAATTCTTAAAAAGTTGCCATTGTTATATCAGATGCTGGTACACTGTAGATAATTTAATTCTTCTTTAAGTCTGTCATATTTTAATACAATAAATATATGTTACTATTACTGTCCATGAACAATATAAATATTTTAAGAAGATGTGAATTCTCAAAAGCAGTGGTCTTTGCTTTTTTTCTCACATACAGAATATGGTAAGGATTCAGCAATTATTTGTTAAATGAATGAATCAGTAGGCAGGGACTGGCAGACCATGGATTCAAACCCGAAGAGGCTGATTCCAAAACCAATGTTTCCACCTGCTCTGCTGCTGTACCACGGCTATAGCTTTTAGTTCAGTTCAGTTGCTCAGTCGTGTTCGACTCCTTCGACCCCATGAATCGCAGCACGCCAGGCCTCCCTGTCCATCACCATCTCCCGGAGTTCACTCAGACTCATGTTCATCGAGTCCATGCTGCCATCCAGCCATCTCATCCTCTGTCATCCCCTTCTCCTCCTGCCCCCAATCCTTCCCAGCATCAGAGTCTTTTCCAGTGAGTCAGCTCTTTGCATGAGGTGGCCAAAGTACAGGTTTCAAATGATCACTTAAAATGTGTCAAGTGACTTGCCAGTAAAGTAAACCTCCACAAATTCTTTATCATTGAGTAACCAGCGTGGAACATTGCGTTTTCAGATTTAAAGACAGAGATAATTTTAAAGTTTGCTTTCTATGGTGCAGTATGTGAATTACAATGTCCCCCACAGTTAGAGGGTCCCCCAGAGCAGTCTACACAGCCAAACCAATTTTCTCTTTGTCTTGAAGATGATGCTGATATTTCTGGCAATAGAATTTCAATAAACTTCAAACTCTCAACCTAATAGTCTTCACTTCAAGCAGGAGACCATTGACTTTGCTTCTTAAACTCCTCTCTGGAGTTTGACAGATAATATGTGAGTAATTCTTTCCACCTTGGCATGAAAGACATTCTCCACTTAAAGATGTCTGATGATCAGGAAAGTGGAGCCCGGGACCTTATCTTTTATGACAGATCTCAAATTTCTGCCTACGGTGAGTCTCCTTCGTATGAACAAGTTCTGTTCCGGAGCACAGTCATCAGTCCAGTTTATTCCTACGTCCAGCAAAGCTAGCCTAGGTGCACAACTAACCTAACCGGCTCTGTTGTACTGCACTGGAATAGGTTTAAAATACTTTTCACACAAATGATACATAAAAGCAAACAACAAAAATAAAGAAAACATTTTAATTTTATAGTACAGTACCTTGAAAAGTGCAGTAGTGCCAGCTATATCACCAGTTTTACACTTGCTCTGGACACCCTGGACTTGAAATAAAGACACTGCACTGGCGGAGTCTGTGCCGGACGGTACAGTGCACAGAAGCACGCCATGCAGAGGCTGCATGTGAGCGGCAAGTAGGCCAGACCTGCGCACTAACATGAGTGGACATAGGAGCACACGCTCACATCTCTGCAAGTTCACAACCTGAAGGTCCTTATGTAGACTTACTGCATACCCCAAACTCAACATGTCGAAGTAAAACTCATCATCGCTCCACCGTTCACACCATCTGCTTACCCTCACTTCTTCATTTCTGCAACTGACCTCATTAGGCTTACGTTACTTGTCTCAAAGGCTCAGGTCACTTTTTAAAAAAAATTATGCACTAATCTGTCTGCCTCAGGTCATGGGTGCAGCACGTGGGTGCTTCGGTTTTCGTTGCAGGTGTGTGGAGTCTTTAGCTGCTGTCTTGCAGGACCTAGTTCTCTGACCAGGAATCAATCCGGGCTCCCTGCATCGGGAGCCCAAGCTCTTAGCCACTGGAGCACCAGGGACGGCCCTCAAGTCACCTTTAACTTTCCTACCCTCACCATCCCGTAGCTGTCGCCTCGACAGCATCTCAGCAGAGCCTCTCGCATGCACGTTTCTTCTGTCATTTCTTTTCTACTTCCCTCCATGTTAGCCCCTTTCTGTCAATTAGGCATTGGCAATACTCCTCGCCCTGACCCCTCAACACTGTATCTGCCCTACACACTCAGCCAAATGACGGTTTCTACAGCCAGGCTTTAGCTATGTTACTCTCTTGTTCAAGGCACATTGGGATAAAGGTTCCTATCATTTGGGGACTGCTCAGGAAAATTTTATGTCTATGTTCAAATGTACATTTTATTCCATTTATGGGACCTAGAGCCCATCAGTTGGCTTAACTGTCAGGGAACTGCTTGCAAAGACTGCTGTTATAAAGGCCCTTTCATGATCATTCAACTGGGAAGGAGCACATTCTAGAATTTAAGATATTCTGCAATCTACCGCCACCAGATATTACCAGCCAGATTAGTCAAGTGTGGTTGCATAATATTAATACATCATGTCAAAGTGAGATGACTTAGAAAAATAAGCATTTCTTTTTCTCATTTACAAGTCTATAAGTCAGGTGAGGGAGCTTTTGCTTTAGGGGAGGGTTTGGTTGAATTCATGCTTTGAACTGGCTCCAGGTCTGGTCAACAAGTCTCTCATTCTTAGAACAAAAGCTCCCCTTGGACTCTTTCTCTTTTGGCAAGAAGCAAGTCAAACCGCGTAAGCATTTTAAAGCCTCCACTTCAGTCACATCTGATCACATCCTATTTGGCAAGGAAAACCCATAGCTGAATCTGAAGTCCAGGATCTGGGTAGAGAAAGACATTCTGACACAGAGAGAGGAGGCTCAGTGCCTCACGCCAGCCTTATTCACTCACTTCCCCGTTCATGTTTGACGACTACTGGTGATGAGAGCGATTGCAACTGGGGATCAATAATTACTGGGGGTCAATAATTATTGTCATGACTTATAATAAGGACAATGCTGTTTGGGGGTGGCTTTGGCATGCACCCAGCTGGCACTCTGCCACTCACCCACATTCAGCTGTAAGCCCCTTCTCCTTAGCTGTGTCCCGTGGTTTCGCTTGTTTTGTTCACTTTGCTTTGTTGGTTTAGTAAACTCTCCATTTTTACTACTTTCAAAGTCTCAGTTTTCTATGATCTATGGGAAATACCTTCTCCATAAAGTCTATTTTGATGTAACTAATGAGATCTACCCACATCGAAACTTTAGACAAATGTTAAGAAATTGAGGACATTTCAATTCTGTTCCGTCTTAGCCATTCATGTTTCTCTTCTGCTTCTAAAACCGAAGCTCACCCAGGACAGCACACTCGTCCTCACCCCTGAGTCTGTGCGCCTCCCCCTTCCCACCGCCCCGGGTCCTGAGTCAGAACATGCAGTCAGTGTTCTCTGCTGAGGCCAGGTCCAGGCAGGGGGCAGCTGGGTGCCCAGCCCCTTTCCACAGCGCATCGTGGATCCAGTGTGACTTTGAGAAAGTCACTTGACCTCTCAGTGCCTCATTTGCTCCAGCTGTAAAAACCAGGAGAACAGTGCTTATCATCAGGCTGTCTAACGATTCAGAGGCGTTGTTAAGGATTAATGAGATAGAATAAAGCTGAGTCCTCGAAGGAAAGGTGTGATAGAGGAACAAATGAGTTATTATTATCTATTAGTGACAACTTGCATAAAATTCTCCCCAACCCTGAAAATAAATTAGACAATTTTGGAAGAACAATTAACTCTTTCGGTCCATTAGGCAATGAATTAGTACATTAAATTCAATAATAAGGTCCTACATATTCCATTTACAAAGTGCTCTCATAAATACATTATCTAATTTCACCTTCCAAAAAATTTATGGAATGAGGAGAGCAAGCATTGTTATCTAAAATCTACATGTGAAGAAATTCAGGCTCAAAAAGATGAAGTGGCTATGCAAACTTAAACAATTAGTAAATGATAAAACCAAAACTTGAACTCATTGTTTTGACTAGAAGGCTAGATCCCATCTGACTTTACCACACAAGAGTAAACAGAAGCTTTAGTATGATGTGTAAACATATTTTCCATGGCCAATCATCCCAGAAAAGCAAATAAAAATAACCGTCTGTAAAGATGAGCCTTTCTTTTTTAATGTTGAACTTTCAAAAGGTAGAATGCATGGCTTCCTACAATGTTGGCACTAAGTTCAAACAAGATAATAAATTTCAAAACCCACTCATTCATTCAGCAGATACTCATAGTCTTACTGTGATGAGCTAAGGTGCTTAACATATTGTGGACCCTGCTCTTATGTATGACACTGTAGTGGAAGAAAAGAAATAGCAAACATGCAGTAAGCTAGTGATTTCAGACAGTGGAAAACTACCTAAGCTAGTGAAAGTCAAAGGGCTTTTGGAGAGAGGATTATAGAGCTGGGTATTTCAGACACCCACCTGTTAGGGAAAATCCCTGAGGAGGTCAGATTTCAACTGAGAGTTGAACAATGAGACTTTTGCCATGGGAGGATTTAGGAAAAAAGTATTACAAGTTAAGGAGAGGCAACGACTCAGGGATGAGAAAGGAAATGGCCCACTGAAGAGTCAGTGTGAGAGTTAAGGCTGGGAAACCTGAAAAATGTAGTCATTCCTTAAGAAAAAAGATACATAATTCCGTTGCTCTGAACCTCCACTGACAAAGAATAGCAAATCCCAACGACTCCCTTGTATCTCCCTTGCTTCCACAATGTTCAGTGCGAAAAAATACGAAAATTAGTAACTCCAATATAAATAAAATTACTAAGGATTTCAAATTTTTTACAGTTAAAAATGTTAACTGCTAAACAGATAATATGTAAAAGACTGGAACTGAACTTCATGAAAGTGAAGTGAAGTTGCTCAGTCGTGTCCGACTCTTTGTGACCCCATGGACTGTAGCCCACCAGGCTCCTCTGTCCATGGGATTCTCCAGGCAGGAGTACTGGAGTGGGTTGCCATTTCCTTCTCCAGGGGATCTTCCCAACCCAGGGATTGAACCCAGGTCTCTTGCATTGCAGGCAGACACTTTAACCTCTGAGCAACCAGGGAATTAAATATATGAAGAGGCAATCAAAATCCTTAGTCATAAAGAAAAAATAAAAATTAAAATCACAATTGAAATAGTATAAACACACTATAATACCTAAAATTCAAAAGATCAACCACGTCTAATACAGGTGAGCAAATGAAATTCTCATCCTAGGTGACTGCTCTTTTGGTGATCAATTTGGAAGTGTCATAGATAATTTCTATCCAAGGAATAAAACATATATCTTCACAAAAAAGTACATAACATTATTTATGGAAGGCTTTTTAAAATGAGAAACAACTTTAATATCCATCAACACAAAAATAAAGAAATCATGATATAGTCTTATAATAGACCACTACTCTGCATGAAAAAAAAAAGAAACATCAAATCTCAAAAAAACGCTAAACAAGTAAAATGAGACAGACATGCACACAAAATCCTGTGATTCTATTGCGTGAAATCAAGAACAGACAAAATGAGTCTATGGAGACAGACATCAAAGTGGCTGAGTTGAATGAATGGAAAGAGACCCCATCTAATATAGTATGATGGCAACAATCTGTGTTTTGTTTGGGATGGTGGTGAAATGAAGGTCCTCAATTGTGAAATCTCCAAGAACTGTACTTTACAACTTGCACTTTGATAATTGCATCTCAGAAAAGTAAATTAATATTATTTTTTTAACTCATTACTTTCTTTCAGCATCCTGACAAAGAGAAACAGTATCTTTGGATTCTTCCCTGGGAAGGATGGAGAGGAAGTGACTGAAGTGCGTTCAAAGGGCTGACAGTGTGGAGTCAGATCGCACAGGCGTCTGCTCATGAACGTAGTGCCAGGAAGCCTTCGAGATGTAAGGAAGGGTTCAGGGCTGAATGTGATTGAAAAATGTGAAGTCTTATTATTTCCATACAAAATTGTCCCTAAACATCAGCTAGCCAACTCATAGAACGTTCATCAGGAAAAAAAAAATCTGTTTAAATACTGGAAGAGGAGCCTTGATGAACTGAGATGTGCCACTACTATTTGCACTAAAACATTCAAGGAACCTTTGAAGGTTAATGTGACCGCGCAGAATTTTCACATTTTACACTGACTCTGAGCCTACCCTCAGACTGTGGTTCCATGGGAATGAAAAAGGAATCATTTCAAAACCAAATCCTATACTGTACATGGCATAAAAAAGAAAAGCTCTTCCCAACAGCAACTTCCCATCTATGCAGTATGCCCCATGTCTTCCCCACAGGTATTCGAGTGGAAGCTTATTGCTGATCTTTAATTAATTATTAAACCAATATGGCATCTTTACTATTTGTGAGTTAAAAGCCCAGGGTCACCCTTAGATCAGATTTTTCTACTCCATGACTAGCTATGATGATCCATTGGATCATCAAAAAAGCAAGAGAATTCCAGGAAAACATCTACTTCTGCTTTTTTGAGTACACCAAAGCCTTTGACTGTGTTCAGTTCAGTTCAGTTGCTCAGTCGTGTCTGACTCTTTGTGACCCTGTGGACGGCAGCATCCAGGCCTCCCTGTCCATCACCAACTCCCAGGGCTTGCTCAAACTCATGTCCATTGAGTCAGTGATGCCGTCCAGCCTTCTCATCCTTTGTTGTCCCCTTCTCCTCCCACCTTCAGTCTTTCTTAGCATCATGGTCTTTTCCAGTGAGTCAGCTCTTTGCATCAGGTGGCCAGAGTATTGGAGTTTCAGCTTCAGCATCAGTCCTTCCAGTGAATAGTCAGGTCTGATTTCCTTTTGGATGGACTGGTTGCATCTCCTTGCAGTCCAAGGGACTCTCAGGAGTCTTCTCCAACACCACAGTTCAAAAGCATCGATTCTTCAGTGCTCAGCCTTCTTTGTAGCCTAGCTCACATCCATATATGACTACTGGAGAAACCATAGCTTTGACTAGATGAACTTTTGTCAGCAAAGTAATGTCTTTGGTTTTTAATATGCTGCCTAGGTTGGCCATAGCTTTTCTTCCAAGGAGCAAGTGTCTTTTAATTTCATGGCTGCAGTCACCATCTGCAGTGATTTTGGCGCCCCCAGAAATAAAGTCCCTCACTGTTTCCATTATTTCCCCATCTATTTTCTATGAAGTGATGGCACCAGATGCCATGATCTTTATTTTTTGAATGTTGAATTTTAAGCCAGGTTTCTCACTCTGCCCTTTCACTTTCATCAAGAGTGTCTTTAGTTCTTCTTTGCTTTCTGCCAAAAGTGTGGTGTCATCTGCATATCTGAGGTTATTGATATTTCTCTCAGCAATCTTGATTCCAGCTTGTGCTTCATCCAGCCTTGATTGTGTAGAACAGGAAAAACTAGAAAATTATTCAAGAAATGGGAATACCAGACCACCTGACCTGCCTCCTAAGAAGTCTATATGCAGTTCAAGAAGCCACAGTTAGAACCAGACATTGAAAAAATAGACTGGTTCCAAATTGGGAAAGGAGTACATTAAGGCTGTATATTGTCACCCTACACCCTATATTTAACTTATATGCAGAGTACATCATGCAAAATGGTCATCTGGATGAAACACATGTTGGAATCAAGATTGCTGGGAGAAATATCAATAGCCTCAGATATGCAGATCACACCACCCTTCTGGCAGAAAGCAAAGAACTAAGGAGACTCTGGATGAAAGTGAAAAGGCAGAGTGAGAAAGCTGGTTTAAAATTCAACATTTAATAAATGAAGATCATGGCATCTGGTCCCATCACTTCATGGAAAATAGATGGGGAAACAATGGAAATACTGAGTGACTTTATTTTGAGGGGCTCCAAAATCACTGCAGATGGTGACTGCAGCCATGAAATTAAAAGATGCTTGCTCCTCGGAAGAAAAGCTATGACAAACCTAGACAGCATATTCAAAATCAGAGACATTACTTTGCTGACAAAGATCCGCCTAGTCAAAGCTGTGGCTTTTCCAGTAGTCATGTATGAATGTGAGAGTTGGACTTTTTTTTTCATATTGCAAAGCATCTTATTTATTTATTTTTTAATTTTTATTTTTACTTTATTTTACTTTGCAATACTGTATTGGTTTTGCCATACATTGACACGAATCCACCACAGGTATACATGAGTTCCCAATCCTGAACCCCCCTCCCACCTCCCACCCCATATCATCTCTCTGGATCATCCCCGTGCGCCAGACCCAAGCATCCTGTATCCTGTATCAAACAGACTAGCGATTCGTTTCTTACATGATAGTATACATGTTTCAATGCCATTCTCCCACATCATCCCACCCTCTCCTTCTCCCTCGGAGTCCAAAAGTCCATTCTCTACATCTGTGTCCCTTTTGCTGTCTTGCTTACAGGGTTATCATTACTATCTTTCTAAATTCCATATATATGTGTTAGTATACTGTGTTGGTGTTCTTCTTTCTGGCTTACTTCACTCTGTATAATCAGCTCCAGTTTCATTCATCTCATTAGAACTGATTCAAATGTATTCTTTTTAATGGCTGAGTAATACTGCATTGTGTATATGTACACAGCTTTCTTATCCATTCATCTGCTGACAGCCATCTAGGTTGCTTCCATGTCCTGGCTATTATAAACAGTGCTGCAATGAATATTGGGGTACACGTGTCTCTTTCAGTTCTGGTTTCCTTGGTGTGTATGCCCAGCAGTGGAATTGCTGGGTCATAAGGCAGTTCTGTTTGCAATTTTTAAAGTAATCTCCACACTGTTCTCCATAGTGGCTGTACTAGTTTGCATTCCCATCAACAGTGTAAGAGGGTTCCTTTTTCTCCACACCCTCTCCAGCATTTATTGCTTGTAGATTTTTGGATCACAGCCATTCTGACTGATGTGAAATTGTACCTCATTGTGGTTTTGATTTGCATTTCTCTGATAATGAGTGATGTTGAACATCTTTTCATGTGTTTGTTAGCCATCCGTATATTTGTTGGAGAGCTGGTTTGGTGGTGCTGAATTCTCTCAGCTTTTGCTTGTCTGGAAAGCTTTTGATTTCTCCTTCATATTTGAATGAGATCCTTGCTGGGTACAGTAGTCTTGGCTGAAGGTTATTATCTTTCATCACTTTAAGTATGTCTTGCCATTCCCTCCTGGCCTGAAGAGTTTCTATTGAAAGGTCTGCAGTTATTCTTATGGGGATCCCCTTGTGTGTTATTTGTTGTTTTTCCCTTGCTGCTTTTAATATTTGTTCTTTGTGTTTGATCTTTGTTAGTTTGATTAAAATATGTCTTGGGGTGTTTCGCCTTGGGTTTATCCTGTTTGGCACTCTCCGGATTTCTTGGACTTGGGTGGTTATTTCCTTCCCCATTTTAGGAAAGTTTTCAACTATTATCTCCTCAAGTATTTTCTCAGGGTCTTTCTTTTTGTCTTCTTCTTCTGGGACTCCTGTGATTCGAATGTTGGATCGTTTCATATTGTCTTGGAGGTCTCTGAGATTGTCCTCATTTCTTTTAATTCGTCTTTCTTTTTCCCTCGCTGATTCATTTATTTCTACCATTCTATCTTCTATTTCACTAATCCTATCTTCTGCCTCTGATATTCTACTATTTGTAGCCTCCAGAGTGTTTCTGATCTCATTTATTGCATTATTCATTATATATTGACTCTTTTTTATTTCTTCTAGGTCCTTGTTAAATCTTTCTTGCATCTTCTCAATCCTTGACCCCAGGCTATTTATCTGTGATTCCGTTTTTATTTTAAGATTTTAGATCATTTTCACTATCAATATTCAGAATTCTTTCTCAGGTAGATTCCCTATCTCTTCCTCTTTTATTTGGTTTGGTGGGCATTTCCTCTGTTCCTTTACCTGCTGGGTATTCCTCTGTCTCTTCATCTTGGTTATATTGCTTTGTTTCGGGTGGCCTTTCTATATTCTGGGAATTTGTGGAGTTCTCTTTATTATGGAGTTTCCTCACTGTGGGTGGGGTTGTATCAGTGGCTTGTCAAGGTTTCTTGGTTAGGGAGGCTTGTGTTGGAGTTCTGGTGGGTGGATCTGGGTTTCTTCTCTCTGGATTGCAATGAAGTGACCAGTAATGGGTTATGAGATGTCAATGGTTTTGGAGTAACTTTGAGCTGCCTGTATATTGAAGCTCAGGGGTGTGTTCCTGTGTTGCTGGAGAATTTGTGTGGTATGTTTGCTCTTGAACTTGTACCTTGGGTGGTGCTTGGTTTCACTGTAGGTATGGAGGCGTTTGATGAGCTCCTATCGATTAATGTTCCCTGGATTCAGGAGTTCTCTGATGTTCTCAGGATTTGGACTTAAACCTCCTGCTTCTGGTTTTCAGTTTTATTTTTACAGTCGCCTCAAGACTTCTCCATCTATACAGCACCAATGATAAATCATCTAGGTTAGAGATGAAACGTTTGTCCACACTGAGGGACACCCAGAGAGGGTCACTGAGTTACATGGAGAAGAGAAGAGGGAGGGGGGAGTTGGAGGTGACTGGAATGGGATGCGGTGGGATCAGAGGAGGAGAGAGCAGGCCAGCCCGTAATCACCTCCTTATGTGCCTCCTCAGCCTGGACCGCTCGGAGGTGTTCACGGAGTTACACAGGGAGGAGGAGAGGGAGGAAGGAGACAGAGGTGGCCAGGGGGATAAAAGAGGGAGATGAAAAGGAGAGAGAGAGATCCGGCCAGTAACCAGTTCCCTGAGTGTTCTCCACCATCTGGAACACACAGAGACTCACAGAGTCGGGTAGAGAAGAGAAGGGGGAGGAGGAGGCAGAGACAACCTGGTGGGGAAAAAGGAGAGTCCAAAGGGGGAGAGGGTGGTCAAGCCAGTAATCTCACTCTCAGGTAAAATTGGGTACTGAAGATTGGGTTTTTTAAATGTACAAAACTGACAACAAATACCAGAAAGCAAAGATTAAAAATCTAGAGTAGAGGTTGGATTTTCAAAAATACAATAGTAAAGAGAAGAAGAAGAAAAAAAGCCACAAGAATTATTAAACAACAACAACCACAAAAAGACTATATATGGCGTTTGCTTTAAAAATAGGGTCTTTTTTTAAAAAGTAATAATAGGTTATAAAAATTAAAATTAAAGGAGAAATAGAGGACTTGAAATTTTTAAAAAGTTAAAAAAGGTAAAAGAAAAGAAGAAAAAACAATCACACAACAACATCAACAACAACAAAAAAATAAGAATGGTCATAAAAATAGTAAAGGTGGATCTGGCCCTTCCTCTGGTGTTGCGGGCGGTGTGGGGTCACTTCCAAGGCGGCTCCCTCTGTTTAACTTCTGTTTGCTGGTCTCCTCAGTGTCTGATTTCCGCCCTGACCCAGGTTAGGGGTGGTGGACACTTTTTTTTTTAGGCTCACCTGTTCAGTCGCGCTGTGGGGAGGGAGGGATGCTGCAAAGAAATATCACTGGCGTGTGCTCGCAGTGTCTCAGCCCCGCTGGGCCTGCCCCTGCTTGCGGCGCACTCTCCTCAGGCTCTGCGTTGCTCCACCGGGAACCGTCTGAGGCCGGCCCTAGGCTGCGTGCACCTCCCCGGCTAAGCTGCTCAGGCCTGGCGCTCAGGAAGCCCTCAGAGGCGCAGGTTCCGTTGGACCTCCCAGGTCCGAGCAGCTCGGGTGTTTGGCGAGCGTGGTCGCTGCGACTTATCGCCTTTCCTGTCTCTGCTGCTCAGTTTTCTGGGTGTACTGCTGGTGTCCCTTCTCAGGCGGATGATGACTGTCCAGAGCCCCCAGAAGTCTTAGTTAGCAAAGAAGCCTGCTTGCATTTTGGTAGGTAATGTCTCTCTTGGGTCGCGATTGCCCCCTTCCAGCCCTTCCAGCTCTGCCTGCCTCTCACTAGAGGGGGATGGTCTGCAGCCGGCTATTTCTGTTCCATCCTTTGTTCTGTGCGTGGTCCTGGCGGTGTCTTATGTTTGAGCGTTTCACGTGGTAGCTATCCCACAGTCTGGTTTGCTAGCCCAAGTTAGTTCACTCTGGTTATGCATGGGACGTTCCAGCCGCTTCTTAACTATCACTGCAGCCTGCGCCTCCCACGCCTCCCTGCCCAGCCCCCACTTGCTAGTGGTGGATGCAAGCGTCTGCGCTGCTTCTCTGCTGGAGGAGTTACTATTGGGCTCGTAATTTGTTGGTTTTAATTATTTATTTATTTTTCCTTCCTGCTATGTTGCCCTCTGTGCTTCCAAGGCTCCCCACAGACTCGGCAGTGAGAGTGTTTCCTGGTATTTGGAAACCTGTCTTCTTAAAATTCCCTTCCTGGGACAGGACTTCCTTCCCAGGATGGCACTCCCTCCCTATCTCCTTTGTCTCTTTTTTCGTCTTTTATATTTTTTCCTACTTGTTTTTGAAGACAACAATCTGCTTTTCTGGGTGCCTGATGTCCTCTGCTAGCATTCAGAAGTTGTTTTGTGGAATTTGCTCAGTGTTGAAATGTTCTTTTGATGAATTTGTGAGGGAGAAAGTGGTCTCCCCATCCTATTCCTCTACCATCTTAGGACCACCCCAGAGAGTTGGACTTTAAAGAAAGCTGAGCACCGAAAAATTGACACTTGAACTGTGGTATTGAAGAAGACTCTTGAGAGTCCCTTGGACTGCAAGGAGATCCAACCAGTCCATCCTAAAGGAGATCAGTCCTGGATGTTCATTGAAGGACTGATGCTGAAACTGAGATTACAATACTTTGGCCACCTGATGTGAAGAAGGGACTCCTTAGAAAAAAGACCATGATACTGGGAAAGATTGAAGACGGGAGAAGAAGGGGGCAACAGAGGATGAGATGCTAGGATGGCATCACTGACTCAATGGACATGAATTTGAGTAAGCTCCAGGAATTGGTGATGGACAGGGAGTCCTGGCACGCTGCAGTCCATGGGGTCACAAAGAGTTGGATGCCGGGGGCAGCTGAACTAACTGAGTTAGCTACAGAAGTAGTATTGGAGAAAACTGTGTGAATTACAGCATTTAGTCACTTGGTTTCTGGTAATAGCCAGCTTTAACATCACCAGTGGCCTACTCTCATTCCCCAAGTGTCTGTTACAAGGACTCACAGACTGTTTTTTAAACTTTATTTCACATTGGGGTGTAGCCAATTAGGGGGCTTCTCTGATGGCTCAGCAGGTGAAGAATCTGCCTGAAATGCAGGAAACATAGGAGATGCCGGTTTGATCGCTGAGTAGGGAAGATCCTCCTGAGGAGGAAGCTGGCAACCCGCTCAGTATTCATGCTTGAAAAATCCCATGGACAGAGGTGCCTGGCAGGCTACGTGCAGTCTGCAGGGTCATGAAGAATGGGATGCAACTGAGCAGCTGCTTCACACACCCTTAGCCGACTACCAACATTGTGATAGCTGCAGGTGAACAGTGAAGGGCCTCAGCTGTACATATCCACGGATCCATTTGCCTGCAAGCTCCCCTCCCATCCAGGCTGCCACACAACAATGAACAGAGTTTCACGTGCTGTACACTAGGTCCTTTTTGGCCATTCGTTTTAAATGTATCAGTGTGTACATGTCCATCCCAAACTCCCCACTGACCCCCAGCTCTTCTCTTCCCCCAAAGCGAGCATGAGCTCATTCTCCAAGTCTGTGAGTCTCCATTTCATAGATTCATTTGTATCATTTTCTTTGATTCCGCATATAAGGGGTGTCATGTGATATTTCTCCTTCTCGTCTGACTTACTTCACTTAGCAGGACAGTCACAGTCTCTGGGCTCACCTGTGTTGCATTTGCAAGCGGTGTTATCTCATTCTTTTTAAGACTGAGTACTCTACTGTATGTATGCGCCCCATCTTCTTTATCCACTTGTCCGCTGATGGACAAAGTTTGCTCCCACATCCTGATTGCTGAAAATAGTGAACGCCAGGGTGCATATGTCCTCTCAGATCACAGTGCCTCATCAAGCACGGGGTCTTCCTCTCCACTGTTGCTCCAATAGTTTATTGACAGTCTCCTTTCTACAGATTTCGTTCTCTTTGCTTTAACAGGTAAAATAGCAAGCTTTATGAAGAATGACCCTCACAGAGTTTAATGCCTAACAATTAGCTGGGATCTTGTGAAAATGGAGATTCATGCTCAGTAGTTCAAGGGTAGGGACTGAGTTTATGCACCTCTAGTGAACTCTCAGATGGTGCCAAGGCTGTGGCTCATGGACCAAAATCTGAGTCAAGGCTGTGGATTCCTGCAAAAGCCCTCTCTCACACACAGACCACTGCTCATCTTTATCTGTCCCTCACTAATCCTTCTCGTTTTGGAAGAGTCATCGCAGGTGTGTTCTCACATTTTACGTTCCACTGTCTCCAAACAGACTGTGTTTTTTATATCTTGGTATCTTCAATGTCCAGAGTGTAATAGGAACTCAATACATATTTAAGCAAACCCCCCAAAGAAATAAAATAGGAAAGGAAGAACTTATGAAGAATCTTTCCAACATCTTAATGAAGTAAAATGTTTCAAAAATACTAGGATGATTACAAACACACATACATATTCAGGTACCGACACATACAGAGACACCACTCTGGAATAGCCAAATTCAAAAGTTTCAAGAAGTTAAGTAAAAGGCTACAGTTCTCAAAAAGGACAACTCCCTGTATTATAACCTCATCATTTTTGCTGGTATATTAGTCCTCAGACTTTAAAAAGAAGCTTTTCCACAATACCACAGACAAGAAAGTGCTATAACAGACAGTGATGATAAAAGACTGTCAGAGAAGTAACTGCTTTAGCCTCAAAGCCAGCAAACACTCCGTCTTTTGCCTCCTTTCCGTTGGTGCTGGCAGAGCATTTTATTCATCTTTATTACAGAGCGTCTTCTACCATCTACAAAAATAGCTAAATCTGGAGATTTGCTCTTTCTGTCTTTGATGTATTTCATGTAAAAATGATTTCTTTCCCTCAGAGGAGGATTAAAAATAGCAGCGTCTACACACCGACCTCCCACAGTGCAGACATGCATCCATCTTTGCAGAATGGTAAGATGGACAGCGACGTCCTCCAGCTTCCAAACCAGAACATCATCACTAGGTTGACAGACATTTATTCCAAGAAAACTTGGTAAGCCCCCATTTAGTCCCTGTGAAAAGGGCTTTTGTGTTTGTATTTTTTAAAAGTACTGAGTAGTCTAATATGAAAATAAAGCATACATTGCTTTAAAAGGATCATTGCCTCTTACATAAACTTGGGAGTTTGGAGCTCTCCTCATGAAGGTTTGCGGAGGTTGTAATTGCTCTCACACACTGTGCTTTAGACGGTCATGGGAAGTAAGAGCTGGGAGAGCCCGCAGAGATGAGCAAAGCCATGGCTCCACTCGACAGTGAGGGGCTGGCGTCCAAAAAGAGTGAGAGGCCCGTAGGAGGTCCCCCATGAGGGCTGACTTGAGGACTCTGGAGCGTGCCGTCACCACGTGATCCAAGGGATTCCGTACCTGGCTGCTCACACGTTCCTGATGCCATTGCCCTTGCGGCAGGCTCCTTACAGGACATCTGAACACAGGCTTTCTCTCTCTGATTGCTTTCCCCCTTAAGTCACAAATATTAACAAGAAGACAAGCAGGTTCCATCTTACTTAGGCGCCCTTTATCACTGTGCTCAAACTCTGGTAAACTCTTGACAGAAAGACGGCACTCACACTCTGTGTGAAGCAGAGTCCCGGGTCTTGCTAACTCTGTATCTGGACTGCACAGCATTTTCACACCACACCAGGAACGATTTCTCTTATTCCAAGCATTTGAAACTGCACCTGCACAGCATAGCTCAAACTCACACCCCAAGCCCTTGGGCTGTGAAGGGGTCTCTCTTCCTCGTGTGTCTGCTCCAATTATCTTACCTGAGAAGAATTCTTGAGCTTACTTTTAGGGTTCTGGCATCCAACACCCTACTCTGAGGTCTTGAGCTGGGAGTCGTTGAGGAGATTGTAATACTACCCTTTTAAAATTAAGGGGCTCCATGGGAGAAATCAATGTGATGCATCAAAGCCATTTCAAAATAATATTTTAATTTACATTTACAGAGACCTCGAAGATCTCCTCCCACACAACGTTAGATGTGGTAGAAATGGATTCTTGCATTAATCTCACAGTTCGTAAACTCTGGCAGCAAACCAGTTACAATGACGTGAAAGGATAATTTAAACTTTTTAGGAAAACACACTGACATATGTCAGACATTGAATTATTATGCTGAGGTCATTCATGGTTTCAGTGTTAGACCATGCTATATTCATTCCGATGATGCCATATCCTTGTGAAGCTGAGCTTCCAGCAGCTGCTGTGATGTAAAGCCAGTCCTGCATGAAACTCAGTGTGAAGAAAAAATGAGGGTGACACTGATCTATTTGATTTCAAAGTTCAAGAAAATGCATGGCATGCAATAGGTGCATTAGTCATTGTGGATATTTGAGTGAAATAAACATATCTTTTTTAATTTATGAGGCTTATTTTATACATTAGAGCTTCCCTGGTGGCTTAGAGATAAAGAAGGTGTCTGCCAATGCAGGAGACATGGATTCAATCCCTGGGTCAGGAAGATCCCCTGGAGAAGGAAATGGCAACCCACTCCAGTATTCTTGCCTGAAATCCCATGGAAGGAAGAGCATGGCGGGCTACAGTCAATGGAGTCACAAAGAGTTAGACACGACTTAGGGACTAAAGCAATAGAAAACAACAAGCTTCACACACTGCTACTCAGGGTTAGGAGCACAGATACTCATTAGAGTATTCATTAGTAAATGGAACATTAGGTGCTTCCTTAGAACTAGGAGAGTCACTAATAAAAGAAATGTTATCAAGTCATTAAGCATACCATGAGCCAGAAAGGAACTTCTGTACCAATTGATTTTAATAATTTGCTAAATTTGTTGTTTTACAATAATACTGTTCATAATTTGTGAAATTCACAGTTGCTATTTAATTTTTAAAAAGCAGTTTTGCAAAAACTTACCAATTACAAACATTTAATTCGATGAGTTCTGACAAATGTATATAATCATGGAATCACCACCACAGTAGTGATATGTAATATTTTTATCATCCCTGTAAATCATTTTGTTTCTCTTTGTACTTAATCCCTTCGTGGGCTTTGGCAACCACTGATTGGCTTTCTGTCAAAATAACTTTGCCCTTTCTAAACTTTCATACAAACAGAATCACATTGTATATAGTATTTCAGCTTGGCTTCTAGCATTTAGCATAATGCTTTTGAGATCCATCCAGGTTGTTCTGTATCAGTAGGTTCTTAGTTCCCTTTTAATTATCTATCCCATTGTGCAGATTTACCACAATTTATCCGTTCACCTGTCGATGAGCATTCAGACTGCTTCCAGTTCACAGCTATTGTAGACGTTTGCTTTGTTTCTCTTATATAAATCTCTAGGAGTGGAACTGTTGAATGAAACAGTGTGTGCTTAACTTCAGAAGCACTGTCAAACTGTTTTCCAAAGTGCCTATTAATAGATTTTTGCTGCATAAAACCAACACCATGTCCCATTGACAGGCATATAAAAAAAGATTGTTGTTGAAATACAAAGCTGTAGTTTTGGAGGGGTTTGACTGGACTTGGCTCCAGGCTGCCGGCCAGGTTTGGTTCTGTTCCACCATGCCTCATTCTGGGGTCCAAGCTGAAGGGGTGACCACTGTCTGAGGCATGATTTTCTTATGGATCAAGGAGCAGAGAAGGCAAACTAAGCCACAAAAACACTTTTAAACCCTGTGCTCAAGTCATGTCTTCACCAAACCAGGTCACATGGCCAAGGCCAGCACTGATGGAGTGGAGACGTAGACCCCGTCCAGGGTGCACCAAGGCAGGGGGCAGGTACACGCTGCGGAGTAACGGGAGCAGGGGTCCCATCCCCCACGCTGCAACACTGTCTGTCGCAACTCTGTGTTTTGATCCCCACTAGACAGAATTCTACCCTACTCCAAGATATTTTGACCATTTTGAACTTTATGGCCCTAAGTTGCTTGACTCTAAGAGTCTTTACATGGAATTAGAGGAAGGAAAAAGAGTGGTCGCGTTATTATCAGAGACCACATAGTCTACAGAACAGAAGGATATGGAGAGTGTCACAGTCCCCAAATAATGCTAACTCATGCTGGAACACATGCAGCTCAAGTAGGAGGAAGGAAAAGAAAAGATGACAGACGCTTTAACGTTGGTATTATTTTGTCTTCAAGTAACATCTAGTCACTAGTAGAAAATGCAAGATAGATTCTAAACGTTCCTGCTGTCTACAGAATTTACTTCATTATTTTATTATTAAGCACTTACGTTAATATAATCTAATGTGAGTCAGCATTTGCTTAATACTCGTTTATTTTCTTAAGAGGCATCCTCATTTTTTTTCAACCTGAAATGCTCTCTACTTCCAAGCTGCCAGGTCAACCTAGTCTCTCAGATATATATTTAAAGTTATCCAAGAGGAAGCATTCTCTGACATATAAACTGTTTCCTACACAGACACACACACGTTTCTCCTTTCTCTATCACCCTCTACCGCTGGCAGTGAGGAGAGTTAACATCCTCATCTGTGCAAACTCTGTCTCATATCTATTCTTTTCATATCCTTTATCCTTTATCCCATTATACTGCAGTTTACTTACACCAGGGGGTCCCTCATAGCTCCGATGGTAAAGAATCCGCCTGCGATGTGGGAGACCTGGGTTCAATCCCTGGGTTGGGAAAATCCCCTGGAGAAGGGGAAGGCTGCCCACTTCTTCTAGCATTTAGCATAATGCTTTTGAGATCCATCCAGGTTGTTCTGTATCAGTAGGTTCTTAGTTCCCTTTTAATTATCTATCCCATTGTGCAGATTTACCACAATTTATCCGTTCACCTGTCGATGAGCATTCAGACTGCTTCCAGTTCACAGCTATTGTAGACGTTTGCTTTGTTTCTCTTATATAAATCTCTAGGAGTGGAACTGTTGAATGAAACAGTGTGTGCTTAACTTCAGAAGCACTGTCAAACTGTTTTCCAAAGTGCCTATTAATAGATTTTTGCTGCATAAAACCAACACCATGTCCCATTGACAGGCATATAAAAAAAGATTGTTGTTGAAATACAAAGCTGTAGTTTTGGAGGGGTTTGACTGGACTTGGCTCCAGGCTGCCGGCCAGGTTTGGTTCTGTTCCACCATGCCTCATTCTGGGGTCCAAGCTGAAGGGGTGACCACTGTCTGAGGCATGATTTTCTTATGGATCAAGGAGCAGAGAAGGCAAACTAAGCCACAAAAACACTTTTAAACCCTGTGCTCAAGTCATGTCTTCACCAAACCAGGTCACATGGCCAAGGCCAGCACTGATGGAGTGGAGACGTAGACCCCGTCCAGGGTGCACCAAGGCAGGGGGCAGGTACACGCTGCGGAGTAACGGGAGCAGGGGTCCCATCCCCCACGCTGCAACACTGTCTGTCGCAACTCTGTGTTTTGATCCCCACTAGACAGAATTCTACCCTACTCCAAGATATTTTGACCATTTTGAACTTTATGGCCCTAAGTTGCTTGACTCTAAGAGTCTTTACATGGAATTAGAGGAAGGAAAAAGAGTGGTCGCGTTATTATCAGAGACCACATAGTCTACAGAACAGAAGGATATGGAGAGTGTCACAGTCCCCAAATAATGCTAACTCATGCTGGAACACATGCAGCTCAAGTAGGAGGAAGGAAAAGAAAAGATGACAGACGCTTTAACGTTGGTATTATTTTGTCTTCAAGTAACATCTAGTCACTAGTAGAAAATGCAAGATAGATTCTAAACGTTCCTGCTGTCTACAGAATTTACTTCATTATTTTATTATTAAGCACTTACGTTAATATAATCTAATGTGAGTCAGCATTTGCTTAATACTCGTTTATTTTCTTAAGAGGCATCCTCATTTTTTTTCAACCTGAAATGCTCTCTACTTCCAAGCTGCCAGGTCAACCTAGTCTCTCAGATATATATTTAAAGTTATCCAAGAGGAAGCATTCTCTGACATATAAACTGTTTCCTACACAGACACACACACGTTTCTCCTTTCTCTATCACCCTCTACCGCTGGCAGTGAGGAGAGTTAACATCCTCATCTGTGCAAACTCTGTCTCATATCTATTCTTTTCATATCCTTTATCCTTTATCCCATTATACTGCAGTTTACTTACACCAGGGGGTCCCTCATAGCTCCGATGGTAAAGAATCCGCCTGCGATGTGGGAGACCTGGGTTCAATCCCTGGGTTGGGAAAATCCCCTGGAGAAGGGGAAGGCTGCCCACTCCAGTATTCTGGCCTGGAGAATTCCATGGACTGTATAGTCCGTGGGGTTACAAAGAGTCTGACACGACTGAGCGGACACTTTATTCACACCTATATCTTTCTAGTAGACTGTTTGTTTCTCTTTTTATGGCCTCTCCGCAGAGCACACAGGACCTTAATTTCCCGACCAGGGACTGAACCCAGGCCTCCTGCACTGGGAGTGTGGCATCTCAACTGTTGGGCCACCAAGGCTCAGACTGCTTGTCTCCTAAAGTCAGGGATTATGTTGAAATCATCTCCATATCACAAATGTTTAAGAAATGGAGTATAAAGAAAAAACAGTAATAAAATTGATTAAGTTACAACTTCCTTACGTTTTGCTACTGATCTCACAGTGTTGTGATAAAGATTAAATAAGGTGATGGACTGAAAGCACTTATCTGGTACACACAGGATGGATATGAGTGCAATGGACACATATAGCACACTAAAGCACACACAAGCTTCTCACTGCCTAATTTGATTCTTGAAACTACCTATTGGATAGACAGGAGAAATAGTGCTCTTACGTCCATTTTTTTCCGATGAAGACACTGAGGCTTAGGAAAGTTGAAGCAGTGTCTACGCTTCCCCGAGATAATGTGACGTCCTAGGTGGGCAGGGCTACAAAAATCCAGTGCAGAGCACTGCTGTGCACCCAGCTGCTAGAGCACAGGAAAGGGCTCTGTCGGAGTGCAGGGCCACACTGACTAAAGGCTTGTTTTCAGTTCCTTTTAAAAGAAGAATTGCTTATTGAAAAGGATTTTGTCCATATCCAAAACCAGCTTTATGATAACTAATGCAGGCCTATTTAATGCTATGTTTTTAGTTCTGGACAAAACCAGAGAGAAAAGGGCCTCTCACTAAGTCCTTCGTTTTGTTTGTTTGCTTGTTTGTTTGTTTCAAAATATAAATGGAAAAGAAAATAGCCGTTGTTCCTGTCCTTCCTGCTGGTTGGTCGCCCCACACTCCCATTTCCTCAACTCTCCAAACCCCTTTAATGTCTTCCTGGTGGACCATTGTCATAGAAATCTGCTGGAACTCTCTGACCGACCAAGGCCAGCCCTGCCTGTTCCTCTTTAGACTTCACCTGTGCCAAAGCTCTTCCCAGGAATCTGTACTTTTTGACTAAACAGGCAAAAGTGAATAGCGGTAGGAAAAATGATTGCTTTTATTTCTAATGTAAAAAACAACTACTTCCTTTTGTGTTGAAGCCCAAAGAATATGCATAGATGGCTTTGTCACCAAAGTCAAGTCATCTCATATTGCCAAATGGCATAGCCCACTTCTGAGTTAATGAAGCATTTTGGTTTTTAATACTCTAGTGACTGAAAGAACTGTAATGAATCTCCCTGACTTGGATTTCAGGGCATGGACCTGCTAATCAATGGCTTGGAAAAGTCACCTTCAAGGTTGTCAAAGTAATACATTACACTCTATTTCTCCTGGTATAGAAAACCACTCTCTTTTCTTGGTCAAGAGTACATGGCTTGCATATTTGGGAGTCTATCAAAAGCTTAAAGAGTGTCATTTTCACAGGGATTATTATCCATAGCCCATGAGATTGTAGTTCAAAACACCCAAATTTGAGACTGCACACCCAGAGAAAGAAGAAACTGTGGTAAAAACATCGCAGGGTGCTCCTTGTCAAATGCACTGTTTTCTGTTCTGGCTTCAGCCGTAAGTTGGCTTAAAATTTTCAAATACAATAGAAAGCACTGCACCCAAAGAAACCCACAGCATGGCAGTTAGACAAGGTCGCCCTTCTGATTGCGGCCCCATGGGAGGAGGATGTATGTTCCACAGCACAGGTCCTCTGTGTGTCTGGGGGCTCGGGGACCTTCTTTCACCTCTCCTTCTTAATTTGCATTAGTGTTTCAATTGAACAGTGTGCTTTCTGTTTAAGCTGACACACATGTTTCTGGAGTCTGTTTGCAGCATAAAACCCCAGGGTAGAGATAGCAATCTGGAGGAGAGCCGGCAGTCTGACATGCTGGGGTCCCCACCAGGTGCCCATGTAAAGCGTGTCCTTAACCACAGGGACAATCCCGGTTTCTTTGCTGTCAGGTATATCATTCATTTTTCTCCTTTCTTCTCTGCTCAGTAAACTGCTACTCCTCTCTTGAAACTTGGTAAAAATATCAACTTTCTTGGAAAGTTTTTTTCCAGTCTGTGGTTATTCTTTTTCTTTATATTCTTATAGTTTCCTGAACATACCTATAATAGTATAATGTGCTCAGTCACTTAGCCATGTGTGACTCTTGGTGACCCATGGACTGTAGTCCACCAGACTCCTCGGTCCATGGGATTTTCCAGGCAAGAATGCTGGCGTGGGTTGCCATTTCTTCTTTCAGAGGCCTTTCTAACCCAGGGATCGAACCCTAGTCCTCTTGCATTTCCTGGATTGGCAGGCAGGTTCTTTACCACTGAGTCCTTGGGAAGCCCAAAAATATAACACTTATCACCTAATATCGTGTGTGTGTGTATATATATACACACACACATGATATATGTGTGTATTTTTCTTTCACCAGAGTTGAACTCTTCAAGGGCAAAAAGTGTCTTCTCTGCGGCTGCTCCCTTTCTTAGAGCGCATGGAGCAGAGCTGGCAGGCAAATGCATGCAGAAGGAGACGTGTGCTCTGGCAGGGGACGATGATCAAAGTGTCTTGATTGACTCTGGCTATGTTTGAACCACTCGTGAATCATTTTCCCCTCCTCTACTTAGAGAGAAGTATTTTTAGGATCTCTAATGTGTCTTTAAATAAAAAGTCACAGGGAACTCCCAGGCTTAACTGATTTACTAGCCAAAGTAGATTGAACCTGTGCAGGTCACAGCTTCCGAGAGATCTTTTAATAGCTGGTTAAATGCAAAAGGAGCATACAAGCCCCAAGGTTCTTTGCAGGCAGATACATTTTCAGAAAAGTAATCCTCTTCTGAAGGGATGGCAAAGCTTAAGTTATAAAACTCAAATCATTTGTCTGCTGTTTAGTAGTGCTATTATAGCAGACAGTCCTCGGGGGTGTGTGGATTTATTCCAAAGGTGAGCTTAGTTGCTTACCAAGATTTAACTGCTGATGACTGCAGCATATTTTATTCTGACCACAGTCCAGCAGTGAGATCTCTGAGGTCCAGCTGGAGGGCACCCCCACCACTTTACCTCTCTATGTGGCCATATAGGCAGGCAGAACAGGGGACTGAAGGAGTCTGACCAAAACGTGAGGACCTGCCCCATAGGCACATGATATAAACAAGCTACTCAGAAAATATTAGATCAAGCACGACCAGCAAGATCAAGGGGAAATGTTCACCCTTATAAACATTCAAAATTTGAAACTTAACAGTGACAAACCATGATGATATGCCATTTCCCCATCAAAAATGCACTTATTTAAAGGACCGGTGGTGTAAACTGAGCCCTACTCTACTCTGCATATCATATGAGAATAGATTTGAGGGCAATGACAGGAGGCATGTTTGCATAACCTTGGATTCCACAGTTCAATTCCCAGAATCTCGCCTAAGGAAATAACCAGAGATGAGCACCTAGACTTAATCATAAGGGGTTTTATTTAATGTTCTTATGATATAAAAAATTGTAAGTTATACTACATGCTCAAAATGAAGACTTTGCCTAAATAAATAGTATCGATTGCTTACATAAAATTTGATGTAAATAACAGTAAGAATCTGTAAAGACAAAAAACCTGAACAAGATCAAAGTCTATTAGCAATATACAGCAATATAGACCAGGTTTTTATTTATTTGCATCTTGCAGAAAGGGCTTCCCCAGGGCACTAGTGGTACAGAACTCACCTGCCGATGATGCGAGAGACGTGGGAGACTTGGATTTGATCCCCTGGCAGGGGAGAGTCCCGGAAGCAGGCATGGCAGCCCACGCCAGCATTCTCACCTGCAGGATCCCATGGACAGAGGAGCCTGGCTGGCTCCAGTCCATGGGGCCACAGAGAGTCAGACAACCATCCATATAAAAACTTAAGTATATACAAGAAAAAGAAGACCAAGAAGAGAGGGATTAACTGTGCACTTAGGTGTGGAGTTCAGCGAAAAGGTTTCAGATAAAGTGATGATTCTAGAGAGCTTTAGAAGTCAAACTGCTTTCTAAAAATGGGCACAATGTTGGCGTTTCAAATAGAGAAAGAGTGTACACTATGGTACAAAGAAATAAGCCAGTTATAACCAGCGAGCGCAGGAAACTGCCATGACTGGAGACGGAGAATGCGGAGAAGCACGCAGGCGGGCGAGGCTCACAGCCCAGATGCTCACTATTGCTGATGCGCCGTCAGTCGCGTCCGAATCTCTGGGACCCCAAGGACTCCTCTCCAGGCTCCTTTCTCAGTGGGAACCTCCAGGCAAGAGTGCTGGAGTGGGTTCCATTTCCTTCTCCAGGTGATCTTCTCGACCTAGGAGTAGAGCCCGGGTCTCCTGCATTGTGCGAAAATTCCTCACTGTCTGAGCCACCAGGGAAGCCCGTTAGTCACTGCTGTTGCTCAGTCGCTCAGGCGTGTCTGACTCTTTGAGACCCCATGCGCTGCAGCACTCCAGGCCTCCCTGTCCATCACCAACTCCCGGCGCTTGATCTTAGTTGCTTACCAAGATTTAACTGCTGATGACTGCAGCATATTTTATTCTGACCACAGTCCAGCAGTGAGATCTCTGAGGTCCAGCTGGAGGGCACCCCCACCACTTTACCTCTCTATGTGGCCATATAGGCAGGCAGAACAGGGGACTGAAGGAGTCTGACCAAAACGTGAGGACCTGCCCCATAGGCACATGATATAAACAAGCTACTCAGAAAATATTAGATCAAGCACGACCAGCAAGATCAAGGGGAAATGTTCACCCTTATAAACATTCAAAATTTGAAACTTAACAGTGACAAACCATGATGATATGCCATTTCCCCATCAAAAATGCACTTATTTAAAGGACCGGTGGTGTAAACTGAGCCCTACTCTACTCTGCATATCATATGAGAATAGATTTGAGGGCAATGACAGGAGGCATGTTTGCATAACCTTGGATTCCACAGTTCAATTCCCAGAATCTCGCCTAAGGAAATAACCAGAGATGAGCACCTAGACTTAATCATAAGGGGTTTTATTTAATGTTCTTATGATATAAAAAATTGTAAGTTATACTACATGCTCAAAATGAAGACTTTGCCTAAATAAATAGTATCGATTGCTTACATAAAATTTGATGTAAATAACAGTAAGAATCTGTAAAGACAAAAAACCTGAACAAGATCAAAGTCTATTAGCAATATACAGCAATATAGACCAGGTTTTTATTTATTTGCATCTTGCAGAAAGGGCTTCCCCAGGGCACTAGTGGTACAGAACTCACCTGCCGATGATGCGAGAGACGTGGGAGACTTGGATTTGATCCCCTGGCAGGGGAGAGTCCCGGAAGCAGGCATGGCAGCCCACGCCAGCATTCTCACCTGCAGGATCCCATGGACAGAGGAGCCTGGCTGGCTCCAGTCCATGGGGCCACAGAGAGTCAGACAACCATCCATATAAAAACTTAAGTATATACAAGAAAAAGAAGACCAAGAAGAGAGGGATTAACTGTGCACTTAGGTGTGGAGTTCAGCGAAAAGGTTTCAGATAAAGTGATGATTCTAGAGAGCTTTAGAAGTCAAACTGCTTTCTAAAAATGGGCACAATGTTGGCGTTTCAAATAGAGAAAGAGTGTACACTATGGTACAAAGAAATAAGCCAGTTATAACCAGCGAGCGCAGGAAACTGCCATGACTGGAGACGGAGAATGCGGAGAAGCACGCAGGCGGGCGAGGCTCACAGCCCAGATGCTCACTATTGCTGATGCGCCGTCAGTCGCGTCCGAATCTCTGGGACCCCAAGGACTCCTCTCCAGGCTCCTTTCTCAGTGGGAACCTCCAGGCAAGAGTGCTGGAGTGGGTTCCATTTCCTTCTCCAGGTGATCTTCTCGACCTAGGAGTAGAGCCCGGGTCTCCTGCATTGTGCGAAAATTCCTCACTGTCTGAGCCACCAGGGAAGCCCGTTAGTCACTGCTGTTGCTCAGTCGCTCAGGCGTGTCTGACTCTTTGAGACCCCATGCGCTGCAGCACTCCAGGCCTCCCTGTCCATCACCAACTCCCGGCGCTTGACCAAACTCATGTGCATTGAGTCAGTGATGCCATCCAACCATCTCATCCTCTGTCATCCCCTTCTCCTCCTGCCTTCAATCTTTCCCAGCATCAGGGTTTTTTCTAATGTTTCAGCTCTTCACATCAGGTGGCCAAAGTATTGGAGCTTCAGCTTCAGCATCAGTCCTTCCAGTGAAGTCAGGATTGATTTCCTTTAGGATTGACTGGTTTGATCTCTTTGCAGTCCAAGGGACTCTCAAGAGTCTTCTCCAGCACCACGGTTCAGAAGCATCAGTTCTTTGGCCTTCAGGCTCCCTTATGGACCAACTCTCACATCCATACATTATTACTGGAAAAACCATAGTTTTGACTAGATAGGCCTTTGGTGATAAAGTAATGTCTCTGCTTTTTAATATGTTTTCTACGTTGGCCATAGCTTTTCTTCCAAGGAGCAAGCACATTTTAATTTCAGGGCTACAGTCACTATCTGCAGTGATTTTGGAGCTCAAAAAAAGAAAGGCTGTCACTGTTTCCATTGTTCCCCCATCTATTTGCCATGAAGTGATGGAACTGGTTGCCATGATCTTACTTTTTAAAATGTTTAGATTTAAAGCAGTTTTTCCACTCTCCTCTTTCACCTTCATCAAGAAATTCTTTAGCTCCTCTTCATTTTCTGCCATTAAAGTGGAACCATTTGCGTATCTGAGGCTGTTGATATTTCTCCTGATAATCTTGTTTCCAGCATGTGATTCATCCAACTGGGCACTTCGCATGACATGTTCTGTATATAAGTTAAATAAACAGAGTGATAGTGGCATCATCCTTTCCCAATTTTGAACCAGTCCATTGTTCAATGTCTGATTCTGACTGTTGCTTCTTGACCCACATACAAGTTTCTCGGGAGAGAGGTATGGTGGTTTGTATCCTCATTTCTTTAAGGACTTTCCACAGTTGTTGTAATCCAGAGTGAAAGGCTTTGGCATACGCAATGAAGCAGAAGTAGGTGTTTTTCTAGAATTTTCTTGCTTTGTCTGTGATCCAACAGATATTGGCAATTTGATCTCTGGTTCCTCTGCCTTTTTGAAACCAGTTTGTACTTTTGGATGTCCTTGTTTCAGGTACTGCTGGAGCCTAGCTTGAAGTATTTTGAGCATGACCTTACCAGCATGTGAAATGAACACGGTTTTACAGTAGTTTGAGCATTCTTTGGCACTGTCCTTCTTTGGGATTGGAATGAAAACTGACCTTTTCCAATCTTGTGGCCACTGCTGAGTTTTCCAAATTTGCTGACATATTGAGTGCAGCACTGTCACAGCATCATCTTTTAGGGTTCTAAGTAGCTCGGCTAGAATCCCATCACATCCACTAGCTTTGCTTGTAGTAGTGCTTCGTACAGCCCACTTGATTCGCCCTCTAGGATGTCTGGCTCTAGGTGAATGACCACACTATCGTGGTTATCTGGGTCATTAAGACCTTTTTTGTGTAGTTCTTCTGTGTATTCTTGCTGCTTCTTCTTAATCTCTTCTGCCTGTTTGGTATTTATTCTGTCTTCCTTTATTGTGCCCATCTTTGAATGAAGCGTTCCCTTGATATGTCCAAGTTTCTTTGAAGATTTTCCAGTTTTCCCCATTATATTGTTTTCCTTTACTTCTTTGTATTGTTCATTTAAGAAGGCCTCATCTCTCCCTGCTATTCTCTGGAATTCTGTGTACAATTGAGCATATCTTTCCCTTTTTCCTTGTGTTTCTCTTCTCTTCTAAGCCATTCGTAAAGCCTCCTCAGACAACCACTTTGCCTTCTTGCATTTCTTCTTCTTTGGAACGGTTTTGGTTACTGCCTCCTGTACGTGTCACAAACCTCGGTCCATAGTTCTTCAGGACCTCTGTCCACCAGATCTAATCCCATGAATTTATGGGTCACCACTACTGTAGTCCCAGGGGATAAGGGCGGGGGTTGGGGGTTTTTGGAGAGAGATAAATTGGGAGATTGGGATTGACATACACACACTACTATAGATAAATTAGGAAACTAATAAGGGCCTACTGTATAGGACAGGACACTGCACCCAATACTCTGTAGCAGTCTACATGGGGAAAGAATCTAAAAAAGAATGGATATTTATGTATATGCATGAAATATCACTTACTCACTTTGCTGTACACCTGAAACTAACACAGTATTATAAACTATATTTCAAAAAAATTATTAAAAATAAGGAAATAAAAATATTTTTAAAAATCTCTCATGTTGACTTAATTGTTAGATCAACAAAATAAACTATAAATGTAGGGGGAAATTTCTTCCCCCCATCACTAGGTTTTTCTAGGACTCAATTAAGAAGCAAAGCACATACTTATATTTAAAAAATCAAACCAATCAACCAACCAACCAAACAAACAAAAAATACCCCACAAAAAAACAGCTTTTTCCAGGCCCAATAACCCTTGCTCAGAATGGTCAGTAATAAATGTACTGATTGTGCTCACTTTACTGACAAAATGATCAGTAAAATAAAATTTAATTGTTGGTCAACCACAAGTAATAAAATTTTGTGACTCACTGGTATTTCTAATTTAGCTTTTAAAGTAAATTGGGAAACCTGTTAAGCTGCATTGCCAATTTGGTTCAATGAATGTGAAAAGTAAGGGGGAATAATCATAATAAAAAGAATATCTTTGTTAAAAAAACTGCATTTTCTGACATTCCTTTTAAATGTCTGACTTTGTGATTAATGGGTAAGCTTTTTGTTTGAAGCTGTGGAATTATAGTAGTTTCTCAGAGTATAAAGAACCAGCAATTTTTTTTAGAAATCAATATTAGGTTTTAGCTATATTTTTTAAAAAATAGTGACTTTCTACCCTTGTAAGAACCTTTTATGATTTTTATCATTCATCAATTATAGGTTGTAGAAAATATGAAACATACAGCTGAACAACATTTATGACCTCTAGCTCCAGCCAAGCTTTCTTTGTCATAGTCTTTCATTTCCCAGAGTAGGCACATTTTTTCAGCTAAAACCTCTACCCAGTGAAAATTGTTAAATAAAAATAATGCTGCAATTAAACTAGCTTCAAAAAGTTGAAAGCTCCTGAAAGACACGCAAAGGTCTTTTCAGTGCTGTAATAGAAAAGTCCTGATGTATACATTTTTTATTTCCATTTTAAAAAAACATGTCTTTTGTGGGTTAGGAATTTATATTCTGTTTTAAAAAAAAGCTTATCTTTTCAGTGTTCACCTCTTTGTGGTGCTATATTACAACGTGCAATCATGTTCTAGATGGAAATTAAAGTCATTTTTTGAAAACCCAGCCAATTTACCTGCCCTTCACTGCTTAATGCCATTAGGCAGTCACTTGCTTTGCATCAGAGACGTGTAAAAGCAATTGTGTCTAAAGCCCTTTGTGGAATCCAAAATAGAATACCAACAGCCAAAGAACAGCCTGTTCTTACATTTTAAAGAGTGGAATCCATTTGTGGGATGAGCTTCAAAACTAAATTTAAAAAAAAGAAACTTCTACTAACATAAGCATGAAATAGTTCAGATCTAGAGTATTCTTAGACTGAAATAAGAATGGTTGAAAAAGAGTACTACAAATGATAAAAAGTTTAACTATCCATGAGACACTGGAAATCAACGCTACTCTCAGGGTCAGAAGACTCTCGGGTTCTGACACTGGAAAGAATTTTGCTTGTAGGATATAATTTAAATGCTGGGAGGTTGGTATCCAGAGACATGAGCTCAATCCTAACTCTAGTAATTCCAGTTGTATAATTTGAATGTAAACAAATTATATCTAGAAATCTCAAATTAATTCCTATTTTTAATTAATGATTATCATAGATTTTAGTTGTTGACTGGAAAAAATGCACAACGTGGGTTAAGTTTTATTGGGAGTAAAATGAGGCTGATAGCCTGGGTATCAGAATTATGTATAGCTCTGAGAACCTTCTCTGAAGACGTATGAAGAGAGGTCAGTATACACGTGATTTTGGTGAAGGGAAATACATACCATCTAACGCGTACTTTTTGCAGAAAGTTGCTGCTAGTCATGAGGAGCAGGCATTACCATGAAGGACTTTGGTGCTTTTCTAGGTATGAAGAGGTGCAAGAGTTTGGCTCATAAAATCTGAAAGTATCTGCCTTAGTGAAGACATGTTCTGCCAGCTTTTCCCAGAGCACAGACGCCTCATTCCTGAACTCCACCATGAATTCCTTTCAGAGGACGTGGAAGGCCAGGAGTTGCAGTGGGTCACGATTTCATTCTTGTGGAGGTGGATGGAAAGTGCCAGTCTTTAGTTGGCAACTTCATAAGGTTATTGAAGCAATGAAACAGTTTGATGCTTGGCATAGTAACTGGCAGAGAGTAAGGACTCGCCTGAAGGCAGGAGACCCAGGTTCAATCCCTGGCTTGAGAAGGTCCCCTGGGGAAGGAAATGACACCCACTCCAGTCCTCTTGCCTGGAGAATCCCGTGGACAGAGGGGCCTGGTGGGCTACAGGCCATAGGGTCCCAAAGTGTCAGACAGGACTAAGCAGCCAGCATTTACTTACCTAAGGACACAGTAGGTGTTAGCTGCTAATTAATCATGTAAACCTGGACAGTGAGAATACGTTGTCTTTTCATCATCAAACACTGTGTTTGAGTACCTGATTTAGGGGTCCCTCAAGCCCATAAAGTACATATTATCTCTAGCAAAGGAATAAAATCTGTGGCACACAGAGATACAGGCAGTTTTCCAAAGGGTGCGGGAAGCCATGGTTCTCTCCCACGTATGTGCAATTCAGATGCTTACTTCTTTCTATCATTTTACCATGTCGCTCTCCAAAGTACATAATAGTCCTGTGTCTCAGAACAGTTTATTTCAAAACTGAATGATTCTTGTTCTGGATAAGATGGAGTAAACATATTCTAATCTAAAAGCTGATTTTAAAAAAAATGATCCCAGTCCTGACAAATACCATATTACCTCCCTTCCAGACTATATAGGTCAACTTTTCCTTTTTATGAATCTGGTCAAAGTAGAAATGTCAATCTTACCACCTGTCAATATATTGCTATAGAAATAATTTATATAGTAAGCAAACATGAGTTCCAAATTGTGATATCTTCTCTTAAGGTCTCAAGAGGCCCCATAATGTTTGCCAGTTCGGTAGACACCGGTGCTCTAGCTCCCAGTTTCTAGAAAATAGCCAAGAAATAAACTTAAGTTGGCTCTTATCCTGGGGTTCTTAGAATCCTTGTATAGAGTTTATTGATTTGAATGGAAGAAAAATACACCTTAAAGTTGCTATTACATTTGTTACATATAATTAGATAGTTACATATAGATTTAATTATTAGATAATTATAGACCTATTTGATACATTTCATGTCCTTCAATTACAATTCTGGTGAAAAACTATTGTTTATCGTTATTAAACAACAACAAAATTGGTGTCAAATAGTATCTGTGGCTTTGTCACCAAGATCACAATTACTTCATGTTATTTTACAGTCATTGTAGATGCACTTCAAAACACTACATTTTGACTAATTCAAAATTATATTAGTTATTAGATACATTGGTAAATCTTTTATTTATTATTCTGATAAAGAAAATATATATTAGAATAGTACAAATTTTTAAAATATTTACGTAATTATATTTAAATGTCATTGGTTTCTTTTATAATGCTATTCACTTTGTTGTATGCATTTAGAAGTATCATTCTTCAAAAGAAATTTCAAACTGTCAAACACAACAAGAGCACTGGATGAAACAAAAAACAAAACCAAGAACCTCCTATATCAAAGGTCAGAGCACAGTAATCCTTATCACTCGGCCCAGGTAACTCCAACAATGGAAAGGTAGTCTTTAAAAAGTCACTAATGATTGATTGATTACATTTTATTGATTCATTGATACTTATATACATGCCAAACATAGTGGAATTATTCTTGTAATCTTTAGCAATCAGCATAAATTGGAGCTGGCAGCTTTGGGCTTGACTTGCAGCAGAAAATAAAGTCCAGTATTCCCTTCAGCCATTCCATCATTAAGGGCACTTCCAGAATTTCAGTGATTAGAGGTGGGATTATTAAATAATTCTAGGATGCAAAGCAGTCATATCATTTATCTTTTGCTAAAACATAATATACATGAATCTTTGGTCAAAAATTTTTGATAAGACTTTGATCTTTGACTAGGTTGCTACAAATGGCATTTATTTCACTCTTTTTTATGGTTGGGTAATACTATATTGCATCCATTGAACTGTCTAAACTATCTCTTTACTGAGCTTTATCTTCTTCACCTTTGTTGGGAAGCACCCAGTGACCTCCTGCCATCTACAGCACAGAGCCCGGTCTCTTTCTCAAGCATCCAGACACCTTGTAGTCTGGCCCTGCTGGTATCCATTGCCTTCATCTCCTTCACGTGCGCCTCCATGTAGGTGCCTCCATGTAGACGCCTCCACTCATTACACCTTTAAATCCCCGGGACACTGTTCTGGTTATGCATTTACTCCAGCAGCATGAAAGTGTTTCTTCTACCTTCCACATTTATCTGAGTACAAACCTTAATTTATCGTAAGAGCAAAGTTACAAGTCATATTTGTAGAATACCTCCAAATTCTTAAAACACATTCCATTGATTTTCCAGCTCGTGGCTTTTGATCCTCATCAGGCTATAGTAGATAGGACAGATTTTAGTTTAACCAACTTGCAGATAAGGAAAGTGATTCAAAAAAAGGTTATGAGTGCAATAGTGAGTTAAAAAAAAAACAAAGCAACTAAAATTTTTGAGTCACTACTCTTTTCCCATTATGCCATGTATTCCACCAGCTAAAACTTACACTCAGGAGGTTGGAATTCCAGCAACTGAGCAAGTGGCAGCCCCATCCTCCCATGGAAACGTGCAATGCTCTCCTGCAGGGTGAGGAACGTGGCCACAAGGATTCTCCAGACACAGGTGCTCTGCCATGGAACTGACTGCAGCCCCTGGAAGGCACAGGGCCTGCTGTCTCTCATTTCACCCCATCTCCCTGCCAAGGTGACTTAACACCTTCAGCTTCTGGTTGCTTCTTAGACAGATCTGCACGATGGTGAACTAGACGTGCCCAGCCCAGGTTATGTACTGGGACTCAGCTGAACCCTGAGACTGTCAGGAGAGTTGGTGTCAAATGGAACATGATGAAATCTTGTAAGAACTGAAGGGGCTAAAAACACTGCAGATGGGCTACAACAGCAGAGAAAACAAGAAAAATTTTACTGGTGAGAGAAAGAAAGAGAAAAACTCACTATGAAGAGACAACAAAAAGCGGGGCTGGCCGCATGCAGCTCTTCCCGGGTGGCTGCTTGGCTATTCTTAGGCTTCCCGGGTGGCTCAGGTGGTAAAGTGTCTGCCTGCAATGCAGGAGACCCAGGTTCGACTGTCAGCCATTCCATCATTAAGGGCACTTCCAGAATTTCAGTGATTAGAGGTGGGATTATTAAATAATTCTAGGATGCAAAGCAGTCATATCATTTATCTTTTGCTAAAACATAATATACATGAATCTTTGGTCAAAAATTTTTGATAAGACTTTGATCTTTGACTAGGTTGCTACAAATGGCATTTATTTCACTCTTTTTTATGGTTGGGTAATACTATATTGCATCCATTGAACTGTCTAAACTATCTCTTTACTGAGCTTTATCTTCTTCACCTTTGTTGGGAAGCACCCAGTGACCTCCTGCCATCTACAGCACAGAGCCCGGTCTCTTTCTCAAGCATCCAGACACCTTGTAGTCTGGCCCTGCTGGTATCCATTGCCTTCATCTCCTTCACGTGCGCCTCCATGTAGGTGCCTCCATGTAGACGCCTCCACTCATTACACCTTTAAATCCCCGGGACACTGTTCTGGTTATGCATTTACTCCAGCAGCATGAAAGTGTTTCTTCTACCTTCCACATTTATCTGAGTACAAACCTTAATTTATCGTAAGAGCAAAGTTACAAGTCATATTTGTAGAATACCTCCAAATTCTTAAAACACATTCCATTGATTTTCCAGCTCGTGGCTTTTGATCCTCATCAGGCTATAGTAGATAGGACAGATTTTAGTTTAACCAACTTGCAGATAAGGAAAGTGATTCAAAAAAAGGTTATGAGTGCAATAGTGAGTTAAAAAAAAAACAAAGCAACTAAAATTTTTGAGTCACTACTCTTTTCCCATTATGCCATGTATTCCACCAGCTAAAACTTACACTCAGGAGGTTGGAATTCCAGCAACTGAGCAAGTGGCAGCCCCATCCTCCCATGGAAACGTGCAATGCTCTCCTGCAGGGTGAGGAACGTGGCCACAAGGATTCTCCAGACACAGGTGCTCTGCCATGGAACTGACTGCAGCCCCTGGAAGGCACAGGGCCTGCTGTCTCTCATTTCACCCCATCTCCCTGCCAAGGTGACTTAACACCTTCAGCTTCTGGTTGCTTCTTAGACAGATCTGCACGATGGTGAACTAGACGTGCCCAGCCCAGGTTATGTACTGGGACTCAGCTGAACCCTGAGACTGTCAGGAGAGTTGGTGTCAAATGGAACATGATGAAATCTTGTAAGAACTGAAGGGGCTAAAAACACTGCAGATGGGCTACAACAGCAGAGAAAACAAGAAAAATTTTACTGGTGAGAGAAAGAAAGAGAAAAACTCACTATGAAGAGACAACAAAAAGCGGGGCTGGCCGCATGCAGCTCTTCCCGGGTGGCTGCTTGGCTATTCTTAGGCTTCCCGGGTGGCTCAGGTGGTAAAGTGTCTGCCTGCAATGCAGGAGACCCAGGTTCGACTGCTGGGTTGGGAAGATCCCCTGGAGAAGGAAATGGCAATCCACTCCAGCACTCTTGCCTGGAAAATCCCATGGACAGAAGAGCCTGATAGGTTACAGTCCATGGGGTCGCAAAGAGTCGGACACGACTGAGCAACTTCACTGTCTTTCACTTTTGGTTATTCTTATACTGACATGCATATTTTCACATTTTACATATTTAACGTGAATGGGTATTTTTGTCATAATTGCACAGACAATAACTATCTACCATTTGCAATTTCATAGCAAAACTTATCTGTTTTGAAAATTCTTGTCTGAATGAGAGCCACCATCTATTTTTCTAACATGTTAATATTAGAAAGTGTAGTATTCTGACCGTAAATATATATCCTAATAGCACAGGGTGTGGAGGAGAGGAGAAAAACAATTGTCGTCTCCTAAGCCCCCAAGATGAGCTCAGATCTTTACCCAGATGGTATGTTATTGGGCGGCAAACTTACAAGTAGATCTTTCCGTCTACATTTTGGAAATAAATACCTGGAGAGTTAGAAGGATTAAGCAATAAACCCAAGACCCCTCTACCAGTATGCATCTGGCCTAGAGCTGAGCTGGTCGCACTTCACTCAAAACGGCCGCCTTTCCCACCTTAGCGCAGCATTGGCCACGAACCCGATGATCACGTGGTGATGAGATTTCTTTCAATATTTTTTCTGATATATGAAAAAATGAATGAAAGTAAGAAAAACCTACAAAGAGGTATGTAACTTTGTAGAAAAGTTAGAAAAAAAAAACAAGTTTATCTCTTAAATGTGCAAAATTTGTATTCTTGCTTCTAGGCAGTGAAGAGAGTCATTGCAAACCTATTAAACCACAAAGATCATGTGCGTATTTCTCCAAACCACGAGAGATGAGAAGTAAGAAGTAAGATACGGGAGGGAGGGGAAGCTCTCCATCATCTTTGGAAAGGGACTAAGCAGCGCTCCCCGACCGGAGGACGGCCAGGCCAGGGGAAGCCGGGGCTCTCCTCGGCTTCCTAAACGCTGGCGTCGCGGCGCTCACTCGGCCGGCAGCAGCAGCACCAGGGACAAACCGGCTTCCTCCTGTGATGGAGCCGGTGCCAGCTCAGCCAGTGTGACTGCACAGCTTCGGTCTTTTCTCCTGCTTTTCTTACCTTAATGATGCGAGGGAAGATGGCTGTTTATGTTTTTACCTAAAATAACCTCTTGCTTACATTTCATCTCTAAGCTCTCTTCTTTTTCTGATTAGTATTGGAACTCCAAGGAGAAAAGGATCCATAGCATTGCATATAGCATAACTATGTTCTTGTCCCTGGCAGTAAGCAAATACTATCTGTCGTTTCATTGTTGCTTACTTTTGTTATTTATTTTTTATTGGGATATCGTTGCTTTACAGTGTTGTACAACACAGTGAATTAGCTAATGTATACATATATCACCTCCCTCTTATAGTGATTAAAATGTCAAGATCTGGAATCAGACTTAGGAGGGTCAAATTCCAGCTCTGTCATATGGCAATTATGCATTAGAGCAAATTAAACATTTTCTGACCTCAGTCTCATCTTTAAAATGGGATGAGTCAAACGGAGAAAAAGATGGTGGAGGAATAGGATGGGGAGAACACTTTCTCCCTCTCTACCTCGTCAAAAGAACATTTCAACGCTGAGTAAATTCCACAAAATAACTTCTGACTGCTGGCAGAGGACATCAGGCATCCAGCAAAGCAGATCATTGGCTTCAAAACCAGTAACTCAGCGATCCTCTAGGGATGACCCTCAAGGTGGAGAAACCTATCATCATTAACCTAGATGTTTTAACATTAGTGCTGAATAGATGGAGAAATCATGAGGCTATTGTAAAAATAAATCTGAAAACCAGAATCAGGAGGCGTAAGTCCATATCCTGAGATCATCAAAGAATTCCTGAATACAGGGAACATTATCCAATAAGAGCTCATCAAACGCCTTCATACCTATACTGAAATTGAGCACCGCCCAAGGGCCAACAAGCTCCAGAGCAAGACACACCACGCAAATTCTCCAGCAACACAAGAACAAGCCCCTGAGCTTCAATACACAGGCAACTCAAAATACTCCAAAACCATTGACGTCTCTTAACCCATTATTTCACACTTCACAGCACTCCAGAGAGAGGAAATCCAGCTCCACCCACCAGAACTCCAACACAAGTCTCCCTAATCAAGAAACTTTGACAAGCCACTGATATAACCCCAAACACAGAGAGGAAGCTCTATAAGAAAGAGAATTCCACAAATTCCCAGAATATAGAAAAGCCACCCCAAACGCAGCAATATAACCAAGATGAAGAGACAGAGGAATACCCAGCAGGTAAAGGAACAGGAGACATGCCCACCAAACCAAACAAAAGAGGAAGAGATAGGGAATCTACCTGAGAAAGAATTCCGAATACTGATAGTGAAAATGATCCAAAATCTTGAAATCAAAATGGAATCACAGATAAATAGCCTGGGGTCAAGGATTGAGAAGATGCAAGAAAGGTTTAACAAGGACCTAGAAGAAATAAAAAAGAGTCAACATATAATGAATAATGCAATAAATGAGATCAGAAACACTCTGGAGGCTACAAATAGTAGAATATCGGAGGCAGAAGATAGGATTAGTGAAATAGAAGATAGAATGGTAGAAATAAATGAATCAGCGAGGGAAAAAGAAAGACGAATTAAAAGAAATGAGGACAACCTCAGAGACCTCCAAGACAATATGAAACGATCCAACATTCGAATTATAGGAGTCCCAGAAGAAGAAGACAAAAAGAAAGACCATGAGAAAATACTTGAGGAGATAATAGTTGAAAACTTCCCTAAAATGGGGAAGGAAATAATCACCCAAGTCCAAGAAACCCAGAGAGTGCCAAACAGGATAAACCCAAGGCGAAACACCCCAAGACATATTTTAATCAAACTAACAAAGATCAAACACAAAGAACAAATATTAAAAGCAGCAAGGGAAAAACAACAAATAACACACAAGGGGATCCCCATAAGAATAACTGCAGACCTTTCAATAGAAACTCTTCAGGCCAGGAGGGAATGGCAAGACATACTTAAAGTGATGAAAGATAATAACCTTCAGCCAAGACTACTGTACCCAGCAAGGATCTCATTCAAATATGAAGGAGAAATCAAAAGCTTTCCAGACAAGCAAAAGCTGAGAGAATTCAGCACCACCAAACCAGCTCTCCAACAAATACTAAAGGATAGACTTTAGACAGGAAACACAAAAAGGGCGTATAAACCCGAACCCAAAACAATAAAGTAAATGGCAACAGGAGCATACTTATCAATAATTACCTTAAATGTAAATGGGTTGAATGCCCCAACCAAAAGGCAAAGACTGGCTGAATGGATACAAAAACAGGATCCCTATATATGCTGCCTACAAGAGACCCACCTCAAAACAACGGACACATACAGACTGAAAGTGAAGGGCTGGAAAAAGATATTCCATGCAAATAAAGACCAAAAGAAAGCAGGAGTAGCAATACTCATATCCGATAAAATAGACTTTAAAACAAAGGCTGTGAAAAGGGACAAAGAAGGCCACTACATAATGATTACAGGATCAATCCAAGAAGAAGATATAACAATTATAAATATATATGCACCCAACATAGGAGCACCGCAATATGTAAGACAACTGCTAACAAGCATGAAAGGGGAAATTAATAATAACACAATAATAGTGGGAGACTTTAATACCCCACTCACACCTATGGACAGATCAACTAAACAGAAAATTAACAAAGAAACGCAAACGTTAAACGATACAATAGACCAGTTAGACCTAATTGATATCTATAGGACATTTCACCCCAAAACAATGAATTTCACCTTTTACTCAAGTGCACACGGAACCTTTTCCAGGATAGATCACATTCTGGGTCATAAATCTAACCTTGATAAATTCAAAAAAATCGAAATTATTCCAAGCATCTTCTCTGACCATAATGCACTAAGGTTAGATCTCAATTATAGGAGAAAAACTATTAAAAATTCCAACATTTGGAGGCTGAACAACACCCTTCTGAATAATCAACAAATCACAGAAGAAATCAAAAAAGAAATCAAAATATGCATCGAAACGAATGAAAATGAAAACACAACTACACAGAACCTTTGGGACACTATAAAAGCAGTCCTAAGAGGAAAGTTCATAGCAATACAGGCATACCTCAAGAAACAAGAAAAAAGTCAAATAAATAACCTAACTCTACACCTAAAGCAACTAGAAAAGGAAGAAATAGAGAACCCCAGAGTTAGTAGAAGGAAAGAAATCTTAAAAATTAGGGCAGAAATAAATGCAAAAGAAACAAAAGAGACCATAGCAAAAATCAACAAAGCAAAAAGCTGGTTCTTTGAAAGGATAAATAAAATTGACAAACCATTAGCCAGACTCATCAAGAAACAAAGAGAAAAAAATCAAATCAACAAAATTAGAAATGAAAATGGAGAGATCACGACAGACAACTCAGAAATACAAAGAATCATAAGAGACTACTATCAGCAACTATATGCCAATAAAATGGACAACTTGGAAGAGATGGACAAATTTTTAGAAAAGTACAACTTTCCAAAACTCAACCAGGAAGAAATAGAAAATCTTAACAGACCCATCACAAGCATGGAAATTGAAACTGTAATCAGAAATCTTCCAGCAAACAAAAGCCCAGGTCCAGACGGCTTCACAGCTGAATTCTACCAAAAATTTCGAGAAGAGCTAACACCTATCTTACTGAAACTATTCCAGAAAATTGCAGAGGAAGGTAAACTTCCAAACTCATTCTATGAGGCCACCATCACCCTAATACCAAAACCTGACAAAGACACCACAAAAAAAGAAAACTACAGGCCAATATCACTGATGAACATAGATGCAAAAATCCTCAACAAAATCCTAGCAATCAGAATCCAGCAACACATTAAAAAGATCATACACCATGACCAAGTGGGCTTTATCCCAGGGATGCAAGGATTCTTCAATATCCGCAAGTCAATCAATGTAATTCATCACATTAACAAACTGAGAAATAAAAATCATATGATTATCTCAATAGATGCAGAAAAAGCCTTTGACAAAATTCAACATCCATTTATGATAAAAACTCTCCAGAAAGCAGGAATAGAAGGAACATACCTCAACATAATAAAAGCTATATATGACAAACCCACAGCTAACATTATCCTCAATGGTGAAAAATTGAAACCATTTCCCCTAAAGTCAGGAACAAGACAAGGGTGTCCACTTTCACCACTACTCTTCAACATCGTACTGGAAGTTTTGGCCACAGCGATCAGAGCAGAAAAAGAAATACAAGGAATCCAAATTGGAAAAGAAGAAGTAAAACTCTCACTGTTTGCAGATGACATGATCCTCTACATAGAAAATCCTAAAGACTCGACCAGAAAACTACTAGAGCTAATCAATGAATATAGTAAAGTTGCAGGATATAAAATCAACACTCAGAAATCCCTTGCATTCCTATACACTAATAATGAGAAAGTAGAAAAAGAAGTTAAGGAAACAATTCCATTCACCATTGCAACGAAAAGAATAAAATACTTAGGAATATTCCTACCTAAAGAAACTAAAGACCTATATATCGAAAACTATAAAACACTGATGAAAGAAATCAAAGAGGACACTAATAGATGGAGAAATATACCATGCTCATGGGTTGGAAGAGTCAATATCGTGAAAATGAGTATACTACCTAAAGCAATCTACAGATTCAATGCAATTCCCATCAAGCTACCAGCAGTATTTTTCACAGAACTAGATCAAATAATCTCAAGATTTGTATGGAAATACAAAAAACCTCGAATAGCCAAAGCAATCTTGAGAAAGAAGAATGGAACTGGAGGAATCAACTTGCCTGACTTCAGGCTCTACTACAGAGCCACAGTCATTAAGACAGTATGGTACTGGCACAAAGACAGAAATATAGATCAATGGAACAAAATAGAAAGCCCAGAGATAAATCCACACACCTATGGACACCTTATCTTCGACAAAGGAGGCAAGAATATACAATGGAGTAAAGACAGTCTCTTTAACAGGTGGTGCTGGGAAAACTGGTCAACCACTTGTAAAAGAATGAAACTAGACCTCTTTCTAACACCATACACAAAAATAAACTCAAAATGGATTAAAGATCTAAATGTAAGACCAGAAACTATAAAACTCCTAGAGGAGAACATAGGCAAAACACTCTCCGACATAACTCACAGCAGGATCCTCTATGATCCACCTCCCAGTATACTGGAAATAAAAGCAAAAATAAACAAATGGGATCTAATTAAAATTAAAAGCTTCTGCACAACAAAGGAAACTATAAGCAAGGTGAAAAGACAGCCTTCTGAATGGGAGAAAACAATAGCAAATGAAACAACTGACAAACAACTAATCTCAAAGATATACAAGCAACTTATGCAGCTCAACTCCAGAAAAATAAACGATCCAATCAAAAAATGGGCCAAAGAACTAAATAGGCACTTCTCCAAAGAAGACATACGGATGGCTAACAAACACATGAAAAGATGTTCAACATCACTCATTATCAGAGAAATGCAAATCAAGACCACAATGAGGTACCATTTCACACCAGTCAGAATGGCTGCGATCCAAAAGTCTACAAGCAATAAATGCTGGAGAGGATGTGGAGAAAAGGGAACCCTCTTACACTGCTGGTGGGAATGCAAACTAGTACAGCCACTTTGGAAAACAGTGTGGAGATTCCTTAAAAAATTGCAAATAGAACTGCCTTATGACCCAGCAATCCCACTGCTGGGCATACACACCAAGGAAACCAGAATTGAAAGAGACACATGTACCCCAATGTTCATCGCAGCACTGTTCATAATAGCCAGGATATGGAAGCAACCTAGATGTCCATCAGCAGATGAATGGATAAGAAAGCTGTGGTACATATACACAATGGAGTACTACTCAGCCCTTAAAAAGAATAAATTTGACTCAGTTCTAATGAGATGGATGAAATTGGAACCGATTATACAGAGTGAAGTAAGCCAGAAAGAAAAACACCAATACAGTATACTGACACATATATATGGAATTTAGAAGATAGTAATGATGACCCTCTATGTGAGACAACAAAAGAGACACAGAGGTATAGAACGGACTTTTGGACTCTGGGGGAGAGGGAGAGGGTGGGATGGTTTGGGAGAATGGCATTGAAACGTATACTATCTTGTAAGAAACGAAGCGCCAGTCAATGTTCAATGCAAGATGCAGGATGCATGGGGCTGGTGCACAGGATGATTCAGGTAGATGGTGTGGGGTGGGAGGTGGGAGGGGGCTTCAGCATTGGGAGATTGTGTTCACCTGTGGCTGATTCATGTCATTGTATGGCAAAACAAATACAGTATTGTAATTAAAAAAATAAAAAAATAAATAAAAATTAAAAAAAAAATAAAATAAAATGGGATGAGTCATAATAGTCTCAGTATGTCCGCACATGGTGTTATTTCAGGGATTAAACGATGTGTGGCTTGTACTTAACTCAGTGCTTTTCACATGAAAATCGTTTATGATTATTGTTGCTGTGGTTCAGTTACTGAGTCAAGTCCTGCTCTTTGTGACCCCAAGGACTGCAGCACTCTAGGCTTCCCTGTCCTTCACCACATCCTAGACCTTGCTCAGACTCATGCCCTCGAGTCAGTGCTGCCATCCAGCCATCTCATCCTCTGTCATCCCCTCTTCCTGCCCTCAGTCTTTTCCAGCTTCAGGGTCTTGTCCAATGAGTCCACTCTTCCTATCAAGTGGTCAATGTTTTGAACCATTATTATTATTAGTTTTCATCCAATTATCCATTTAAACACTCAGAAGAGTTCAGGGAAAGAAAAACTATAAGTATCTCTTTGAAATGTAATTAGTGTCTCTCTGGGAAGGTCAGACTTGGCTTTTCTGTGTCTTACTCTCAATAAGTCAGGTATGTGTGTGTTTTTCAACCTAATCCATCCCCTCTGAAATTGAATCCCAAGAGTGCAGGAGGATATTCACCAATTTCATTTCAGATGAAGTGGAATTGAGTGGCGCAAGTGATGATTCACTATAAATGCCCAAGGATTCTGCATGCAAATACAGCCACCAGCTTCATCATAGAAGTGGCACTGACCTCACTGAAGGGCGATTAATCTCCATATAAGGATTAATTTTTTTATGTGTTTAATAGAAAATATTTCACAACCACAGGATTCCTATGAGATCAATATTATAAGGTTAAAGCAAAAGGCAAATTATTCAGAAAATTCAAGAAAAGAACTATAGTAGCAAGGTCTAGACATCAATATCTAGAAGCTCAGTAGCAAGGTGAAAGCTGATCGTCAGTCTCTGCTTGGCAGATAATCACCTTTTTGCTGTGTCTTCACATTATATAGAGCGAATGTTGGTGTCTCTCCCTCTGCTTATCCAAGGGCACCAGTCTTGAGAAATTAAGGTCTCACTCTTACGATCATGCTTAGCTTTCATTATCTCCTGCAATCACTATGCCCAAATACTAGGGCATGGGACTTAGGGGTCCAACATATGAATTTTGAGGCAAACACAATTTAGTCCATAGCAAGGACATAGCTCTGAAAATGTTTGATTTTGAAAATTAAAAATAAAAAAGGAGAACTTTAGAACTCAGATATATATGTACCTGAAGGGAATAGAATAGCCTCATCTTTATGAAACTAGAATGGGTAACCAGAAGTAGCGGACTAGCAGAGATAACTGAAAGGCAACAGGAGGCAGAAAATGCAGTCAAGACTAAAATGTGCAACCCAGGGACTGCTGATTGCCTTACTGAGGCGTTCTGGTAGACGTTACTCTAAAGCTTCCACTCTAACAGAGGAGTCACTGTGACGAATGCACTCTCCTTAATATTTAGTGGTTGTTTAAATTGCAGATTTTCAAGAAGAGAATTTCAGGAATAATTTTAAGATAAATTTAACATTTTAGTACTTGGTGTGAGGAGGGGAGTGGAAACAGAGGCAAGTAGATAATTGGAAAATAATAAAGAAGGGAGATAATAAGATACGGACAAGTCAAAAGAACTCAGGAAGGAAATTTTTTAAAAAGCAAGTGGTTTAAGAAAGTTAGCTGAGGAAACGATAGAAATCAAGCAAATAATAACAGTTTGCAAGAGAAAAGCAGGCTGTTACCTCAGGAATAGCACTTATGACATTGCCTTATTAAGAGATAATCTAAGTAATGTTAGATTCAGGAGAATAACAAAAATGCTAAAATGATAAAGGAGTCCAAGGAACTATTTCCTAATAGTGTTAAAAATCTTGTTTGATTTTATTTTGTAAGTTACTTTAAGGAATAGTCCTTGTCTTGCATTGCCTGTTATGCCTAGAGTACCTTGTAAGCAAATTGAGTTCCACAAATATTTGTGGATCATTGAATTCAATAAACATGGATTATGTCTTTCTTACTTACCGGATACTCTGCTAGTTGCTAAGGATATAAAGATAAACGTGTCTTAGTTTATGGCCTCAGAGGCTTGTCAGCTCAAAGAGAAATATAGATGCTCAATATTTGTTCCTGAAATGGAAGCACGGGTCATCGCCAGCCGTGAACTGTTGAGCGGCATAGCTGTCCTCAGCGCTCTGCAGGGAGCTAAATGGGAACGGAATCCAGAAAAGAGGAGATGTATGTAAACAGACAGCTGATTCACTCTGCTCTGCCACAGAAACTAACACAATCTTGTAAAGCAACTATAGTCCAAAAAAACCCAAAAAACCATGAAGCGTGAAGAGGGACTAAAAGTTCTGATTATGGAGAAAAGATGAAATTTATTAACATGAGGTGACATCCTCTCCATATCAGTATGAAATAATTCTAAACTTATCAGTTCAGTTCAGTTCAGTCGCTCAGTCGTGTCCGACTCTTTGCAACCCCATGAATCACAGCACGCCAGGCCTCCCTGTTCACTACCATCTCTCGGAGTTCACTCAGACTCATGTCCATCAAGTCCGTGATGCCATCCAGCCATTGCATCCTCTGTCGTCCCCTTCTCCTCCTGCCCCCAATCCCTCCCAGCATCAGTCTTTTCCAATGAGTCGACTCTTTGCATGAGGTGGCCAAAGTACTGAAGTTTCAGCTTTAGCGTCATTCCTTCCAAAGAAATCGCAGGGTTGATCTCCTTCAGAATGGACTGGTTGGATCTCCTTGCAGTCCAAGGGACTCTCAAGAGTCTTCTCCAACACCACAGTTCAAAAGCATCAAAACTGATACCAGTGTCTGTAATCTTCAGTGGCTATTTTCTTTTCAGATTTCCTACAAATGGGTGTTTTTCTTCTAGTTCTTCTATAAGTCAGATTCTTTCCTTGTTTTCTGACCTTCATGCATTGTGCAATCTGACAACGAGGAGCATGAAGAAGAGCTGAATTCTCCCCACGGCAGAGCTGCTGTGGGGCAGAGAGTTTAATGACGAGCCCTGGAGGTCTAAAATTTGGAGAGAGCAGCATAGCAGGTCATTCTTATTACTTGCTTTGATGGAGTATTGTGTTCTCTTTCTTCTCTTTTGAGGTGAAACTCAGAGGTAATTCAATTGCAGAATTCCATAGCACTATTTGTATCTTTATTTATTATTATTTTTTTGAGTGGCTTCACTTCATTTAATATATTTATGAAAAAATACTCTTAACAGCTCTGGGTTTTATTTACAGTTTATACATAATGATAAAGGTAAGCCTATTTAAGCAAACAGGGTATTCTGAATAATTGATGTACATTAGAATCAACATAACACATGAGTTCCTGCAGGACTGACTTATAGGCACTCCTGGTGGGTCCAAGAACTGGCAAAGTGATTGCAGCCACCACTAACGGGTTAGACGGTAAATCCTGACAGAAATCAGAAAGGAATAAAGAATACCTGCTTGCTGTCTGGCATCCATCAGAGTGCAGCCACTGAGGAAACGCCAGATGAAAGAACATGGGTACTGGCCCCAGATAACTGAGCTTACTTAAGCCAGAATCCATGAGAGCCATTGGTCAGGAGTGGAAGCTGAGCCCCATGCCAGGCTCCCCAGCCCAGCAGTCCAGTCATTGGCAGGAGGAGCCTCCAGAGCACTGGGCTTTGCAGGCCAGGGGGGCTTAACTGCAGGAGCCCCCCAGGACCAGGGAAACAGACCTCCACCCTTGGAGGGCATACACAGGTGCTCAGGGCAAAAGCGAAGACTCCACAGAAACCTGAGCCAGACCCACCTTCTGGTCTTGGAAGGTCTCCTTGGCGGTGGGAGTGGCTGTGGCTCTCTGGCATCATAAAAGATGGTGGCCAATACAGTGGGGACCTATGTGAACTCTGGGTGGAGTCAGATATTTTAAGTCCTTGGCACTGGGACCCCACCCAACAGCCTATAAGCTCCAGTGCTGAGACGCCTTAAGCCAGACAACCAACATGGTGGGAAATGACCTTGTCCATCAGCAGACAGGCTACCTAGACTTCCTGACTCACAGCCGCCTCTAGACACATCCCTTGACAGAGCTTGGCCCACCAAAGGGTCAAGACCCCGCCCCACCTACCAGTAAGGAGGCACTAGCCTCTCCCACCCAGAAAACCTACACCAAGCACTTAGACTAGCCTCACCCACCAGGGAGCAGATGCCAGGAGCAAGGAAAGTACAGTTCTGCAGAACTGAGTTTACAACACAGATCAGAATGTACACTGGGACCAGCTGGTCCCTGGCCCTCTGCTGGGACACAAAGGACATCCCCTACAGAGGGCCCCTTCTCTAAGACGGAGAAGCACAACTAAGCTACTACACACATAAAAATGCAAACAGAAATGTAAACAATGAGGCAGCAAAGGCATATGTCCCAGACAAAGGAACGAGATGAAGCCCCCAAAGAACAGCTAGGGGAAGTGCAGGTGGCCAGCCTGTCTGTGAGCCTGCAGAGTAGTGACCATAAAGAGGACCCAAAGCCTGCGGAAAGAATGAAGAGACACAAATTTAACGAAGAGCTAGAAGATCTAAAGAGCAAACAGATGAAGCGAAAAATACACTAGAAGGAATCAATAGCAGAATAAACGAGACAACGAATAGAAGAGACTCCTGGGATAAACATTAAAGGCACCAATATTTGCGTTACACTGGGGTCACCGAAGGAGAAGAGGGAAAGAAAGGACCTGAGAAAATATTTGAAATGTAATAGCTGAAATATGGGAAAGGAAATAGTCACCCAGCACATAGTCCCATACAGGATGAGCCCAAAGAACCTGCTGAGACACAGAGTAGTCAGATGTGCAAAAAAATTAAAGACAGAAAATATTAAAAGCAACAAGGCGAAGAGCAATAAATAACATACATGGGAATCCCCTAAGACTGTCAGCTGATTTTTTAGTAGAAACTCTGCAAGTCAGAAGGCATGATATATTTAAAGGGATGAAAGGGAGAAACCCACAACCAAGAATACTCTACCTAGCAAGGCTGTTGTTCAGATTTGGCAGAGAAATAGAAAGCTTTACACACAAGCAAAAGCTAAGAATTCAGTACCATCAAGTCAGCTTTATAGTAAACTCCAAAGGAACTTCTCTAAGTGGAAAAGCCCAAAACCATAAATATTTGTATCTTTAAATCCAACCCACTCATTCTAATTTCATCCTTGAAAGAACTAATCAGAACTCTAAGGTCTTTTCTAAGGCTATAAGGATGGGAAACAAAAAGCAGGAAGTAAGGCCATCTAGTTTAAGCACAGGGCCACTTTTTAAATCAATTCAATTTCTACCAAAATTTCTCGTCATAAAATTTCTGCCTGAAAGAAGCCAGCAAAAAATGCAGTCCCTGCCAGGTTCCCGTGACACAGCTCAGGTTTACAGCTCTCCTTCAGAATTTCAGCAACCTTGGCTAAATCACCAGATGGGTCTGAAAGAATGTCATTACAGCGTCCTTATGGGAGTTGGCAAATAGATGTCAACAAAAGCTTTGTTCTTTATCCAGATTAGTCCACGCTGAGAAGTCCAAAATCCAAATCTCACTGCTGAAAACTCTGCAACTAGAAAATAATTCCCCCCACCCCGAGCTCTGCAGCCACACTCCCTCCGTGCTCTCTCTGTGTCTCCTCGTTTTTCTTTTTAAGGAAGAAGCCCATGCTATTTAAACTTTAGGCTTTATAAGAACAAAATATTTTAAATGAGTTACAATTTCAAAAGTTATCTTATGGAACAGAAGCTAAATCAAAGACACTGAAATAGCAGCATTTTGGGGGGCTGACGTCTCTGGGTACTTAAAACTGTTCATTTGCATGTGGGAGGTATACCTCCACAATTTTCCCCTTTTGTGTACTATCTCCTTTGTCTTATATTTGTTTCATGAAACAGACGGTGGGTCCTTCTCTGAGAAAAGACAAATCCACATGACCAGTTACTGGCACTGTTGGAAAGCTCTGTCTTCTGGATTACAACAGTATCCCCCCAGCCCCAAAACCAGCTTTGCAGAAAGCAGGGCACGAGCATTTCCAGGAGGAAACCTGTTAGGTTATAACTGTGTTGGGCAGGCCACCTGGGCTGTCAAATAGCCCATCTGTTCGTGCTGGCAGTCTCTGTGAGCGGCAGGAGTGGATCCTGCTAAATGGAATGTTCCACACAGCCTCCATGATCGTCGAGAGAAGAGGCACCAAATGGCTACCCCATGCCAGGGCCCCTCTGTGCGAGAGCACTGGTGCAGTGGAGAAGGGCGTGCGGGCAGATGGCCTCGGTGGGAACGTACAAGCAGCATATTTGCAAAGGATGCTTCTGGTCATGCTTGACAAGTGCGGGGTTGGAGTAAAGAAACACAGAACGCTGAGCTGCAAAGGAGCAAGCAGAGAATCACGCTTCTGTGGAACAGTATTAGCCTGTCATTATAGTTCCATATGTGAGAAATAAAATATTGCCTCTGTGTCAATCAGCAAAGCATGTCACAGGCATCAGTGCTTGCAGCCACCTCCAAAGGTGAGTGGGTGAGCCCTGAGGGAACCCAGGAAGGAAGAATACCTGCAAACAGCAGCAACAGCAAAAACCCTGCCATCTAGCAGCCATCAGATGGCAGCCAGTCCCTAAGGCGAGCCCTGGGGAAATTCAGGAGGTGAAGACACGGGGAACCAGCCCTGGGCCGCCAAGGTACCTGCACAGGAATGATTCCGGTGAGCCAGACTCTTCCATGTTCCCACACAAAGGAAAGCACTAGCTTTCCTAACGACACACCTGGGTTTCATTTAGCGAGAGTACTCTTTTGTTCCTCTGACCCGGCGTTTGTGGCAACACTCCCACACAGGCCAACGTCTCTGTTCACCCCCAGAGTGGCTCTTCCCTTACTCGAGATGCTGCTTCCCAGAATGGAAGTGTTTGGTGTGTTTGCTGACTCAAACACAGCTCTCATTTTTTTAGGCCGTGCGTATTTTGGATTGGCCAAAATTTTGTTCAGGTTTTTCCATAAGATCCCCAAACAAGCTTTTTTGGCCAACCCAATGTATTTTAGTCAATATATGTATTGAGCAACTTAGTCATAATGACCATACTGTAATATGTCCCTCACTATCCAAGCTCAGAGAGAAAGCCTAAATCCACCTTGATCCAGAAACCAGTGCTCCCTTTTCATGTCCCCATTTCTCAAAAGAACTTGTAGCTCGCCAAGAGGGTTTCTGGTGTCCAGGACTGGTGGGTGGCAAGGCTGTCTACAGCAACTGGGGTAGACATTTGGAGGATGTCTCAGAGGCCCTGATGTCTCCACACTGGAGGAGGTCTCAGAGGCTCTGGTTTCCTTCCTCTTTTCGATTTAATCTCCAGACAGAGGTCCTTATCACCTCTCCTTCCTCAAACACTCAAATTCCTGTTTCAGTTTTGGCCCTCATTTGCACCTGCTAACTCTCTTCCCTATTTCAGTGTTACCTAGACTTCGAGAGAGAAACTTACCTTCCAGTCTTATGCTCACTTCAAGTCTTTCTTTTTATCCCTTACGGCAAACATTCCTCTAAGAATTTCTTCCAGCTTTTGAAAGAAAGAAAGTGGTAGTTGCTCAGTCATGCCCAACTCCGTGTGACCCCATGGACTGCAGCCCACCAGGCTCTTCTGTCCATGGGATTTTCCAGAGAAGGATACTGGAGTGGGTTGCCCTTTCCTTTTCCAGGGGATCTTCCCAACCCAGGGATCAAACCTGGGTTTCCTGCATTGCAGGTGGATTCGGCCGTTGGATGGGCTTAAAAAGAAGCTGACTCACTGCCAACCACTGGCAAAAGTGTTGAAATTATCTCCTTTAATTATTTTTAGGAGATGACAGAGGATGAGATGGTTGGATGGCTTCACTGACTCAACTGACACGAGTACGAGCAAACTCCAGGAGCTGGTGATGGACAGGGAAGCCTGGCATGCTGCAGTGCATGGGGTTGCAAAAAGTCAAACACCAGTGAAGGACTTCACTTACAGCCAGAGAGAAAATATGGGCATGGGTTTCACAAGGCAGTGTCGCCTCTTAGCCTTAGGCAGGGTTGGGAAGATTAACATATTCACTCATACATACATATGGATTACAGTGTTTCCTGAATAATGTAATGTACTAGCTTCTTGTGGTCTTACTTCTGTATATAACTCACTGATTAATAATGAAAGCATGTAGCAGAAGAATGTGTCCTCATTTAGCAGTCTGAATGAAAGTAGAACCCACTTTATTTTGCACAGTGTACAGAGAAGAGTTCAGGGCTTTCTATGTTTTCAGAAAGTATATCTCTTATCTCTATGTATTTTATATATTTCATAACAATATTTTATGAAAAACTTTTACTGATGCAGAGTCCATGGAAGGCAAACGTTGGCTCCTATTATTGAAAAAGAAGGCAGTTTATTCCAGAATAAATTTTTCAATGAGCTAAAAACATTTGGTTTCTGAAAAAAAATACCAATTTTTGTCCAGAAAAGAAAGAAAAAAGCATACCTCAAATTCAAAGGATCTAATGGCAGAAAGCCATTGGAACTGAAAGGGAACTACAAAATGGAACTGAAAAGGAACTGAAGAGCCTCTTCATCAGAATGAAAGAGGAGAGTGAAAAAGCTGGCTTAAAACTCAACATTAAAAAAACGAAGATCATGGTATCCAGTCCCATCACTTCATGGCAAACAGATGGGGAAAAAGTGGAAACAGTAACAGATTTTATTCTCTTGGGCTCCAAAACCACTGTATATGGTGACTGTAGCCATGAAATTAAAAGACACTCACTTTTGGGAGAAAAGCTATGACAAACCTGGCCAGCGTGTTAGAGACGCCACTTCTCTCTAGTCAGGGCCATGGTTTTCCCAGTAGTCACGTGTGGATGTGACTGAGCGCTGAAGAACTGATGCTTTTGAACTGTGGTGCTGGAGAAGACTCTTGAGAGTCCCTTGGACTGCAAGGAGATCCAACCAGTCCATCCTAAAGGAAATCAGTTCTGAATATTCAGTGGAAGGACTGCTGCTGAAGCTGAAAGTCTAATACTTTGGCCCCCTGATGTGAAGAGCTGGCTCATTGGAAAAGACCCTGATGCTGGGAAAGACTGAAGGCAGGAGGAGAAGGGGATAACAGAGGATGAGGTGGTTGGATGGCATCACCGACTTGATGGGCACGTGTTTGAGCAAGCTCTGGGAGTTGGTGATGGACAGGGAGGCCTGGCATGTGATCAGTCTAGGGGCTCACAGACAGTCAGACATGACTGAGCGGCTGAACAACAGTGGAGGACAAAGATGCTGTTCAGACTTGGAACTGATGCATTCTCCTTTGAAGGCCTCATAAGGGCTTTTCTGGGGCTCCCCTTGTAGCTCAGATGGTAAAGAATCTGCCCACAGTGTGGGAGACCTGGTTAGATCCCTGGTTTGAGAAGATGCCCTGGAGGAGGGCATGGCTACCCACTCCAGGATTCTTGCCTAGAGAATCCTCATGGACAAAAGAGTCTGGTGGGCTACAGTCCATGGGATTTTCCCTGATGGCAAATAATCTGCCTGCAATTTTGGAGACCTAGGTTCGATCCCTGGGTTGGGAAGTTCCCCCAGAGGAGGGAATGACAATCCACTCCAGTATTCTTGCCTGGAGAATTCCATGGCTAGAGGAGCCTGGTGGGCTGCAGTCTGTGGGGTCACAAAGAAGCAAATATTACTGAGCGTCTAACACTTTCACACTACTAATGAGACTCACGGCCCACTGGAAGTCAAATCCTCTGCCATCTTGGGCCCAGCTGGTTCTAACCAGTTCTTGATGTTCAGTCTTTGCAGCTTTCTCCTACACTGAGAGAAGAGGGAGGCACAGAGGTATAACACTGGGGCAACAGCCTTGGTGACTCAATCTTTATCCACATCTGTGGAAACACTGTGTCTTTATCATAAACTCATCTGAATAGTTTTGAAGCCAGCAGGCTCAGTTTCCTTCAGTCTTCAACTGACTGTGAAATGTTCTGATGTTCAAGAGGAAGATTTGTGTTAAGGACAGATTCCCGTAAACAGTTATCTCTTCTCAGATAAGGAGGATAAGCATACAGGATCAGAACAAGGATCTTGACACAGTTCCACTTAGCCAAAGACTTAGCCTCAATTAATAAACATTGCAGTCTATCCCTTAACAGACCATGGAGCTAAGATTGAAAAATGTGTGAGAACAAAGGATGGGATGGTTGAATGGCATCACTGACTTAATGGGCATGAGTTTGAGCTTATAGTGGATGCTGGGGTGTGTCAACCAGATCCCTTCTTCAGAATCAAGATTTCCCGTAATTCTCAGGAATTTTGACTGTGACCACTCAGCTATCCATCCCCCTCTGCAGGAAGGTGCCTCCACTGAGGCCACATCCTGTGGGCAGCCAAGACCTGCATAGAACGGACACAGTGCTTTTTCCATTTCCTTCAGTAATGAAGGGAGTGAAGTGAGAGTCACTCAGTCGAGTCCGACTCTTTGTGACCCCATGGACTAAATGGTCCATGGGATTCTCCAGGCCAGAACACTGGAGTGGGTAGCCTTTCCTTTCTCCGGGGGATCTTCACAACCCAGGAATTGAACACAGGTCTCTCACGTTGCAGGCAGATTCTTTATCAACTGAGTCACCAGGGAAGCCCCCAGTGAAAGTGAAGGTCCTCAGTTGTGTCCAACTCTTTGGGACCCCATAGACTACACAGTCCAGGGAATTCTCCAGGCCAGGATACTGACGTAGGCATCCTTTCCCTTCTCCAGGGGATCTTCCCAACCCAGGGATCTAACCCAGGTCTCCCGCATCGCAGGCAGATTCGTTACCAGCTGAGACCCCAGGGAAGCCCAAGAGTATTGGAGTGGGTAGGAATCGAACTGGGGTCTCCCACATTGCAAGCGGGGTCCTTACCAGCTGAGCTGCTAGGGAAGCCCTCGCACTCCCGCTCAGATTGCCTGTGAGATTGGCGGTGGCCTCGTTGCTACTGGTTTCATTTCCGTTTCTCCCTCCGCAGCCTCTGTGCTCTCATAGGTTTTGTTCCTGAAGGTAGTCCCTGGTAAGCTTCGAGCATGTCTTCATCTCAGGGTCTCATTTATGGCAGAGTGATTTCTGTGCATATATCTAATATAGTCCACAGTTCAGTTCAGTTCAGTCACTCAGTCGTGTCCAACTCTTTGTGACCCCATGAGTCGCAGCACGCCAGGCCTCCCTGTCTATCACCATCACCTGGAGTTCACTCAGACCATTGAGTCAGTGATGCCGTCCAGCCATCTCATCTTCTGTCGTCCCCTTCTCCTCCTGCCCCCAATCCCTCCCAGCATCAGAGTCTTTTCCAGTGAGTCGACTCTTCGCATGAGGTAGCCAAAGTACTGGAGTTTCAGCTTTAGCATCATTCCTTCCAAAGAAATCCCAGGGCTGATCTCCTTCAGAATGGGCTGGTTGGATCTCCTTGCAGTGCAAGGGACTCTCAAGAGTCTTCTCCAACACCACAGCTCAAAAGTCCACAAATTGATGTAAAACTCAGCACCGTCAATTCACACTCTCTAGCCCTGCCTTCTTGGGACAAAATGTTCCGAATTTATTATGTCCTTCATACTATCTTGCTGGTTCAGCCCAACAGGGGAAAGACAAAAGGTCATATTTATCATCGTAAATAATTCTCTCTGGTTTCTGTGCCTGGTCTAGGCCAGATGTAAAGAGGCCAGTACTCTGCCAAAACTGGAAATCAACTTTTACTCTTTCTTTCTGGTAATTAGAATATATAAAAACATATCAGCCAGTTAGAAAAAAGGCTGACACTTTGCTCATTTTCTGCTTCAGTAACCCTTATTAAGCGGCAATCCTGCTCTACACGAGTAATATTTGTTTTATTTGGAGTACTTTACAATTCTTTCTCTAAAATTCATTGTGTACCTGGTCTCACCTGTACTTTCTGATAGCTTTTTATGAGAATAAGCTAGCTCAAGAATTATGGGCTGCAAAGAAACATTGAGAATAATACCAATATTTCTGTGATGCAAAGTAAATATTCCAGGGTCCATTTCTCTAAAGAGTTTCTACCTAGATGACAGGATCTTAGCTAATATAAGCTTGCAAAATGACTGCCTCAAATTACTCCCCAAATTCAGTGAGGTTCTGCTTATGAAAACTCCAAAAGGAAAATACTGGCTGCTCTCATTGCTTATCATGAGTAGACTTTCAGGGCATTTTTTTCTGAAACAGCAAGGACATATATACACACCCATCTTTTTTTCATCTATTCACTGCTATTATCTAGGATAAATATTAATGAAAATACCCAGTATTAGAAACCAAACATTGAAAAAGAGGTACAAGTATACTTTTCTAAACAAGTCCCAGTGAATTCTCTGTATCTGGGTCCCTAATATGTGAAGAGAAGCAAAACTGCAAACTTGCAAACTTGTTGCCCTCTACATCAGGTCTATGCCAAAGCTCTGTAGACAGATGTAGTGAACCAAAGTGGAAAACTCACATGTAGATGCCACTGGCTTAACACTTTCTTTTTTGTCAGAGATTCAGGCCAGGATAGAAACCAGTTTTCCTCAGAAGGAACTTTGGTATGGGAGAGCATGGTTTCTCTAAGACAAAGAGCATGACTTCTCTGAGACACAGTGTCTGCAAATGACAAAAACGGAACAGAAAGCATCTTTCGCAGCATTCTCTGTCCTTAAGAAACAAAGATCTCACCGCCATCTGCCACACCAGCGTGGCCTTAACACGAAGACTTCCAAAGACCCCACTGATAGAAATCACAACTTCAGGAATAGGCACATTTAAAATATTGTTCCACTACTTCATTCTGAAAATGTTTGGAAATGCCATGCTGCTATTTTTTTTTTCTTTTTTGCGAGAAAAATATGTTATAATAGGAGCAACACGTGCTATTCTCAAGAGTATTGCTGAATGCCAAGAAAAGTGCCAAAAGAAATGTGGAATCATAGAACTCTCTATCTCCAGAAGACTCTTTACCCACAAAACTAAATAGTGTTGTCTTGCGGGCGGAAGGTTTCCACTTAAAAAAAAAAAAATCTATACAAAAACAGATGACTTCCCATATTGTGCATTTCAGAAGCATCAGGGAGTCCCTTCTCCCTTAACATCTTTTCCTCTTTATTGCCTTGATTTCTTAAATAAAAAGGAAAACAATATTCATTTAAAAATAACTAAAGGGTAAATAGGAAAACTATCTTTGAGCTCTTCTTGTGGGCTAGAATTCGACTTGGAATTCCCTCACAATTTATCTCACTTGCTTCGTTAAGAGGAACAAACATCAGGAATGTGGTCATGGGCCACACGCACGACCTCATATTTTTACTCATTCGTTTATTCAGCAAACGTTTACTGAGCACCACCTCTGAGCTAGGGACCATGTATGGTCCTGAGAACAGAGAAGCAGAAAAAATGTTATAACAATCAGAGTTCCCAGAAGGCAAAATGATCACCGATTCAATCAATGATGTTCGCTTCCTCTGGAATCTGGTCTGAACATGATGTGGAGAATAGCTAATAGGTAGAGAGGACAAAATTCAGCAAAAAAAAAAGCAATGACAACACTTCTTGACAATGAGATCATGAGATGAAGCCTTGGAGGGATGCAAAGAGGAAACTGTTATTTCCAGTTAGAGTCTCAGTCTTATTCACCTAATGTGCATGCTGCAAGCTTAGCTGCTCAGCCGTGTCTGACTCTGTGTGAGCCTATGAGCTGTTCCCCGCCAGGCTCCTCTGTCCGTGGGATTCTCAGGCAAGAATACTGGAGTGGATTGCCATGCCCTCATTCAGAATTCACCTAGTAAACTTACAGTAATGCCCCTTTCTATAAAATGACCTGATAAACATCTCTAAATATAAATAACTGAAAGTCAAATATATGCTGCTGAAAGAAGCAAAGGGATTTGCCTGATATTATACAACTGAGAATGTTACAAAACAGGAATTTTAACCCAAATGGATATAAAGTATACTATACAGGCTGCCTCATTTTAAAAAAGGAAATTTGTATCTTTAATATTTTTATAAATCACAGTGGAAATATTTATACTCAACTAGCATTTATGCCGGAGCAGGTTTTTAATATTTATTTTTATTTATTTATCTGGCTGTGCAGGGTCTTATGTAGAACACATGGGTCTTTCATCTTTCTTACAGCATATGGAATCTTTCCCAGGTGACTCAAGTGGTACAGAATCTGCCTCCCAGTGCAGGAGCTGCAGATTCAATCCCTGGGTCGAGGAGATCCCCTGGAAGGAGGAGGAACTGGCAACCCATGGCAGCATTCTTGCCTGAAAAATCTCGTGGATAAAGGAGCCTGGGGGACTGCAGCCCATGGGTCTGAAAAGTCTCAAATGACTGAAGTGACTGAGCGTGTATGCACACACACACGTGATCTTTAGCTGGGGGGTGCGAGCACTTGGTTGTGGCATGTAGGATCTTAGTTCCTCAGCCGGGGATTGAACTCAGGTCCCCTGCACCGGGAGCATGAAGTCTTAGCCACTAGACACCAGTGAAGCCCCTATATGCTGCCTCTTCAGAGACAACAAGAAGCAAACAAGCTTGGAGGGAAAAAGATGACTCAAAAGCTACCAATAATTAAAAAGAATGGACATAAACTTCAGTGCACTGAGTTTAGTTTTAACAGTAGGCAGGGAATATGAATTAAAAATATTGACCACATGCAATAATATTCTGCAGTTTGCATATTTGCCTCTTACTGTGTGACAAACTGTGATTTCATATTCTTGCTTGAAGATGAATTATCTATGGGTTATCATCTTTTGGGTCTATACAGAATGTTAGGATCCTTATGGGAAAAAATGTTTGTAAAACTTGAGAGAACAATTTCAGTTACCATTAATTTCATTCTTAACCAATGGTTATTGCAGTGACAAGTCTGCTTCTTAAGACCAGTGGCCATCTGGTCTGACATGATATTTCTGCAGAAAGTCAGGGCTTCCTGGGTATCTCAGTGGTAAAGAATCTGCCTACCAATCTAGGAGATGCAACGGTCATGGATTCAATCAGTTGGGAAGATTTCCCTAGAGTAGGAAATGGCTCTCCACTCCAGTATTCTTGCCGGAGAATCCCTTGGACAGAGGAGCCTGGCGGGCCACAGTCCATGGGGTCACAAAGAGTCAGACACAACTGAGCACGTGTAAGTGCTAAACAAAATCATCTTCTTTTAGAGAATCTTAGAATCGGAAGTAACTTTAAGATCATCTAATTTAGCTCTTTGGAGATCAGTGTTCAAGAGATTCTGTGAGGTTCAATGAGAAATACTAGGTTTAATCCCAAATGATTGATTAGTACAGGAATGGACACAGTTGGAACTGCATACCAGCCTCAACACTTGCTGGATTAAGACAGCTACTATCTCCCATGTGCATGTGTCTCTGGACTTACTTGGCCCTTTCTGGCTGTTCTTGGTTATGATGTTTCATGCGTTTTCCATTCCATGGCAGTTGAGGCTGAAACCCTCTGATAACTCAGCTTACTCACAATTGATACTGGCTGTTGGTGAGCTGAGCTGGGCTCTTGGTCAGACGAGTTCACATGCCTTCAACGTGCAGCGTAGGTCCCTGACAGCATGGTGCTTGGGTTCCCAAGAGAGCAGCCATGGGCAAGCCTTCCGAGAGGCCCAGGGCATCACACAACGTGACCCAGGACGTCCAGGATATCATCCCACCACCACGTGCTATCCAACCTACTAAATCATATCCACCTCACATTCAAGGGAAGGAAAATCAGACCCTGCCTTTAATCTGAAAGGCAACATGGGCACAAAAGGAGGAAAAGGGTCAGTGGTGGCCGGCGCTGGAGAACCTCCTGAAACATCTTTCCTCGTGTGCAGTTAGATCAGAGGGAATGTTTCTTGACTGTTTATTGTCTTAACTTTCCTCCTTCTGATCTCTTCTTGTGGGCATAAAGGGGAACTATTTGGGGTGGGAAATAATAGATAAGGGTGGTTTTGTTCCCATAATGTCAATTCTGAGGCCAGTCAATACCAAGATTAAATAAAATGAAACTAATCTTTCTCATTGAACTCTGCCCACTACAGAGCTCAAGTAAATGGTCTTTAAAATCCATTCCAATATGTATTATGTAGATAATTACATAAATTGTTCTGCTTTAAAAAAAAAAAAACTTGACATCAGAGGTGCCATCTCCTTTCTCAGCAAATAATTAGCTCATCATTCAAGGAATGTGCCTTGTAGGAAATTGTGTCTTAAGTGAAGGGATAAATTTATACTATCCTGTCAGAATCCCTATCTGGTACTGTGGTTCTGGGCTTCCTGTGTAGTGCTATTGGTAAAGAACTTGCTGCCAATGCAAGAGACATGAGATGTGGGCTCGATCCCTGGGTCGGGAAGATTCCTGGAGGAGGAAAGGACAACACGCTCCACTATTCTTGACTCGAGAGCCCTGAGGACAGAGGAGGGTGCTGGGCTATGGTCCATGGGGCTGTAAAGAGTTGGGCACGGTTGTAGGGACTTAGGACATACTGTTTTTACTGCCTTCAACAGTCCTGTAATGTAGTTATTACTCAGTCAATGTTTGCTGAACCCTGAGTGATTGAAAGAAAGCAGGTAGGCATGACACACTGGTGCTGTCTGAAATTGCATGGCGATGTGTTCCCCAAGCCCCAGGAAGGACAAATATATTCTCTGAATTCTCCTTGCATGGATGCAAACACAGAAGAGCAGTTTATGTGGCATTTCATAGCATAATGCAACAGAGCCACAGCTTCTGATTTTCACTGTATGGCGCTGTATGTCATCCTCATAAACCAGGCCCCACGGCCATGTCCCCATTGTGCACCAGAGGTTCGAAAGAACTCTGGATGCTCTGAGTCAGATAAAAAATTTACAAACTCAGTAGATAGTGGAAAATCAGGTCTCTAATATAAATCCTCCAAAGGTCTTTCTAAGAAATATTTTCCATTTTTGTCCTGTTTCTGGGCAGAGGAATTTCTGCCACGTTCCCCTGAGCCTGCCTCCACATCCATAAGAAACGACACAAAGGCGCTGTTGGCTGAGCTGATCAGTGCCCCAGCTCCTGGGTTTCCAAGGTGACTGCGAACGTCCCAGGTAATTAGCAGCTCGGAGGTTCTGGCTCGAGTCCATGTAGCCTGGAGGCCGTGCATGCCAGCACTTTTTGAAATAGTGCTGCTGAAGTCCTGAATCTTCTCCTAATCACTAAGAAACTATGGTTGATTCAAACATGATATTCCAATTTCCTGAGTCCCTCTGTAAGCCAGGGAGTAGACACCCTGCCACATATGGCCAGAATCAGGGCGTTTGGCTTTGCTTCAAGCTGTGCCCGGTATTTATGCCAATTTTGTTAGAGAAAAGCTTCATATGCAAAATTGTAGATAAATTCCTTAGGTTATAGATCCTTTCTGCCTTCTCTGGAGAAGAAAATCCTTACAATAAATAGCATTTTCAAAAATATTCATGTGCTTTTTTATCTTTGTGTTTCCTCACATGTGCCATTTTCCCTTGTCATGCTGAGGTATGACTCTACTTTGAGGCCAAGGATTAGCAAGGTGCCAAGAGGGAAAGAGCAGTTCCAGCATGACTGCAAATGCTGATGGCTTGGCACCTGCCATCTCAACTGAATTTTAACGTCAACAGCAAGATGACAGTGAAAACTAGGATTTGTCTTTTAAAAGAGTTGTGTTCATTTTTTATCATCTTTCTTCCACTTGAAATATCATGAGGTAATCATCGACAATGTGGTCATAGAATTCTACAAAATGGCATTCTTTCCTAAATAGGGAGAAACAAAGAAAGGGCGCTCCTTCCTGTCCTGGAGGGTTGGGAAGAGACGAGAGGAGAGTTAAGGACGGGGGCGAATGAGAAGCATGCTGGCCTTTGCCTGTCCAGGCCAAGGTCATGAAGAAGAAAGACGCGGCATGCAGTGGCTGGAGAGGAATCCTCAGCGTGGACAGGCTTCTGCGCTGCTCCCCATTTAGAGTCAAGGAGGAGGCTTCTCTGGACAGGGTTTCCCCATAAGTTCCTAAGATCATCCAAAAGAGGAAACCGAGAGGCGAGAGCATGGCCAGATGGGGCGGAAGCTGTCTAGCTCTTGGGAACTGCCACAGCCACCAGCTCCAGAGTGCTGGAGATGACCGCAATGTCTTGGGTGCCTCCTGAGGCCGGGGTGCAGGCGGCGGCTTCTGAGACGGCCCGGTGATGCCCATCTCTGGGTACTCAGTCTTGCAGGCCCTGCTCGTGCTGAATGACTTGATTCTAACCAACTGCACAGAGAAGCCAAAAGGGGATGTCAAGCCCTTGAGTAGGTTTCCAGTCATGACTTCCGTCTTGTCAGCAGACTCCCTCTGGCTGCCTCGGCTTCACACTTGTTCACACCTGAATGAAGGCAGCTGCCCGCGGCAGGGAGCAGGAGGAGCTAGGAGCCTGCCCAGGCGTCACAGATTTGGCACACGGAGCGCCCCACTGCACAGAGAAGCCTCCTGCCATCGTTCTGGAGCCTGGGCGGTCACGGCGGGATTCCTGGGAGACCCTTTTCGAGCTGTGGATGACTTCCTTCTCACTGCACCCACACGGCCCTTCCTGTGTGTTTATGTGGACAGAGAGAGAGCGGGGGAAATCTGCTCCTCCTCTTCTTATAAGGAGCCCGGCCCTATTGGATTAGAGTCCCCCCTTGATGGCCTCATAATTTTTATTTAATTAAAAAAATATTGGAATATAGTTGATTTACATTGTTGTGTTAGTTTCTGCTGTACAGCAAAAATAATCAGTTATCTGTTCAGTTCAGTAGCTCAATTGTGTCCAATCCTTTGTGACCCCATGGACTGCAGCATGTCAGGCCTCCCTATCCATCACCAGCTCCTGGAGTTTACTCAAACTCATGTCCATTGAGTTGGTGATGCTATCCAACCATTTCATCTTCTGTCATCCCCTTCTCCTGCCTTCAATCTTTCCCAGCATCACAGCCTTTTCCAATGAGTCAGTTCTTTGCATATATCCATTCTTTTTTAGAATTTTTCCCCATTGAGGTCATTACAGAGTAATGAGAAAAGAATGTCACTTAACTGTAATCATCTGCTTAAAAGTCCCATCACCAAATGCACCTTGGGAGTTAGGACTTCAACACATGAATTAACAGGGAGGGGCCACCAGCCAACCCATAACAGTAGCCTTGGGAAACAGCCAGCAAGGAGTTGAGGTCCTTGGTCTAACAGCTAATGAAGCTGTGAAAACTGCCCACAACCAGGAAGGGAGCCTGGACATCCCACCTCAGTCCAGCCTGCAGATGAGCCTGCAGACCTCAGGCTAATGCCTCACTCGCAGCCTTCTGAGAGACTGTAAACCAAAGGATTCAGACAAGCCCGTCCAAGATTCTCCGGCAACAGAATCTGCAAGATGACAAATCAATTGTTTTAAATTACTCCATTTGGGGGTAATTGGTTAGACAGTAATAGATGCAGGAGATGGTTAATACAGAGCAACAGGCGTCCCAGGAGGCAGGTCACCCACAGAGGCGAGGAACCAGGCAAACACCGCGTAAGAATAAGTAGAGCAGCTTCTACTGAAGCAACTGACGCTTCTCTTCAGTGTGCTGTGAGAGAGTTTAAGTGTGGTTAAGAAGGTGGGTTCCCAAGTCAGACAAGCATGAACTCCAATCCCTCTGACACCTCACTAACAGTGTATCCCTGGGCAAGCCACTTTACAGTGAAACTGAATGCAAGATGGCGAAAGAAAAGCTAAGTGGCTTAATATCTACAGTGGGTATTTAAAAATGTTCTGAGGGAAAAAATGAGATGATGAAAGCAAAGTGCTTGACACGTAAACATTGTCTGGTTGGCATTAGTTATTATTATTAGATTACAAGTAGGGGAGAGGGGTAGGGCTGGGGCTTAAAAGACATATTGAGCTGCTAATACGTACCAAGAAATTTACTGTGATATATGTATTATACGCTGTAGGACTTTATATGCTTTTGCTTCTATATGTACAATGATCTTTATAGTATGATTTTCCATCCTCTGCTCAGTTCTTTTCAATGGTTACTGTCATCTTCATTTTTGTAACAAGAATCTCAGAGATAGTTAGTAGCTTGATAAGAGTCATACAGGTCCCGTGGACACTTGAATCTAAGATCACATATATCAAGAACCTTGGCTTCTTGGTTATACCTTGTCTCTGAATGATGATAAAATCCTGACAAAAACCTGTGAAGGTTATTCAGTGTACTGCAGAGGCCTGTGCCAGCCTCTTGCAAAACAAAAAATTTAATTACAATGAAATACTCATTGGTTCCAACTGTCTTCAATTTGGATTAAATCCTTTTTCTTGTCATTTCTGCTAATGTCACGGCTGCATCAGAAAGAGATGATCATTGACTAATTTAAAATGACTTCAGTCAATTTATTTGATTTACTTCACAAAAGAGAAAAGCAGGCTTGTATTTCCTGTTGCTTATGAACAAAATAGGGTCATGGCCCTTTGCAGTGTATTGACTCAATTTTCGGTCACATCTTTCTCACACAGCCCAATAGTTGCAGCTGGATTATTACAGCTTCCTGAAATTGATTAAGTTTACATCAGGAAAAATATTTTTAAAGAGAGACATCAGCAACATGGAAACCTTTTCCTCATGTCCATTGAGTTGGTGATGCTATCCAACCATTTCATCTTCTGTCATCCCCTTCTCCTGCCTTCAATCTTTCCCAGCATCACAGCCTTTTCCAATGAGTCAGTTCTTTGCATATATCCATTCTTTTTTAGAATTTTTCCCCATTGAGGTCATTACAGAGTAATGAGAAAAGAATGTCACTTAACTGTAATCATCTGCTTAAAAGTCCCATCACCAAATGCACCTTGGGAGTTAGGACTTCAACACATGAATTAACAGGGAGGGGCCACCAGCCAACCCATAACAGTAGCCTTGGGAAACAGCCAGCAAGGAGTTGAGGTCCTTGGTCTAACAGCTAATGAAGCTGTGAAAACTGCCCACAACCAGGAAGGGAGCCTGGACATCCCACCTCAGTCCAGCCTGCAGATGAGCCTGCAGACCTCAGGCTAATGCCTCACTCGCAGCCTTCTGAGAGACTGTAAACCAAAGGATTCAGACAAGCCCGTCCAAGATTCTCCGGCAACAGAATCTGCAAGATGACAAATCAATTGTTTTAAATTACTCCATTTGGGGGTAATTGGTTAGACAGTAATAGATGCAGGAGATGGTTAATACAGAGCAACAGGCGTCCCAGGAGGCAGGTCACCCACAGAGGCGAGGAACCAGGCAAACACCGCGTAAGAATAAGTAGAGCAGCTTCTACTGAAGCAACTGACGCTTCTCTTCAGTGTGCTGTGAGAGAGTTTAAGTGTGGTTAAGAAGGTGGGTTCCCAAGTCAGACAAGCATGAACTCCAATCCCTCTGACACCTCACTAACAGTGTATCCCTGGGCAAGCCACTTTACAGTGAAACTGAATGCAAGATGGCGAAAGAAAAGCTAAGTGGCTTAATATCTACAGTGGGTATTTAAAAATGTTCTGAGGGAAAAAATGAGATGATGAAAGCAAAGTGCTTGACACGTAAACATTGTCTGGTTGGCATTAGTTATTATTATTAGATTACAAGTAGGGGAGAGGGGTAGGGCTGGGGCTTAAAAGACATATTGAGCTGCTAATACGTACCAAGAAATTTACTGTGATATATGTATTATACGCTGTAGGACTTTATATGCTTTTGCTTCTATATGTACAATGATCTTTATAGTATGATTTTCCATCCTCTGCTCAGTTCTTTTCAATGGTTACTGTCATCTTCATTTTTGTAACAAGAATCTCAGAGATAGTTAGTAGCTTGATAAGAGTCATACAGGTCCCGTGGACACTTGAATCTAAGATCACATATATCAAGAACCTTGGCTTCTTGGTTATACCTTGTCTCTGAATGATGATAAAATCCTGACAAAAACCTGTGAAGGTTATTCAGTGTACTGCAGAGGCCTGTGCCAGCCTCTTGCAAAACAAAAAATTTAATTACAATGAAATACTCATTGGTTCCAACTGTCTTCAATTTGGATTAAATCCTTTTTCTTGTCATTTCTGCTAATGTCACGGCTGCATCAGAAAGAGATGATCATTGACTAATTTAAAATGACTTCAGTCAATTTATTTGATTTACTTCACAAAAGAGAAAAGCAGGCTTGTATTTCCTGTTGCTTATGAACAAAATAGGGTCATGGCCCTTTGCAGTGTATTGACTCAATTTTCGGTCACATCTTTCTCACACAGCCCAATAGTTGCAGCTGGATTATTACAGCTTCCTGAAATTGATTAAGTTTACATCAGGAAAAATATTTTTAAAGAGAGACATCAGCAACATGGAAACCTTTTCCTTTCATATTAATAAGACAGAGGTGGCTATTTAAATTGACATGTTAACCTTCTATTTCCACATATTCTTATGGAACAAACTACCCTGCTGTGTGCATATGTTTCTTGGGACTTCTCAATATGCTCTAAAGGTTGTTTCTGGAAAATACAATGGTCAGGCTTCAGGAGAACATCAGTGACCTGTCAGGCCCATCCCACAGAATGACAGGAAGACAAAGAGCTGAGACCAGGGAGAAAAACACAAGATAAACAACGTCAGAGTCAAATGTGCCGAGTAAGAAGCTGGGAGCAAACAAGGAAAATGACACGCTCCTCTAGTGAAGACACTTTAAAATGCTATGTTTCTATTAAATGCACAAAACTGCCTGCTAAAATGGCTACCAAAAAAAAGGAGATGAAAGAAATTTGAGGATTTGAGGTATGCTTTCTTTCTCCCAGTCATTTGTTATACACTCCAAAATCCAGTAAATATATTCAAGGACATATTGACCATGAGCTTAGGCTTTATACTCTTTGGGGAAGAAGACACCTGACATACAAGATGATCGATTACGGTGAGTGCAGAGCAACCTGGCCTCAGCAGCTCTCTGGCGCTCTGCTGTTCCCCTCGTCTTTGCAGTCTGTGTTACTGCTGTGGGGGTCAGCCTTTGTTATTTTTCACTCTATATCTTTTCTCTTTTCTTGTTCTTTATTGAGTTTAATTACAGTTATTGTTCATGGACTGTTGAGCTTAAAAATCACTTGCTGTCTTGTATATTTACCCGGCACTTGATTCATGCCCAGCTGTTCATCAGTGCCATGCTTTTCAGACTAGGGAGTGAAATCTTTACAAAGCAAAGAAAGCAGTTTCATTTACTGAAGAGCCATAAAGAGAGAATAATAAAATGATTACCATGTCAACTCTTCAGTTCCCTTTATTAAAATTTCCTTTAATGTACCAACATGGGGTATACTTTTTGACACCCTATTAATTATGGTCACTAATTGCTGGAAAAAACTGAAAGAATGAGGTTTCTTTTTTTTTTTAGAATGAGTGGGTCAACATCTCTTGGCCCCACGTGAAGACATGGTGTCATCTCTGCCTCAGCACTGATGTGTATGAATTGTTTTTACCCTATGGACATATTAGAACAATATTAAATAAGCTTTCTCTGCATGACAATTTTGCTGGAGTGTTGGACATTTCCACACTCTGACTCTCTGCTTTGTGTGAAAGTGTCTTGAAGTGATTTCTTTTAATATGCAAGGTGTTACCTGGGAGAAGCAGCACAGCAGCTATCAGCAGCACATGGGTTTTTTTTTCTTATGAAATGACAGAGCTGCAAGTCATTCCGTGGAGTACACTGTCTCACTTCAGGACGAAGCAGTTGTTCTCAAGCATTGATCACTAGCTGGTGAGGGCAGCCTCTTTATTGAAGACCCCAGAGCATTCTTGACAAGGCAAACCAACTTCCTCTCTTTACAATTAAGGTCACCTGCTAATACATCCCAAAACATATGGTTTGAAGGTTGTTGAAAAATCATACCAAAATTATTGAAAAAAGTTTCAAATATTTGAATCACAAAAATATTGAGACACTATATAAAAGACAATGTACTCTAATTTTACTTTTAAAATGAAAAAAGTGACAGAAGTTTTATATGAATTGGTGGCATGGTCAACATTTCACAGATTATTAAAAAATCCAAGAAAGGGAAAATCTATAGAAGCAAGCAACTACTAATCTGGTGTTCACCTTGAAGGCAGGCTTATGCATTGAGATGGCTTCTGCACTGGGATTGAAAGGACTTGTGAAGACAGAAGTCAGAATCTGGGGTCCGGAATAGCATGGAAGATTAAATCAACTATGCCCATACAAAGATGTAAAACCAAGACTCCTAAAAAGCAACACCTTCTTCATCCTGAGGGTCATATGGACTGTTTGAATAGGAAGAAGGAAATGAGATTACCTGCTCTCTCTATATCTCGGTCAAGTAAAAGAAAATCTTCCATGAAAATATCTAGCTATATGCTGGTAAGAGGCTGGTGTCCATACTACTTGGAAGCCTCAAAATACCTAGAGAAGAATTAATTTAAATGGAAAGTGATAGAAAGTGAAGTCGCTCAGTCACATCCAACTCTTCAGAAACACGGACTGTAGCCTACCAGGCTCCTCCACCCATGGGATTCTCCAGGTGAGAACACTGGAGTGGGTGCCATCTCCTCCTCCAGGGGATCTTCCCGGCCCAGGGGTAGAAGGCGAGTCTCCCGCGCTGCAGGCAGATGGTTTACTGTCTGAGCTACCAGGGAAGCCCCAATTTAAATGGAGTGATCCCCAATAGTAATGCTTCTAGGAACCTGGCAGAAAGAAAGGATAGTTTTCCCTGGAGCAACACCCATTAACCAGGCCCTCAAATTATGATATTGATAGCATTTGATACTGGTGTCATATGAAAATAATGCATTGAAAAACTCAAAGAAATAGGTCACACAGACTATAAACCCAGAATTACCAGATACAAAACTGTAAGTACATTGATAACATTTTTAAAAAAGAGGTTATAAAAAGAATGTATAGATGAAAAAGCAATCAAGAACAAATAGGCTGCTTTGGAAAAGAAACAAACAGAATTTCTTAGAATAAGACAAGTGTCAAAGCTCAGTGAATGGGACTAATAGCAAATTAGGTGCAAATTAAGAGGTTATTAATGAACTGGAATATAGGAATAGACATGTTGAAAGAAAGTATCAGAAGGCGAAATGATGGAAACCAAGAAAGCTGAAAAAACAAGATGGGTAGAGTGGGTTCATCTATCACATGTCCAAAAGAAGAAAGGGGAACATGCCCAACTCACTTTATGAGATTACTAACATATTAAAACAGGAGAAGAACATTGCAAAAAAGGAAAACTGTAGGGCAAATGATAAAATAAGCAAATTCATGTAAATATATATATATTCTTTTTATACATAAATAATGCTTTTAATATAAATTTATTTATTTTAATTGGAGGTTATTACTTTACTATATTGTATTGCTTTTGCCAAACATCAACATGAATCTGCCACAGGTATACACATGTTCCCCATCCTGGGCCCCCCTTCCTCATCCCTCCCCGTACCATCCCTCTGTGTTTTTAATGAAATTATTGAACAATGAAAATAAATAAACTACAGCACCTGCATAGAATTCCAGAAACATAACATTGAAAATAGTCATGAAAGAATACTAGATTCTTTTGTTTTACAACATAATCCATAATTAGGCAAAATAAACATCTCCAAACAGGTGATAATGTCTGTAATACCAGAAGAAAGCAATAGAGACAATAGAACACTTTACTCTTCAGTGTTAAAGAAGTGAGGGCTTCCCTGGTGGCTCCCTGTAAAGAACTCACCTGCCAGTGCAGGAGACACGGGCTCCATCCCTGGGTCAGGAAGATCCCTTGGAGGAGAAAACGGCAACCTGCTCCAGTGCTCTTAGCTGGAAAATACCATGGACAGGGGAGCCCAGTGGGCAACATCCCACAGGGCCATAAAGGAGTCAGACCAACTCTGCAACCAAACACCAGCAACAGCTCTGTCTGCTCCACCCTCTCCTCCCCGGGCGTCTCCACAAGCGCATTCTCTGCGTCTCCAGTCCTTCCCTACAGATATGCTTTCTTTCGTTTATTTTTTTTTATTCTGGACTTGGAAATCACTCACTCTAAGGGTAATATGGAGAAAGGAATGGCAACCCACTCCTGTATTCTTGCCTGGAAAATCCCATGGACAGAGGAGCCTGGTGGGTTGCAGTCCATGGGGTCACCAAGAGTCGGAGAGGACTGAGCACACGCTGAGCTGAGGGTAATGATGGTCTGTTAAAGGGCTTTAAATGAAAAAGGAATTTATTCTGGATTTGTATGCAAGGAAATCACTCTGCTGTGTAAATATTTTAAGTTCAAAAGAGACAAATGAACGATATGTAGAAGACTGTTGAAAAAATCTATCACAAAGGGGTGAAATGGAAGGACTTAAGACATATTTAAGAGGTATAGAATCAACAGAATGTAAAGGAATTAGATGTTAAAGTAAAGCAAAGAAGGGCTCACAGAACATTGAGATTTGAGTTGGGAAACTGAGTAGAATGTGGAATCAATCACTCAGCTCTAGAAATGAGCGAATAAGCAAAGTGGGCACAAGATGATGTGCTTGGCTTCGAAAAAGTTGAGTTTGAGGTGTCTGAGCACTGCCTGAGGGTGTCTGATGCCAGGGTGACCTGATGCCAGTCTGAAGGTCAGTCTGAAAGTCAAGTGATGGGTCTGCCTGGGGGTAAACATTTAGGGAACAGCAGTTTCCTACAGGAAAGTGAATACAGGGTTTTGAGACCTTTTGCAGGGAAAATGTGTAGTTTGAGAAGAAGAGAAAGATTGAAATTCCTAAAGGACTCCAATATATACATATATATATATTTTTTTTAATTTGAATTTTATATTGGAGCATATTGGCTCAGACTATAAAGAATCTGCCTGAAGTGCAGCAGACATGCTTCAATCCTTGGGTTGGGAAGACCCCCCTGGAGAAGGAAATGGCAACACACTCCAATATTCTTGCCTGTGAAATCTTATGGACAGAGGAGCCTGGTGGGCTACAGTCCATGGGGTCACAAAAGAGTCAAATGCGACTGAGAAACTAACACTTTCACCTTTTTCATAATTGATTTACAATGTCATGTTAGTTTTACGTGTAGAACAAAACGATCTGTTATAGATGTACATGTATCTACTCTTCTGAACTGTGGTGTTGGAGAAGACTCTTGAGAGTCCCTTGGACTGCAAGGAGATCCAACCAGTCCAACCTAAAGAAGGTCAGTCCTGCGTGTTCATTGGAAGGACTGATGTTGAAGCTGAAACTCCAATACTTTGTCCACCTGATGTGAATAACTATACTAATAGCAAATTAGGTGCAAATTAAGAGGTTATTAATGAACTGGAATATAGGAATAGACATGTTGAAAGAAAGTATCAGAAGGCGAAATGATGGAAACCAAGAAAGCTGAAAAAACAAGATGGGTAGAGTGGGTTCATCTATCACATGTCCAAAAGAAGAAAGGGGAACATGCCCAACTCACTTTATGAGATTACTAACATATTAAAACAGGAGAAGAACATTGCAAAAAAGGAAAACTGTAGGGCAAATGATAAAATAAGCAAATTCATGTAAATATATATATATTCTTTTTATACATAAATAATGCTTTTAATATAAATTTATTTATTTTAATTGGAGGTTATTACTTTACTATATTGTATTGCTTTTGCCAAACATCAACATGAATCTGCCACAGGTATACACATGTTCCCCATCCTGGGCCCCCCTTCCTCATCCCTCCCCGTACCATCCCTCTGTGTTTTTAATGAAATTATTGAACAATGAAAATAAATAAACTACAGCACCTGCATAGAATTCCAGAAACATAACATTGAAAATAGTCATGAAAGAATACTAGATTCTTTTGTTTTACAACATAATCCATAATTAGGCAAAATAAACATCTCCAAACAGGTGATAATGTCTGTAATACCAGAAGAAAGCAATAGAGACAATAGAACACTTTACTCTTCAGTGTTAAAGAAGTGAGGGCTTCCCTGGTGGCTCCCTGTAAAGAACTCACCTGCCAGTGCAGGAGACACGGGCTCCATCCCTGGGTCAGGAAGATCCCTTGGAGGAGAAAACGGCAACCTGCTCCAGTGCTCTTAGCTGGAAAATACCATGGACAGGGGAGCCCAGTGGGCAACATCCCACAGGGCCATAAAGGAGTCAGACCAACTCTGCAACCAAACACCAGCAACAGCTCTGTCTGCTCCACCCTCTCCTCCCCGGGCGTCTCCACAAGCGCATTCTCTGCGTCTCCAGTCCTTCCCTACAGATATGCTTTCTTTCGTTTATTTTTTTTTATTCTGGACTTGGAAATCACTCACTCTAAGGGTAATATGGAGAAAGGAATGGCAACCCACTCCTGTATTCTTGCCTGGAAAATCCCATGGACAGAGGAGCCTGGTGGGTTGCAGTCCATGGGGTCACCAAGAGTCGGAGAGGACTGAGCACACGCTGAGCTGAGGGTAATGATGGTCTGTTAAAGGGCTTTAAATGAAAAAGGAATTTATTCTGGATTTGTATGCAAGGAAATCACTCTGCTGTGTAAATATTTTAAGTTCAAAAGAGACAAATGAACGATATGTAGAAGACTGTTGAAAAAATCTATCACAAAGGGGTGAAATGGAAGGACTTAAGACATATTTAAGAGGTATAGAATCAACAGAATGTAAAGGAATTAGATGTTAAAGTAAAGCAAAGAAGGGCTCACAGAACATTGAGATTTGAGTTGGGAAACTGAGTAGAATGTGGAATCAATCACTCAGCTCTAGAAATGAGCGAATAAGCAAAGTGGGCACAAGATGATGTGCTTGGCTTCGAAAAAGTTGAGTTTGAGGTGTCTGAGCACTGCCTGAGGGTGTCTGATGCCAGGGTGACCTGATGCCAGTCTGAAGGTCAGTCTGAAAGTCAAGTGATGGGTCTGCCTGGGGGTAAACATTTAGGGAACAGCAGTTTCCTACAGGAAAGTGAATACAGGGTTTTGAGACCTTTTGCAGGGAAAATGTGTAGTTTGAGAAGAAGAGAAAGATTGAAATTCCTAAAGGACTCCAATATATACATATATATATATTTTTTTTAATTTGAATTTTATATTGGAGCATATTGGCTCAGACTATAAAGAATCTGCCTGAAGTGCAGCAGACATGCTTCAATCCTTGGGTTGGGAAGACCCCCCTGGAGAAGGAAATGGCAACACACTCCAATATTCTTGCCTGTGAAATCTTATGGACAGAGGAGCCTGGTGGGCTACAGTCCATGGGGTCACAAAAGAGTCAAATGCGACTGAGAAACTAACACTTTCACCTTTTTCATAATTGATTTACAATGTCATGTTAGTTTTACGTGTAGAACAAAACGATCTGTTATAGATGTACATGTATCTACTCTTCTGAACTGTGGTGTTGGAGAAGACTCTTGAGAGTCCCTTGGACTGCAAGGAGATCCAACCAGTCCAACCTAAAGAAGGTCAGTCCTGCGTGTTCATTGGAAGGACTGATGTTGAAGCTGAAACTCCAATACTTTGTCCACCTGATGTGAATAACTAACTCATTGGAAAAGACTCTGATGCTGGGAAAGATTGAGGGCAGGAGGAGAAGGGGATGACAGAGGATGAGATGGCTGGATGGCATCACTGACTCAATGGACATGGGTTTGTGTGGACTCTGGGAGTTGGTGATGGACAGAGAGACTTGGCCTGCTGCGGTTCATGGGGTCACAAAGAGTCGGACATGATTGAGTGACTGAACTGAATTGAACTGAACTCTGTCTCAAATTATTTTTCCGTTTAGGCTACTACACAATCCTGAGTAGAGTTCCCTGTGCTATATAGTGGGCTTCCCAGGTGGCTTAGAGGGTAAAGAATCTGCCTGCAATGCGGGAGACCAGGGTTCAATCCCTGTGTCAGGAAGATCCCCCGGAGAAGAAAGTGGCAGCCCACTCCAGTATTCTTGCCTGGAGAACTCCCGGGACAGAGGAGCTTGGATGTGCTATACAGTAGGTCCTTGTTGTTTATCCGTTTTAAATATAGCAGTGCATACATGTCAATCCCAGACTCCCAGCCAATTTCTCCTCCTGTGCTTCCCCTGATCCAACATTTTTAAAATATGGAAAAAACAGGTCTTCCAATAAGAAGTTAAAAACGAAGAGAAGAAAAATTGGGAGGCAAATCAAAAGCATGTCGGTATGGAAACCATAGGATCTGTAAGACTAACAGGGCTAACTGTCAGAGAGAAGTTGAGTAAGATGAGGAATTTGAGCTGCTGAGCAGAAGTGGCAGAAAGAAGGCTGGACGGCGCCGGTGAGACTGTGAGACAGCGTCCAGGAGGGTGAGAGAGGGGACGCCCAGAGGGTATGTAAACACAGAGAAGCCTTTATAGAATTTAACTGGCTGGTTAATTAGGGAAGCAAGCAAACAAACAAAAAATTAGGAAGGATGTGACCTCATAAGATTTAGATTCTTAGAAGATGAAAAGACAGTGGAAAGATACATACTTACTACCTTCTTTCTACTGATCAAATTGCTAATGAGTGGGTTCTAGAGGTTATGAGAATTGAAAGACATGAGTCTGTATGCTCCACCACGCTTCAGAGCTTGGGGCCTGAGACTGCACCAGTCAACGGCTATACCATACCCTCAATGCACGTTTTCATTCAGTGTGACTTTTGTTTATATTCTTTTCAGCTCCACCATCTTATCAAGACCTTCTCCCTCCTCTCAACGTTTTAGAAAAATCAAACAAAAATTGGATTTACAACAAAAAAAGTTAAGTGCCCCTTCCAAAATCATTGAAATAGATTTTTTTCTTGGCTTTTCTGGGAATAACATCCATGAATCAACCCAGTTTAAGTTCCATGTAACTGCAGCTAGCGATTAAGCCTGCAGTCAAAGGTGACACCTCTGAGGAGAGAGAGAACGTGCTGATTTCTGCAGCACATATAGACACACGTGTTGCCGAGGTGATGTGATTGTGGCACAATAATTTAGTGCAACATGTTCTTTGCAAATTGTTCACCATCAACATTTGGTATAGATAATAAAAAGAGGACATGTGGGTTTGCCATCACACTTTAATCACTTGCACTCTGTGTAAATGATTTTCTCCCAATTAAAGATTCATGACATACTTCAAGTGATATCTCTCAGAGTTTATACATAATGTAGAAAACTCTTTACCACGAACCATTTGCCAGTGGCAATATCTTTTATCTGATATTAGCAGAGGCAATTCCTCCCTTGTGGTATGTTTCAGCATATCCTACTAATTTACTTGTAGGTAATGTTCTCATTGTAGCCATATCCCATGATAACATTTATTAGCATCCAGGAAGAAGTCCTTGTAGCCTATACAATTTCATTCGGGTTTTCGCTGTTTTATTAGCATTTCTGACCTTGCCTTCACAATAGAACTGCTCAATAAAAGGAAAGCAGGCTTATCTCCCCAGACCCATTGCCCTTGTGATATCTGTTCTGAACACAGCTATGTATACCAGAAAGATCAACATTTTGCCTCCTTCTCTATCTGGCTTTTAGGTATTCTTTAAAGCATAATTGTTCTTCACGTTCCAAAACGACCGAATTGTGCTGCCGTCAAAAATCTCTTCCAGTTTCCTTTGTGCCAGAAACCATGTATTTGCCAAGAGCTGTAGGTCACTTTGTATCTCTCTAAAGGAAAAAAACAAAGAAATTCTTCTCCTGCCTGCATGCTTAGGAAATTATTTGTCTCAATGTATGGGCAAGGTCCTCAGGATAAGCAGAAACTGTGAAAACAGATGAAGAGTCTTAGCAGAATTAGGCTTACCTATGTGTTGAGAAAGGAATCAGGGAATAAAGTTGAATGGTGTCTTAATATTCACCTAGTTCAAAAGCTCATAAATTCAACAACCATTTATTTCTCCAAAACTGTAGTCTGTGGTCAGAAAGCTCCATTGGCTGGAAAGCGCATCTTGCTGTGTCATGCTTGGTCAGGAATTTGCACGTCTCCCTTTGTCCTCTGCCCACTCAGATGGCATCCCCGAGGCAGAACGGATGCAAACCTGGTGTCCTCCAACCCGTCCTAACCATCAGACTAGTTTCTTACAGGCACCATCCTCATTAGTAAGTGAAGTCTGAGACTGGCTGGACTGCCAGGAGCTTAGTATATGGTGGTCTTTGCAGTGAGCCCTCCAATCTCATCCATGGGCTGAAGCCTTCCCCTAAATCCAGACTCACTCACATGGAATCTTAAATTCCAGCTTTTGATAGATTCTTGACTCTGGAAAGTGACATGCTGTCATACTGCCACAGATTAACACAGTCTAACTTATTAGCTAAGTTCTATCCAACTGTGATTTCTTCAGTCTAATATGGGAGCAAAACAACTTACTTTGTTCTTCTGAAGATGACATGCCTCCAAGTGAGCAGAGCTCTGCTTTCTCCTGAGAACAGAATACTAAATTATGCCTTTGTTCTGAATAACTTCTCAACTATTAATGCATCATGAAAGAATATTAAGTTTCCTAGGAGCTACATCATGCTGTTAACTTTTGAATTTACAAAATGCTAACCCTTCTGCAAATAGTAGTTATTCGTTAATTGGTTAAGTCATTTTTTTTATAGCTAGATAGAGTCAGGCATCTTTCTGTGAGTTTTTAAGCAAGTTGGTTTGCAAGTCCAGAAATCTTCAGCTATTCATATTTTATTTTGCTTTTTTCAGTGTATCATTCTTTCTTATTTAGATACTTGCACAAATGATTTTTTCATGAACAATATATAAAGTTTATGTTTTAGCCTGTGTCATTTAAAACATATAATAATAGTGTTTTCTCTATACTCATTTGAATTATTGCTTAAATTTAAGGCTAAATATAACCAAGGACAAAGCCTGTTTTTTCCCACAAAAATCCTCCTTTGTGTTTCTAATCTAATAATGATCGCTTTGGAGTCACCATAACTTGATAAATTGCAGGTTCCAAAACTATGTCACAGTTTTCTATTTCATAGTAATTCAAGGATGCAATGAGATATTTTACTAAGTATATGGGAGTTTTTGAAGATTCATCCCCAGTTTATAATTAAGGAACTGAAACTCAATGAAATTAGGAAATAATACTTGCTCATCTCTTATCTTCCAGAAGTTCTACTGTTCTCAAAAAATGTCTTCATTAACAGTAATCTAATTCTTTATTTGTTCATCCATGAAATTAGTGTTTAGTTACTGTGACAAGTGGCTCCTTCAGCTCCACACACCACTCTGACGACTTTCGTAGTTGTTATTCGGTCGCTCAGTCACGTCTAACTCTTTGTGGCCCATGGACTGCAGCACACCAGGCCTCCCTGTCTTTCACCAACTCCCGCAGTTTGCTCAGACTCATATCCGTTAAGTCAGTGATATCATCCAACCATCTCACTCTCTGTTTCCCCCTTCTCCTCCCGCCTTCAAGCTTTCCCAGCATCAGGGTCTTTTCTAATGAGTCAGTTCTTCTCATCAGGTGGACAAAGCATTGGAGTTTCAGCTTCAGCATCAGTCCTTTCAATGAACATTCAGGACTGATTTCCTTTAGGATGGATTGTTTGGATCTCTTTGCCGTCCAAGGGACTCTCAAGAGTCTTCTCCAACACCACAGTTCAAAAGCATCAATTCTTCCATACTCAGCCTTCTTTGTAGTCCAACTCTCACATGTGTACATGACCACTGGGAAAACCATAGCCTTGACTAGATGGACCTTTGTCAGCAAAGTGATGGCTCTGCTTTTAAAGTGTTGTCTAGGCCAGTCATAGCTTTCCTTCCAAGGAGCAAGCGTCTTTAGATTCCATGGCTGCAGTCACCATCTGCAGTGACTTTGGAGCCCTGGAAAATAAAATCTGTCTGTTTCCATTTTTTCCACCTATTTGCCATGAAGTGATGGGACCAAACGCCATAATGTTCATTTTTTGAGTGCTAAGTTTTAAGCCATTGTTTTCACTCTCTTCTTTCATTTTCTTCAAGAGGCTCTTTAGTTCCTCTTCACTTTCTGCCATTAGGGTGATGTCATCTGCTCTGTTCACCCCTTCATGAGTCTAACAGAGTATAGCAAAGGATAGGCACTAATAAATCTTTACCAAAAGAAACGGTATTATGTCTTCACCAATATTAGGCTTCAGGTGTATCTTTAGCTGTGCATGCTCTGTCATGTTGAGCTTAAAACTAAATCTCTTTGGAAGAAGAAATAGCTAAAATAAAAATCAAAGAGTCTCATGTTCTCCATTTAATCCTTTTTATTTTCTGCTCTATGCTAGTGGTCTGTCCCTTCTTGATGCTAAAATATTTGCGGTTCTTTTGATTAGTCTCTGCAATTATTTTATGATATTTGAAGTAGTTTTAGCCATAATATTTTTATTTCATGTAATAACAACTTCTTTTTCTTTATAAAGTCTGCCAATAATGTCCATATTAAAACAAAATATTTCAACTGATATTATACTCATCTTATAATTTTGAAACTTAGACATTGAGAAATAACATATATGTATATATTTTAAATATAGTGATGCCCTATTTGTGAATCAAGACTCAAACCCATGACTGCTGTGGTGCGCAACTAACCTTCCACCGCCCTTTAGCTGCCTTCCCAACTCTTTTGTAACCGCCTCTGATTAAATACTCACTCTTTACAACCTTTCTAAGTGTCCTTGGAAAAGTAGCTTTAATTGAAAATATGTCTATGAAAATAAACTGCTTATGGATACGTCCTCATCTGCTTTGCTGCTCTGGTCATTTATATATTCAGCTTTTTATTTTTGCACACTTCTGTCCATCTTGAATCATTTTTCTTAGAGAGTCTCAGCCCATGAGAGTGCTAAGTTTCTTCAAACAGGGCTTTTAAAAATTGGCCACATGAAGTAAGGCCTCTTGACAATCTCAAATGTCAAGCAGTAAGAAACTTTCTTGCAAGATCTCATTCTCTAATATGCTCTCTCTTTTAGTGCTTATCCTGGCAATGATTATGAGCTTCTACTCCCACATACTGAACCCTCATATTTCTGTTACTTTGAGAGGCTTCTGACTCCCTGATGGAACACTGACTAAAACAATACTCTGGAGAAAATTCTCCATGTCAATTCTGGAAAGCATGTGCAATGACATTCATAGCAAATAATAGCCAAATACTCACAAAAGGAGGATTTTAAAGTTTAGCTCAAAGAAATGTTTTGCTTTTTATCAAAAGAGGGAATGAAATGAAATGAACAGAGATTAGGACTTCTCAATATACAATATTATTGTTGTCAATAATTCATTTCAGCCTATTAAATAGCAGTTTTTAAAACGTCACCTATATTCTCAGTAAAATACTAGCAAACTGAATCTAATAACACGTTAAAAAATAATCATAAGCCATGATCAAGGAGGATTTATCCCAGGGATGCAAGAATTATTCAATATATGCAAATGAATCAATGTGATATACCACATTTAAAAACTGAAAACTAAAAACATATGATCCTTTCAATAGATACAGAAATTTTTTTTTTTTAATTCAGCACCCATTTAAGATAATGTCTCCAGAGCGTGGGCATCGAGGTGACTTACCTCAGCATAACAAAGGTCATATACAACAAACCCATAGCAAACATCATTTTCACCATGAAAAAGAGAAAGCATTTCCTCTATGATCAGGAATAAGACAAGGATATTCACTCTCACTACTTTCATTCAACATAGTTTAAGAAGTCCTAGCCACAGCAATCAGAGAACAAAAAGAAATAAAAGAAATCCAAATTGCAAAAGATGAAGTAAAACTGTCACTGTTTGCAGATGATGTGATAGTTTCCATAGAAAATCCTACAGATGCTACCAGACAACTACTAGAGTTCATCGACGAATCTGATAATGTTGCTGAATACAAACTAAACACACAGAAATCTCTTGCAGCCCCAACACTGACAACAAAAGACAAGGGAGGGAAATCAAGGGAATAATTCCGTTCATCATCACATCGAAAGAATGAAATACCCAAGAGTAAGCCTACCTATCACTTCACGGGAAATAGAGGGGGAAACAGTGGAAACAGTGGCTGACTTTATTTTGGGGGGCTCCAAAATCACTGCAGATGGTGACTGCAGCCATGAAATTAAAAGACGCTTACTCCTTGGAAGGAAAGCTATGACCAACCTAAATGCACATTCAAAAGCAGAGACATTACTTTGCCGACTAAGGTTCGTCTAGTCAAGGCTATGGTTTTCGTTTTTCCTGTGGTCATGTATGGATGTGAGAGTTGGACTGTGAAGAAGGCTGAGCACCGAAGAATTGATGCTTTTGAACTGTGGTGTTGGAGAAGACTCTTGAGAGTCCCTTGGACTGCAAGGAGATCCAATCAGTCCATTCTGAAGGAGATCAGCCCTGGGATTTCTTTGGAAGGCATGATGCTAAAGCTGAAACTCCAGTACTTCGGCCACCTCATGCGAAGAGTTGACTCATTGGAAAAGACTCTGATTCTGGGAGGGATTGTGGGGCAGGAGGAGAAGGGGACGACAGAGGATGAGATGGCTGGATGACATCACAGACTCGATGGACGTGAGTCTGAGTGATCTCTGGGAGCTGGTGATGGACAGGGAGGCCTGGCGTGCTGTGACTCATGGGGTCGCAAGGAGCCGGACACGACTGAGCGACTGAACTGAACTGAAGGAGGCAAAAGACCTGCACTCAGGAAGCTCTGAAGACACTGGAGAAAGAAGTCAGGGCGACACAGAAGACGGAGATGCACCGTATGCTTAGAGTGAAAGAACCAAGGTTACAAAAGCGATTCTGTGCCATCCCAAGCAACCTACAGAGTCAGCGCAATTCCCATCAGAATACCATGACACTTTTCACAAAATCAGAACAAAAATTCTTACGATTTGTGTGGAAACAGGAAAGACCCCTAATAGCCAAAGTAATCTTGAGAAAGAAAAGCTTGGCTGGAGCAACCAGGCTCCCTGACTTCAGGTGATGCTACAAAGCTACAGGAATCAAAACTACACAGTGCCGGAACGGAGACCGACGGAGCTCAGGAGACGAGGGCGGAAAGCCAGAGATGCGCCCTGCACCTACGGGCACCTTATCTCTGCCAAAGAAGCAAGGATGCACAATGAAGAGACAGTTTCTTCAAATGGTGCTGGGAAAACTGGACAGCTGCGTGTAAAAGAATGAAATTAGAAAACATTATTATAACAGCATACACAAAAGCAATGGGTTAAGATGGGTTAAAAATCTAAATGTTAGGATAGATACTATGAAACTTTTAGAGGAAAACATAGGCAGGACACTCTCTGACATAAATTGCTGCAAGATCTTTTTTAATCCACCTTCTAAAGTAAAGAAAATAAAAACAAAAATTAACAGTTGTGACCTAATTAAACTTAAAGGCTTTTGCACAACAAAGGAAACCATAAACAAAATGAAAAGATAACCCATAGAATGGAAGAAAGTATTTGTAAATGACTGACAAGGGATTAACCTCCAAAATACACAAACAGCTCATGCAACTCAATAATAAAAGAAAAATCATCATAAAATGGGCATAAAACCTAAATCAACATTTTTCTAAAGAAGACATACAGATGACGAAAACAAGCATATGAAAAGATGCTCAGCATCACTAACCACTACAGAAATGCAAATCAAAGCTACCGTGAGGCATCATCTCACACCAGTCAGAATGACAGTCATCAAAAATGTGAAAAGACCCTGATGCTGGGAAAGATTGAGGGCACACGGAGAAGGGGATGACAGAGGATGAGATGGTTGGATGGCATCACTGACTCGATGGACATGAGTTTGAGTAAACTCCGGGAGTTGGTGATGGACAAGGAAGCCTTGTGTGGTGCAGTCCATGGGGTCACAAAGGGTCGGATACGACTGAGCGACTGAACTGAACTGTACTGCCTCCCCCTGAGAGCAGCACAGCTGAATGTGGGCAAGCAACATACCAACTTTGAGAGTTGCCCATTGCGTTCTTCACACCTTTGGGTGGCATGCCCACTCACAAAACTAAGCTAGTGAAAGCTTTGGCAAACTTCTGTAGAGATGCTCCATGAACGGGAATAACAGTATCCACCGTGGGCTGGATGCCCAGTGTGCTACTTTACAAATGTATCTCGTTCTTCGTTTTGAAGAGACTGAGGTTGAAGAAGGGTCAGTGGAGAGTCCAAGGCCACACAGTGAGCTGCTGCATGGTGGAGACCGTTCTCACAATCAGACCTGTCTGACTTTAAAGCTCATGCTCTTTCCATAAAAAGAGGTGGCTCCCCGATACTTGCGTCACCTTGCAGTCTCCTGTGAATTCCTGCTGACTGTGCTGTACCCGTCCAGCATGTGGGGACCTGAAAAATCACGCCCACTCCCCAGGCTGGGGGAATGCAGCTTACCTTCCGAGAACAGAAAGGGCAAACATTATTAGGCTTTTCTAGTCAGCTGGGGAATGAGGCAGTGCTTAACTGCTGTAGCTCACAGGAACACCATCCTTGCTGTTTAGAAGAAAGTGAAGTGAGCAATAGTATAGTCAGTTTAGAAATCTATTGATGATGTTTTTTTTTTTTTTACATTACATTATGCTCCCTACATACGAACTTGCTAGTTGCAAACTTTCAGGGATGCAAGCTTGCCTTCCATCAGCCTCGGACATCAGTAACATTTCAGTTTTTCCTGCGTCCCCATCACTGATGCTTCTTCAGCTCTACCATCTCCCACATCCTCTCCCTGCTGCAGTTAGTAACTCATCCCCGGTCACCCAGTGCTGGCCCCTGCAGGCCACTGTTGCACTGTGGGTTTGTGCTTTTCAAGGTACTGTACTGTAGGAATAAAAAGCTTTATTTATCTATTTATTTATTTTGCCTTTGTAATGTGCTGTTTATGTGGAAAGTGTTATAAAGCTATTACAGTGCAGTACTACTTAGTCGATTGTGTTAGTTGGGTACCTAGGCTAACAATATTGGATTTACTAACAAACTGGACTTATGAACACACTCTCAGAATAGACCTTATTCATATGTAGGGGAGTTACTGAACATAAGAACTTTGATTCCTCACAGCTCCCTGGTGTATTAAATATTCTTGTCATTGTTGTTAATATTATTTTCTTTAAATTGAAAGAGTTCAAATGGCTTGCCTAAAATCGCACGACTACTATAATCAATAATCCAGATCCAAATATCCTATTTCCTAACTTAAAATCTAAACTTTTTCCACAATATTTTGCAAAGTATAGCTAACTTTTTGTCACTGAGATATACAATTCCATTTGCATGCCATAAGAACCACTGAAACATATTTTGAATGAGCAGAAAATAGGGTGTGTGACTTCTGATAACGTGGAGGTAAAGAGTCCAAGTACGACAGTCCTGAGAGAGAAGACTACACGTGGGCGCCGCCAGACGGCAGGCACCAGAACCAGAGTCACTACATTCTTTGCAGCTGAAGAGGGAGAAGCTCTACACTGTCAGCAGAAGCAAGACTGGGAGCTGACTGTGGCTCAGATCATGAACTCCGTATTACAAAATTCAGACCTCAGTTGAAGAAAGTAGGGATACCACTAGACCATTCAGTATGACCTAAATCAAATCCCTTACGATTATACGGTGGAAGTGACAAATAGATTCAAGGGATTAGCTATGACAGAGTGCCTGTTGAACTATGGACAGAGGATTATAATATTGCACAAGAGACAGGGATCAAGACCATGCCCAAGAAAAAGAAATGAAAAAATATCAAAATGGCTCTCTGAGGCGGCCTTACAAATAGCTATGGAAAGAAGAGAAGTGAAAAGCAAAGGAGAAAAGGAAAGATATACCCACTTGAATGCAGTTTCAAAGAATAGCAAGGAGAGATAAGAAAGCTTTTCTCAGCAATCAATGCAAAGAAATAGAAGAAAACAATAGAATGGGAAAGATTAGAGATCTCTTCAAGAAAATTAGAGATAGTAAGGGCACATTTCAAGCAAAGATGGGCTCAATGAAGGACTGAAATGGTCTGGACCTAACAGAAGCAGAAGATATTAAGAAGAGGCAGCAAGAATACACAGAAGAACTGTATGAAAAAGATCTTCATGACCCAGATAATCACTATGGTATGATCACTCACCTAGAGCCAGGCACCCAGGAATGTGAAGTCAAGTTTGAAGCAAGACTACTAATAAAGCTAGTGGAGGTGATGGAATTCCATTTAAGCTATTTCAAATCCTAAAAGACGATGCTGTGGAAGTGTTGTATTCAATATGCCAGCAAATTTGGAAAACTCAGCAGTAGCCACAGGACTGGAAAAGGTCAGTTTTCATTCCAATTTCAAAGAAAGGCAATGCAAAAAAATGCTCAAACTACCACACAATTGCACTCATCTCACATGCTAGTAAAGTAATTCTCAAAATTCCCCAAGCCAGGCTTCAACGTTACGTGAACCGTGAACTTCCAGATGTTCAAGGTGGTTTTAGAAAAGGCAGAGGAACCAGAGATCAAATTGCCAACATCCGCTGGATTATTGATAAAGCAAGAGAGATCCAGAAAAACATCTATTTCTGCTTTATTGACTATGCCAAAGCCTTTGACTGTGTGGAACACCAGAAATTGTGGAAAATTCTTCAAGAGATGGGAATACCAGACCACCTGACCTGCCTCTTGAGAAATCTGTATGTAGGTCAGGAAATAGCAGTTAGAACTGTACATGGCCCAGCAAACTGGCTCCAAATCGGGAAAGTAGTATGTCAAGGCTGTATATTGCCACCCTGCTTATTTAATTTATATGCAGAGTACATCATGAGAAATGCTGTACTGGATGAAGCACAAGCTGGAATCAAGATTGCCAGGAGAAATATCAATAACCTCAGATATGCAGATGATACCACCCTTATGGCAGAAAGTGAAGAAGAACTAATGACCCTCTTGATGAAAGTGAAAGTGGAGAGTGAAAAGGTTGGCTTAAAGCTCAACATTCAGAAAAATAAGATCATGACATTGGGTCTCATCACTTCATGGCAAATAGATGGGGAAATAGTGGGAATAGTGACAGACTTCATTTTTGGCGGCTCCAAAATGAAGTAGATAGTGACTGCAGCCATGAAATTAAAAGACACTTACTCCTTGGAAGAAAAATTATGACCAACCTAGACAGCATATTAAAAAGCAGAGACATTACTTTGCCAACAAAGGTCCATCTAGTCAAGGCTATGGTTTTTCCAGCGGTCATGTGTGGATGTGAGAGTTGCACTATAAAGAAAGCTGAGCACCAAAGAAATGATGCTTTGAACTGTGGTGTCGGAGAAGACTCCTGAGAGTCCCTTGGACTGCAAGGAGATCCATCCAGTCCATCCTAAAGGAGATCAGTCCTGAATATTCATTGGAAGGACTGATGCTGAAGCTGAAACTCCAATACTTTGGCCACCTGCTGGGAAGAGCTGACTTATTTGAAAAAACCCTGAGGCTGGGAAAGATTGAAGACGGGAGGAGAAAGGGATGACAGAGGATGAGATGGTTGGATGGCATCACTGACTCGATGGAGTTTGAGTAAACTCAGGGAGTTGGTGATGGACAGGGAGGCCTGGTGTGCTGTAGTCCCTGGGGTTGCAGAGTTGGACAAGATGGGTGACTGAACTGAAATGAAAGAATCAAAGAATTGGAAAGTTTGATTACAAAACTGCAGTATTACTTGACCCATAGCAATACTATGCATTTGGATTAGACTTTCTGACAATCATTTTGAGGAAATGGCTTTACACTTTTTAAAATTGCTGATCCTCCCAGGAAATGACTCCAACATGAAGAATCAGCCTTTATGCATAGCTATATAGAGAAGATAAGGTCCAATACTAAAAGAATTAAGTCAGCTATTAGTTTTAGAAGGGCAAGTGGAAAGCTGTGGTCAGGAAATAATCCCAGGGTCAGGACCCAGGAATTCAAGAAGCAAATCAGGCAACAAAATGCATAGTGGGATAACATTGAAGAGACAGACCATGCTTGATGCCAGGGAAGAACTCTTCTTGTGTAACAGCCATAAGGCTTCTGGACTGCCTTTGACAAAGGACATAAGAAAGAAAAATGTAAAGTGTGATTGATGAGACGAACATCATAGATTATCTTTGTGATAAAAAAAAAAAGCCCAATAAGCTAGTTTATTCAGCTATTCATAAATTGGGAAGTAGAAATACTGGAAAAACTATTACTTAAAGCTAGGTGGCTCAGATATTAAAGCCTCTGCCTGGAACACGGGAGACCCGGGTTCGTATATGGGCTTCCCTTGTGGCTCAGAGGTTAAAGCGTCTGCCTGCAATGCGGGAGACCCGGGCTCGCTACCTGGGTCGGGAAGATCCCCTGGAGAAGGAAATGGCAACCCACTCCAGTATTCTTGCCTGGAGAATCTCATGGATGGAGGAGCCTGGACAGTCCACGGGGTCTCAAAGAGCAGTACACGACTGAGAGATCTCACTCACTCACTCAGTCTGAGAGGTGGTGGAGGACAGAGGAGCCTGGCATGCTGTAGAGTCCATGGGGCTGCAGAGTCAGACATGACTTATCAACTGAACAACAGAAGCAGTTCAATCCCAGACCTGCCCAGTTAGTCCCAGACCCGCCCAGTTAGTCCCATGCCTGCCCAGTTTCCAGCAGTGGCAACGTAAATTTCAGGCTCTGTGAAGACTATTTCCTAACCCTATGCAAGGACAGGAACCTATGATTTCATATCCTTGATGAAGTAGGACTTACAGGGAAAAAGCACCCCTATGTTTCCATTTTCACATTGAGAAGCACATTATAATATCTTTCCTCCGGGTCTTCTGACATCCAATTGCTTTTTTGTACAAGGAAAAGTGTGAACGGACATGTAGGGAATCTCAGGAGGAACAAAATTTATGGGATTAACATTGTCTTTAAAGAGACTAAGAATATTAAGAGAAAGATATCTTCATTTTTTATAAACAAAGGGTTTATCTAATATTCATCTAGCATTTGAATATATGGCATGGTATCAAATATATAAAATTACAAATGACTTCTACATAGCACCTATACAATTAAAACATTACTCAGGTTATCAATGTGACCCTGTGCTTTAATCCAGCCCCAGTGACTTTTGTGGAAAAGAAAACTGAGCAGATTCTAGAAAAACTCAGTCCCTATGTAATGAATAATTATTCACACCATATATTTATCAGAAGTTAGATCCAAATGCAATGTACCTGCCCACCAGCTGTCAAGAGTGACTGACACATTTGGTAATTATAATGTGATTTTGAAGGGAATATATTACCAGTTTGACATCTGGAAATCGGAAATCTAAATACTTATGCAAGTCTCTAGTGAAGACGTGTCTCAGCTTGTATTTGTGTCATGCCTTTTTAAATGCCATTTTTAAAGACACTTTCCATTTTAAAGGCATCCTTCCTGAACCTGCTGTCACTCCAGCTCAGCTCCTGCATTTCACAAATGGTGTTAATCCAACTAGCCTATGGTACAGCTGACCCCATTATCTAAAGATGAAATGATAAACTAGGTGTTCCTTGTGTACAAAAAAAAGAAAACATTTGATTATGTTATTATTCTAATGTCTACTAGTCAAAAGGACATTGAAATAATTTCTGACAAATGATAAATACGTAAGTCCACATATGGCCCTGTTTTTATGCCAGAAATGTTGGCTAGATGTGGTTGAGGAAGTTTATTTAGTAAGGACATATCAATGGAATAGATGATGCTTTAAATGAATATATGCTATACAGAGAAAGATAGAATTTCTGAAATCTCATTCACTAATGCCATATGTCTAAGCAGACATGATATTACTTCTAATTCACACAGGCATTCTTTAGTGTTTTTAACAATGGCAGAACAAACTTAGAGACATAGTCTAATGAGCATTTTGATGACGCTTCTGATTTTTGAAAGGATTATGTTCTAGTTTGCTTGGTCTTTGTATTTGAGATGCTCAATGACCACTTTCTACCAAGAGAGAGAAACAAAACTGTCAAAATTCAAATGCTGATACAGTGACCTTGCCCAGGATAACTTTGGAGAAACCTGCTAGGTGTCTTATCTCAGTAGAATCCTATAAGACATTCCCAAGGAAGACTCCAATTTACCAAATTCTAGGTACAGACTATCTTAAAGTTTGAATTAAACTTTTCTTTCCATTTTATTTTATTAAAAGGTAATGCCAACACCTGTTTCCTGAGAATTGAGGAGGGCAAAAAGAGAAGCTTATGGAAGATTGTTGTTGTTCAGATGCTCTGTCACACTGGACTCTGTGACCCCATGGACTGCAGCACACCAGGCTTCCTTGTCCTTCACTATCTCCTGGAGTTTTCTCAAACCCATGTCCATTGAGTTAGTGATGCCATCCAATCACCTCATTCTCTGTCACCCCCTTGTCTGCCTGCCCTCAATCTTTCCCAGCATCAGGGTCTTTTCAAATGAATTGTCTCCTTGCATCAGGGGGCCAAAGTATTGGAGCTTCAGCTTCAGAATCAGTCCTTCCAATGAATATTCAGGGATGATCCTTTAGGAATGACTGGTTGGATTTTCTTGCAGTCCAAGGGATCTCAAGAGTCTTCTCCAACACCACAGTTTGAAAGCATCAGTTCTTTGGCGCTCAGCTTTCTTTATGGTCCAACTCTCACATCCATACTTGACTACTGGAAAAAAACACAGCTTTGACTATACGGACCTTTGTCAACAAAGTGATGTCTCTGCTTTTAAATATGCTGTCTAGGTTTGTCACAGCTCTTCTTTCAAGGAGCGAGCATCTTTTACTTGCATGGCTGCAGTCACCATCTGAAGTGATTTTGGAGCCCAAGAAAAGATGGTTAGCTCCTAAATTTTTAGATTAAATAGATAGATTTTCACTCACTAGAATGCTAAATGGAGACACCATGCATGTACTTGGGAAAATGTTACTGTGACAAGCTGGCTGGGGCTGAGAGCCTAAAGCACTTGTTCAGACAAAGAAGAGCAAGTGCTACCTGCGGCAGGAGGCATCTTAGTGACTAGTAACTTGAGGCGTTTCTAGAACAAGAGGTTACAAACATGGAGTGGTAGCAAGGAGAGAACAGAATTGTCAACAGGGGAGATGGGAGAGACATCTAGACTTTTCTAGGAGGAGCTGGGGAAGGAAGAAGTGGAGTCTGGAAGGGGAGAGTAAAGACCCTTCTGAGGCCACAAGCTGAAAGCTTTGAAATGCTAAGCATGTTTGCTGGTGTGCAGGATGAAAACCTGCCCTCCGTCTGCTCCACAGACTCTTGAGTAGACAGCGCATTCCATCCCAACATCATTGTGTTACGCACATCGAGGCCTCGCAAGCAAGAGCAGAACAGCACAAGCGGTCACATGACCAGCAATGCGGGCAGACTGGCATCCGGTTACAGAAGCAAAGCAAGGCGAGCCTGCGGGAGATGAGTCCGACGGCGTCTTTCGTGCGTTCTGCCCTGCTGTTCCTTATTAAGGCATTTTCCTCATCATTTGCAGCCACCAAACTGCGTCTACATGCTTCATATATAGCACAGGAGCTTTAAACACATTTTAAAAGAAAGCGCCTAACCCATTCTTTGCTACAGAATAAAGTTTCCTAAGATACATTCACCAGAGAAGGCAATGGCACCCCACTCCAGTACTCGTGCCTGGAAAACCCCATGGATGGAGGAGCCTGGGGGGCTGCAGTCCAGGGGGTCGCTAAGAGTCGGACACGCGACTTCACTTTCACTTTTCCCTTTCATGCACTGGAGAAGGCAATGGCACCCCACTCCAGTGTTCTTGCCTGGAGAATCCCAGGGACGGGGAGCCTGGTGGGCTGCCGTCTATGGGGTCGCACAGAGTCGGACACGACTGAAGTGACTTAGCAGCAAGATACATTCACAGAAAATGAGTCCTGTGGAACATTAACGGCTCTTAGGTGAACAAAATACTCTACTCTGTGGTCGAAAAAATTCAGGACATCTTAGGTTAAGTAGTCTCTTCACTATAGAACTTTCCAGAAGCTCTTTTAGGTTAGAATGTGGAAGGAGAGGGTGGGACAGCTGAGAGAGCAGCACTGACATTCACACACGGCCCGTGCAGAACAGCTGGTGGGAAACCACAGAACACAGGCAGCTCAGCTCAGCTGGCGCCGCGACGACCCAGGCGGCGCGATGGGGCGGGTGGGGAGAGAGGTTCAAGGGCGAGCAGACGTACGTGTACTTAGAGCTCATTCACATCGTTGTACAGTGGAAACCACTGTAAAGCAATCATCCTCCAGTTAAAACAAATGTAAAAATTGAACATATATTTTCTGTTGTGCAGAGGGTACGTGGCTCTAACCATCATGTTATTCAAGGGTCAAGTGTTGTTTAAGACAGTGACGTTGCTGTTTTCAGGCGCTAAGTTGCAGCTGACTCTCAGAGACTCCATGGACTGCAGCACGCCAGGCTCCCCTGTCTTTCACCGTCTCCCGGAGTTTGCTCAACTCGAGCCCACCGAGTCAGTGATGCCATCCAACCATTTCAGCCTCCGCTGCTCTCTCTCCTCTTGCTTTGAATCTTCAGTCTTTCTTCACGGTCTTTTCCAGTGGATCAGTTCTTCACATCAGGTAGCCAAAGCATAGGAGCTTCAACTTCAGCATCAGTTCTTTCAGTGAACATCAGGGTTGATTTCTTCTAGGACTGGCTCGTTGATCTCCTTGCTGTCTAAGACAGTGATGAGCAGAGTAATGTCATAAAATCCCTGAAACTTTTTACAAAAAAAAAAATCTCCTAATACTTGCTTTTTTATGTTATTTAAAAAAATAATACTACATCCCTGATAGCTCAGCTGGTAAAGAATCCACCTGCAATGCAGGAGACCTCAGTTCGATTCCTGGGTCAGGAAGATCTGCTGGAGAAGGGATAGGCTACCCACTCCAGTATTCTTGGGCTTCTCTTATGGCTCAACTGGTAAAGAATCTACCTGCAATGTGGGATACCTGGGTTTGATCCCTGGGTTGGGAAGATCCCCTGGAGGTGGGAAAGGCTATCCACTCGAGTATTCTGGCCTGGAGAGTTCCGTGAATTGTACAGTCTGTGGGGTCACAAAGAGTCAGACACTACTGAGTGATATTCATTTTCACTTTCAAGGATGAGAAAAAAGTATGCATTGTGAATATCCTAGAACAGGCCACTGTGTGTGCAACACTTTCCTAATTTCTTTGACCACAGAATCCTTTTCTCTTACTATCTTCTGGAAATGATATTGCGAGGAACCCTTTCTTAGAAACACTGCTTCAACAAAATCACATCACACATCCATATCTTTCAGCAACAATAGCTAGCACTTAATTTTCCTTCTCACATGTAAGAAATCTGTAACTTGGATATATCAAGCAACTTGGCCAAGATAACAAGCATATTCCTTGGCTTACAAGGAGGACTAAGTTTTCAAGCCTTCTTGTGAGATTTGAGATATTTGCCTGCAATACACTAGCCTAGAATGGGTTCCAAGGACAATAAAACATCCTGATTCTAGACTCATTAAGTCTCCAAAAACTTAGTACCTTCTAGAATTTATAGCTGCCACCACCCCTTTTAATTTCACACCACCATGAATCAAAGGCTCCTAAACACCTGCAAGTTCCTTAGGTCAGAAAGCAGAGCTACAGGAAGGACAAGTAGTAGGTACACGATTTTGAAACTGAGAAGATAAGTCATCTGGTAGAACTTGAACATCTTTGGGTTCAACCTTATTGAGGAGGAGCAAGACTGGTTGATGATAAACCCTGCCCCAGAGGTCTGCTGGGAAGCAGGCATATCTGCAGAAACACGGCTTCTCGCTGAGCTTGTGCACTTGGTTCTATTTTTTGCACCGCTGTACACTCACATGCACACATGCATGCATGCACATGCACACATGCACGCATGCACACACACATGCACGTGCACACACACACACACACACACTCCTGTGTGTATTTTCTCAGCCAGTTGATGCCAGAGCCACTGCAAAGTATTAAAGATGCAACAAATGAATAAACATACGATGGAAGAAGAAATCATAGCTTTTAATAGACAGAGACTAATTCAGTTCCATTCAGTTCACTTGAGTTTCTCAGTCCTGAGTCCTTGCTACCTCATGGATTGCAGCACGCCAGGCCTCCTTGTCCATCACCAACTCCTGGAGTTAACTCAAACTCATGTCCATTGAGTCAGTGATGCTATCCAACCATCTCATCTGCCATCTCCTTCTCCTCCCACCTTCAATCTTTCCCAGCATCAGGGTCTTTTCAAATGAGTCTGCTCTTCCCATCAGGTGGCCAAAGGATTGGAGTTTTAGCTTCAGAATCAGTCCTTCCAATGAATATTCAAGACTGATTTCCCTTAGGATTGACTGGTTGGATCTCCTTGCAGTTTAAGGGACTCTCAAGAATCTTCTCCAGCACCACAGTGCAAAAACATCAATTCTTTGGCACTCAGTTTTCTTTATAGCCCAACTCTCACATCTGTATGTGACTACTGGAAAAACCATAGCCTTGACTAGACAGACCTTTGTTGGTAAATTAATGTCTCTGCTTTTTAATATGCTGTCTAAGTTGGTCATAGCTTTTCTTCCAAGGAGCAAGTATTTTTTAATTTCATGGCTGCAGTCACCATCTGCACTGATTTTGGAGCCCAAGAAAATAAAGTCTCTCACTGTTTCCATTGTTTCCCCATCTATTTACCATGAAGTGATGGGACCAGATGCCATGATCATAGTTTTCTGGATGTTGAGCTTTAAGCCAACTTTTTCACTCTCCACTTTCACTTTCATCAAGAGGATCTTAATTCTTCTTCACCTTCTTCCATAAAGGTGATATCATCTGTGTATCTGAGGTTGTTGATATTTATCCCAGCAATCCTGATTTCAGTTTGTGCTTCATCCAGCCTGGCATTTCACATGATGTACTTTGCATATAAGTAAAATAAGCAGAGTGACAATATACAGCTTTGATGTACTCCTTTTCCAATTTTGAACCAGTCTGCTGTTCCATATCCAGTTCTAACTGTTGCTTCTTGACCTGCATACAGATTTCTCAGGAGGCAGGTCAGATGGTCTGGTATTCCCATCTCTTTAAGAATTTTGAACAGTTGGTGGTGATCCATACAGTCAAAGGCTTTGGCATAGTCAATAAAGCAGAACCTTCATGGACCTAACTCTGAATATCAACATTTGCCTATCCTAATTTAAGAAAAATGAAAATCCTAAATCAAATCCTTAATTAAGAAATTAGGTCAAGTTAAAATAATCATATCTCACGGTTCACAATATCATAGCCTGAAAAATAAAGATGCTGAGGATGGTGCGGCCTGGCATACTTCGATCCAAGGGGTCACAAAGAGTCAGACACGACTTAGTGACTGAACCACAACAGTGACTTAAGACATTCACAGAAAGACTTTGAGATAATGTTTGGATGAGTTTTACTTCCATTTTCATGTGGAAATGTTACCAAAATAAAGTTTTGACTGGCAGAGATAGTTAGTCACTGAATTAATCAATGAGCTTCTACCATATGCCACCCCTGGGGTGTGTGTGTGTGTGTGTGTGTGTGTGTGTGTGTGTGTGTGTGTGTGTGTAGGACTGGGCTACAGTGATGGTGGTGATGTTACATACAGTGGCTATCATAATAGGTGCTCATATCCCACTCAAAAAATGAATGTCTAGAGACTCTAGAACAGCCCTGCCCCAAGTACCTCCTGAGGGCCCACTGCGTTCAGCAACACCTGAAGCTCATTAGAAATGCAGATCTTGGGTCCCACCTGAGACCTGGTGAACGAGAATTTCTAGGGTGGAGCCCAGGATTTGGTGCTGGCATCTGCTGCTTCTCTTACCATGTGCAATCAGGGCAAAGTATTTAAATTTAAATGTATTTATTTTAATTGGAGGTTAATTACTTTACGATGTGGTATTGGTTCTGCATGCATCCACATGAATTTCTCTGCTACTTTGTACTGGAGTCACGGTGCGCAGTGCTGTGTTCGTTTCAGGTTTACTGCAAAGAGATTCAGTTATATGTGCACACGTATCTCTTCTTTTTCAAATTATTTTCCCATTCAGGTTATTGCAGAATATCGAGCAGTTGCCTGTGCTATACAGCAGGTCCTTCTGGTCATCTGTTTTATATATAGCACTGTGCACGTGTCAATGTCAAACTCTCAGTTTATCCCTCACCTGACCTTTCCTTACGGTAACCATAAATTTGCTAAGTCTGTGACTCTGCTTCTTTTTCATAAATAAGTTCGTTTGTACCTTTTTTTTTAAGATTCTTCATGTATGGGATATCCTTTGATGCTTGTGTTGCTTTGTCTGATAATTTCACTTAATATGATGGTTTCCAGGTCCAACCATGCTGCTGTAGATGGCATTATTCATTCTTCTTAATGGCTGAGTAATATTCGGTTGTGTATATATACAACATATTGTTTTTAAACAGGGTATAGTTGCTTACAAAGTTGTGTTGGCTCCTGCTGTACGATGAAGCGAGTCAGCTGTGTGAACACGTGTCTCCTCCCTTGTGGTCCCCCTCCCACCCTCCCCAGCCCACCATCAAGGTCCCTGCACTGCACTGAGCTGAGGCCTTGCATGAGGCAGCAGCTCCCCACTAGCTACCTGCTGTGCACTAATTATTAGAGAAATGCAGATCAAAGTCAGAATGGCCGTCATCAAAAAATCTACAAACAATAAATGCTATAGAGGGCGTACAGGAAAGGAAACCCTCTTGCACTGTTGATGGGAATGTAAACGGGTGCAGCCATTATGGAGAACAGTATGGAGGTTCCAGAAAAAAACTAAGACTAGAACTACCATATGATCCAGCAGTCCCACTAACGGGCATATACTCTGGGAAAACCATAGTTCACAAAGACATGCACCTCAATGTTCATTGCAGCACTGTTTACAATAGCCAGGATATGAAAGCGACCTAAATGTCTATCAGCAGAGGAGTGGATAAAAAGGATGTGGTGCATATCTACAGTGGAACAGTACTCAGCCATAAAATCTTCAGTATAACCACGTCTTCTTTATCCATCCTCTGTCAAGGGACGTTCAGCTTGCTTCCATACGTTTTCCCAACCAAGGCTCGTGCAAACCCAGACTCCCCCCAGCTTTGGTGGTGTCTAATTTCAGGCCTTCTCTGTTGAGTATGCCCGATGTTTTTGTCTGACCACCTCCTTCCAGTGGCACCAGGCAGGTCTCTGTGAGTCCAGCTTATAAGCAAACCTAGAAGCTTGGGACCCAACACCACGCTCTCCTCCTGGGCGTCCAGTCTGCACGTGGTGCTGGTTCCCTGCCAACGCTAACCTCTGGGTTCTTGCATCATCCCCGTCTGGCTTGTCGCTACTGTCACCTGGTTATCTCATTCTCTGTCTTAAATTCTTCTGTTTGTAAATAACTGGGGTGATTTTTCTTCTTTGAGTTGTATACCAATGGATAGCGTGCTTAGTGATTTTCTTCTACTCTTTTTCATCTTGTCTGCTCTTCTGTTTAAGAATTTCTAAAAAACTGGACTTCCATGTGGATCTTTTTGAATCCTGACTACCACTTCCTATCTGCGTGATACCTATCTTCCTATCTTGTTTCTTTCTGAGCCAGTTTCTTCAACTGTAAAATAGGAATAACATTCCATACATCTTAAGATGTACGAGTACAGTAGTTTAGCTCACCGAATTTAGAGACATGGTGCAGAGTGCTAATCCTAGTTCCATCCCTTTCTAGCCATGTGACTTAAGCAAGATACGCGTGAGCTTCAGTTTCCTGCCTAAAACATGACTAATTAATCATGATGCCTAGAGCCTGACATCCTGGAATGTGAAGTCAAGTGGGCCTTAGAAAGCATCACTATGAACAAAGCTACTGGAGGTGATGGAATTCCAGTTGAGCTGTTTCAAATCCTGAAAGATGATGCTGTGAAAGTGCTGCACTCACTATGCCAGCAAATTTGGAAAACTCAGCAGTGGCTACAGGACTGGAAAAGGTCAGTTTTCATTCCAATCCCAAAGAAAGGCAATGCAAAAGAATGCTCAAACTACCACACAATTGCACTCATCTCACATGCTAGTAAAGTAATGCTCAAAATTCTCCAAGCCAGGCTTCAGCAATACGTGAACCGTGAACTTCCAGATGTTCAAGCTGGTTTTAGAAAAGGCAGAGGAACCAGAGATCAAATTGCCAACATCCGCTGGATCATGGATAAAGCAAGAGAGTTCCAGAAAAACATCTACTTCTGCTTTATTGACTATGCCAAAGCCTTTGTGTGGATCACAATAAACTGTGGAAAATTCTGAAAGAGATGGGAATACCAGACCACCTAACCTGCCTCTTGAGAAACCTATATGCAGTTCAGGAAGCAACAGTTAGAGCTGGACATGGAACAACAGACTGGTTCCAAATAGGAAAAGGAGTACGTCAAGGCAGCATATTGTCACCCTGCTTATTTGACTTACATGCAGAGTACATCTTGAGAAATGCTGGGCTAGAAGAAGCACAAGCTGGAATTAAGATTGCTGGGAGAAATATCAATAACCTCAGATAAGCAGATGACACCACCCTTATGGCAGAAAGTGAAGAGGAACTAAAAAGCCTCTTGATGAAAGTGAAAGAGGAGAGTGAAAAGTTGGCTTAAAGCTCAACATTCAGAAAACGAAGATCATGGCATCTGGTCCCATCACTTCATTGGAAATAGATGGGGAAACAGTGGAAACAGAGTCAGACTTTATTTTGTTGGGCTCCAAAATCACTGCAGATGGTGACTGCAGCCATGAAATTAAAAGATGCTGACTCCTTTGGAAGAAAAGTATGACCAACCTAAATAGCATATTCAAAGGCAGAGATATTACTTTGCCAACAAAGGTCCATCTAGTCAAGGCTATAGTTTTTCCAGTGATCATGTATGGATGTGAAAGTTGGATTGTGAAGAAAGTTGAGCACCAAAGAATTGATGTTTTTGAACTGTGGAGTTGGAGAAGACTCTTGAGAGTCCCTTGGACTACAAAGAGATCCAACCAGTCCATTCTGAAGGAGATCAGCCTTGGGATTTCTTTGGAAGGAATGATGCTAAAGCTGAAACTCCAGTACTTTGGCCACCTCATTCGAAGAGTTGACTCATTGGAAAAGACTCTGATGCTGGCAGGGATTGGGGGCAGGAGGAGAAGGGGACAACACAGGATGAGATGGCTGGATGGCATCACTGACTCGATGGACATGAGTTTGAGTGAACTCTGGGTGTTGGTGAAAGACAGGGAGGCCTGGCGTGCTGTGATTCATGGGGTTGCAAAGAGTCGGACACAACTGAGTGACTGGACTGAACTGAATTATTCTGAAATTGTTAAGGCTGTTTTGATAACTAAATGAGAAAAATTCAAAACGTTTAATAGAGTGTCTAAGTAAGTAAGTGAAAGTCATTCAGTCATGTCTGACTCTTTGCAACCCCGTAGACTATAGAGTCCATGGAATTCTCCAGGCCAGCAGAATACTGGAGTGGGTAGCCTTTTCCTTCTCCAGGGGTTCTTCCCAATCCAGGGATTGATCCCAGGTCTCCTGCGTTACAGGCGGGCTCTTTGCCAGCTGAGCCGCTGGGAAGCCCCAGCAGAGGGTCTGGTGTAAGATCCTCGGCAGTTGTCATGGCCATCACAGTTTCTTTAGTCAAGTACAGTCGATTTACAATGTTGTGCTAATTTCTGCTGTACAGCAGAGTGACTCAATCACACACACCCACACGGACACACATATATATGTTCTTTTCCATATGCTTTTCTATTAAGGTTTCTCAAGGGTGTTCAATACAGTTCACTGTGCTTTTCAGCAGGTCTTTGCTGTCTAACCACCCTATGTAACACTTTGCTTCTGTTAATCCCAAACGCCCAGTCCTCGCCCCTACAGCCCCCTCTACCCTTTGGTAATCACAAGTTTGTTATCTGTCTGTGAGTCTGTTTCTATTTCACAGATAGGTTTTATTTGTGTCATATTTTAGATTCCAGATGTAAGTGGTATCACATATTTGTCTTTCTCTGTCTGACTTATTTTGCTTAATGTGATAACTTCTAAGTCCAGCCATATTGCTGCATATCATTAATCCAGATTACTATCATAGTTGTCATAATAATCAAAATCAGGGAGACCATTGCCCCCCTTTCCTTCCTTCTCTTTCCTTTTCACTTTTTAAAAAACATTTCCCTTCCCATTCCTACTTCCAAACTACTTGCAAACATTGTAACAAATTTGTTTTTTTTTAAACTTATTTCATAAAGCTTTCATTAAACTTATTTCATAAAGCTTTCATTAAATTTATTTCATAAAGCTCTTTTCATAAGACTTTTAAATTAGGCAAAACAAAAGACAGCCTAATAGTGTCCACAATGCCATTCATTATCCATAGTTCAAAGCAAACACTTGTCACTGTAGGAAAAAAAATTATCAATGGTGCATGAAACAGCAGTGAGAGGCAGTGAAGCACAGCCACACGCAACAGCACGGATGAGTCTCACAGTCATAATGAAGAGATGCAGAGACAGACACAGAGAGGAGTCCCTTCAGCTAAACTCACAAACAGGCAAATGAGCCTGTGAGGTCAGAAGTCAGAATAAAGCAGGGACTTGACGCCTAGAAAGGAGAGCGCGTGGAGGCTGTGTGTGACTCCCACGGCCAGCTTCTCTGTCTCTGCCTGCCTGTCTACCCCACAGGTACGTTCAATGAAAATTCACAACGCTGAACACGAGTCTATGTTTCTCCATGTATGTTTGAATTTATAAAGACACACAAAGGGCAGGAAAACTATTACTACCTCTAGTATTTCTTCTAGAAAAATGAACAACCTAACAAGGGCTGTTTTATTATGTTTATGAACATCAGCTTTTCACTTCTGATACTCTCAGTAGTTACAAAACACACTTCTAACTTGATTACAGGGCTAGCACAGCTTTCCCTGGAGAAGGAAACGCCCACCCACTCTAGCATTCTTGTCTGGAAAATCCCATGGACGGAGGAGTCTGGTGGGCTACAGTCCAGGGGTCGCAAACAGTTGGGCACAGCCGACCACCGTACAGCAGCAAGCCCTGCTTCCCCACTTCCTTCTGCAGCACGAAATGGGATCAGTAGCAACTTAGTCATCACACCTCACAGTTTCTGGGGAAAATACAAATGGTACAAAATGACTGGAGCATTGAACAAAGCACCCAACCTCAAGCTGGCAAAACACACACACACACACTCTGTTTCTAGTTACAGTTCTTATGCTTATTCACTAAAAGCCTTGTGAGAAATCAGAAAATCTCTGCGCTTCATTTATAAAATAAGAATAATGATGTCACAAGGTCACTCACCCAGAGTTGCACACAGGAACAAGTGAGTCCGTGTGGAAGCCTTTTGAAAGGCAAATAGGCCGTAGGGACCCAAACATTAACCTAAGGAATAAACATAGGTAGGGCTCCTTACAATGTGTTGACATCAGTTTTTTTTTTTTTTAAGGGAACACAACTTCATGCTAACATTCCTATTGCCCCCTAATCTTATTCATCTTATGTGTCTAATTGAAATGCAACTTCCTCTCTCTGTTTTAACGAATTTCCCTCCCTACTCTGAGGAAGTGTTACCATCCTGAGTTCTTGGCCTCCGGTGTCTGTGCTCAGTTGCTCAGTCATGTCAACTCTTTGCAACCCCATGGACTGTAGCCCTCCAGGCTCCTCCGTCTGTAGGAGTTTCTGGGCAAGAATACTGGCGTAGGTTGCCATTTCCTCCTCCAGGGAACTTCCCGACTCAGGGATCGAACTCCCATCTCTTGTGGCTCCTGCAGGGCAGGCAGATTCTTTGCCACGGAGTCGCCAGGCAAGCCCTTCTTGCCCTCCTAAATCAATAGATATTGATCAGATGCCAGGTAAGAAATTCAGGCAAGGTTTTGCTGGAGCCCCTGCCGCAGCAGTGGGGGCAAAGGCCGGTGGCAGGTGGAGGCAGGGCGCGCTGGCTCCTGGGCAGGGGGAGGGCGTGTCCCGGCGTCAGGCTGGAGGAGGGTGGGTGGTCCGCCCGCCCCCTAGGTGGCGCCCTCCGCAGAGGGCGTGTGCCGCACCCTGCCTTTCTCTGTGCTCATCGGAAGTGGCTGTTGGCTTTTTGTCTGTATCTTTCGTCCAGAATTTGCCCTAACTGCTCATGCACAGTTCTTTCAATCTCACATAACTTCTTTGTATCTTGTTGCTCAAGAAGAGGTGTGTCCAGGGCCAAGCACTGCGGCGCTGGCCCCAGGTCTCAGGTCGGTCTCGGGGGCCGTTTTCCACGTGCATCACATTCTCTGAGCGTCTTAGGTGCACTTCCATTCAGGAATGGAGAACTTAATATAATCCATTTTCCATGATCTGTTCCTATGACTTTCCTGGCATAAGAACTCCAGTTTTTTATCCTAACAGACATCTAACAAAGCAAAATACAGGGGGTTAATTATAAGTTGTATTGAGATGGTGTCAGAATTCCTCAGAGTATTACAAACACTTACCTGATTCAGTACATTCTAGTTTTTCTAATGCCCTCTCTGCTGGTTATGTGGTTTTAAAACATAGCAAATATCATGCATATTTCTCTTGCAGGAGGCATGGGATTGTGAACACTTGGCTCAACCTCAATAAACTCCCAAGGTGTGCATCAGGATGCAAGAAACCAAGTCGCCCCCACTGCACAAGCTTTTTGTTGAAGGGTAGAAAATGCTTGGAAACCCCTAGTTAGTGGAAATGTCATGGAAGTTATAATGCCCTTTGTAACAAAAAGAGTGAATCCAGTGGCATTTTGTAGCTTTCTTGAATTGTAATTGAATATTTTATTTCCTTTAAAAAATTATTTTGACCTTCATCTCCCGACTGTATGCCATATTTAGGGTTGAATGGTTTAGAGAAATTGCAATTTCACTGAGAGTTGACTTACACAGAATTAGAAACTCAAGAGTGTGGTCCCTTTGCTGAGATGGACCTGAGGTATAAACAGATGTCAGAGGCCAGTGCATAGGGTAGGCTGGAATAAAAGTGCTCATCTTGGATAACATAGGTATGAAATGGGCTCTACTGTATGTATAACTTGAGTGACTTGGCAGGCTACTCTTCAAGAACTTGGCTACGAAATGAAGGCAGGACAGAGGGCTGGAATTCCATCCAGCTGTGATGCAAAGCCTGCAGACATGTCCACTTCAGTCCAGTGAGTGCTTCAGCATCACTTGGTGGAAGGAGATTTGCACGGTGACTCCAATTCAAGTAGCGATTTTGAACTGCGCTTTCCCTGTCTCCCTTGGGCTTCCCTGGTGGCTCAGACAGTAAAGCGTCTGCCTGCATTGCAGGAGCCCCGAGTTCAGTTCCTGGGTTTGGATGATCCCCTGGAGAAGGAAATGGCAGTCCACTCCAGCACTCTTGCCTGAAAAATCCCATGGATGGAGGAGCATGATAGGCTACAGTCCATGGGGTCACAAAGAGTCGGACACGACTGAGCGTCTTCACTTTCTTTCACTTTCCCTATCTCCAGGAAGTTGCTTTGGCCATGACAGGCTTATGACAGGGAATTAACTCAGAAGATTTCAGTCTCTGGTGCTGCCAGCCTTGCAGTGACGGCTCTGATCAAATTTAGTCCTGGACAGTGGATCCAAGGCAGGAAACCCCAGTGGTGGGTTACACCCTCAATGACAGGTGCACCATTCTCCAGAAAGAAAAGGTCTCCAGTGGTGGAAGGACAGTGCATGTACGCTCTTGGATGCGGACTCCTGAAACTGAAGGACATACACCTTTTGGAGAAGAGATATTTTGAGATAAAACTTGATTCTTTGAAATTTTAAAGTTTTCATATAATTTGTAGTTGATTTGCATAAATATTTTAAGTGTGTGCTTCAAATAAAGGAGTGTTCTCCATTTCATGTTTTTAGTAGTCTATGTATGTTTATTATACCAGAATAATTAATTGTGCTGTTCACAGTCTTCATATTCTCACTGATCTTTTTTCTGTTTCCTCTATTGATTACAAGAAAGGTGTGTTGCAGTCTCACTCTGAATTTACATCAGAGGTATAAAAATTATAAATATTATATTTTTCTTGGTGAATTGAAGCTTTTATCAGTAGATAATTACTTTCTTTGTCATCAATAATTACTTTAAAATCTATTTTGTCTGATAATCAGATACTTAAACCAGTTTCCTTCTGGTTAACATTTGCCTAATTTTAGTCCATTTTTTTTTTTGTAAATTTCCTTATGTTTTATGCATTTTAATCCCATTTATCTTTTAACTAGTAAGTCTATTTATGTCACTTTATATGTATACATTATTATTACATATAATATAATACTACCCCACTCCAGTACTCTTGCCTGGAAAATCCCATGGATGGAGGAGCCTGGTGGGCTGCAGTCCCTGGGGTCACTGAGGGTTGGACACGACTGAGTGACTTCACTTTCACTTTTCACTCTCATGCATTGGAGAAGGAAATGGCAACCCACTCCAGTGTTCCTGCCTGGAGAATCTCAGGGATGGTGGAGCCTGGTGGGCTGCCGTCTATGGGGTCTCACAGAGTTGGACATGACTGAAGCAACTTAACAGCAGCAGCAGCATATACTATAAATATATTAATGTGTTACTATTAATATTTATTTTTCAAATTATTTTATTTTTATTATTTTTATTACTTTTTCTTTTCACTGTTTATGTTTTTGCTCATTATCTTAATACTTAATTTATAAATTTAAGAAAAGGGAAATAATATGTGATAAAATAACAAATGTGAAGATACAATTAACTATTTAAAACTAAACAAAATATTGGCAATTATAACTAGACTCAAGGGCTGACTTTTAGGGGGATAGAGGGTTGGACATATCTCTGATAAAACTCATCAAGAAAAAGAGAATTCACAAAAGGAATGTAACAATAAATACAGAAGGAATTTAAAAGTACAAGGGAATACTACTCTCAGATAAAGCTAAAAGGATTTCCATGAAGTAGACAATTTCCTTGGAAAATATATCATTCTAAAATTATTCTAAAAGAAATAGTGCTCTTTTTTTTTTTTTTTTAAGGGAACACAACTTCATGCTAACATTCCTATTGCCCCCTAATCTTATTCATCTTATGTGTCTAATTGAAATGCAACTTCCTCTCTCTGTTTTAACGAATTTCCCTCCCTACTCTGAGGAAGTGTTACCATCCTGAGTTCTTGGCCTCCGGTGTCTGTGCTCAGTTGCTCAGTCATGTCAACTCTTTGCAACCCCATGGACTGTAGCCCTCCAGGCTCCTCCGTCTGTAGGAGTTTCTGGGCAAGAATACTGGCGTAGGTTGCCATTTCCTCCTCCAGGGAACTTCCCGACTCAGGGATCGAACTCCCATCTCTTGTGGCTCCTGCAGGGCAGGCAGATTCTTTGCCACGGAGTCGCCAGGCAAGCCCTTCTTGCCCTCCTAAATCAATAGATATTGATCAGATGCCAGGTAAGAAATTCAGGCAAGGTTTTGCTGGAGCCCCTGCCGCAGCAGTGGGGGCAAAGGCCGGTGGCAGGTGGAGGCAGGGCGCGCTGGCTCCTGGGCAGGGGGAGGGCGTGTCCCGGCGTCAGGCTGGAGGAGGGTGGGTGGTCCGCCCGCCCCCTAGGTGGCGCCCTCCGCAGAGGGCGTGTGCCGCACCCTGCCTTTCTCTGTGCTCATCGGAAGTGGCTGTTGGCTTTTTGTCTGTATCTTTCGTCCAGAATTTGCCCTAACTGCTCATGCACAGTTCTTTCAATCTCACATAACTTCTTTGTATCTTGTTGCTCAAGAAGAGGTGTGTCCAGGGCCAAGCACTGCGGCGCTGGCCCCAGGTCTCAGGTCGGTCTCGGGGGCCGTTTTCCACGTGCATCACATTCTCTGAGCGTCTTAGGTGCACTTCCATTCAGGAATGGAGAACTTAATATAATCCATTTTCCATGATCTGTTCCTATGACTTTCCTGGCATAAGAACTCCAGTTTTTTATCCTAACAGACATCTAACAAAGCAAAATACAGGGGGTTAATTATAAGTTGTATTGAGATGGTGTCAGAATTCCTCAGAGTATTACAAACACTTACCTGATTCAGTACATTCTAGTTTTTCTAATGCCCTCTCTGCTGGTTATGTGGTTTTAAAACATAGCAAATATCATGCATATTTCTCTTGCAGGAGGCATGGGATTGTGAACACTTGGCTCAACCTCAATAAACTCCCAAGGTGTGCATCAGGATGCAAGAAACCAAGTCGCCCCCACTGCACAAGCTTTTTGTTGAAGGGTAGAAAATGCTTGGAAACCCCTAGTTAGTGGAAATGTCATGGAAGTTATAATGCCCTTTGTAACAAAAAGAGTGAATCCAGTGGCATTTTGTAGCTTTCTTGAATTGTAATTGAATATTTTATTTCCTTTAAAAAATTATTTTGACCTTCATCTCCCGACTGTATGCCATATTTAGGGTTGAATGGTTTAGAGAAATTGCAATTTCACTGAGAGTTGACTTACACAGAATTAGAAACTCAAGAGTGTGGTCCCTTTGCTGAGATGGACCTGAGGTATAAACAGATGTCAGAGGCCAGTGCATAGGGTAGGCTGGAATAAAAGTGCTCATCTTGGATAACATAGGTATGAAATGGGCTCTACTGTATGTATAACTTGAGTGACTTGGCAGGCTACTCTTCAAGAACTTGGCTACGAAATGAAGGCAGGACAGAGGGCTGGAATTCCATCCAGCTGTGATGCAAAGCCTGCAGACATGTCCACTTCAGTCCAGTGAGTGCTTCAGCATCACTTGGTGGAAGGAGATTTGCACGGTGACTCCAATTCAAGTAGCGATTTTGAACTGCGCTTTCCCTGTCTCCCTTGGGCTTCCCTGGTGGCTCAGACAGTAAAGCGTCTGCCTGCATTGCAGGAGCCCCGAGTTCAGTTCCTGGGTTTGGATGATCCCCTGGAGAAGGAAATGGCAGTCCACTCCAGCACTCTTGCCTGAAAAATCCCATGGATGGAGGAGCATGATAGGCTACAGTCCATGGGGTCACAAAGAGTCGGACACGACTGAGCGTCTTCACTTTCTTTCACTTTCCCTATCTCCAGGAAGTTGCTTTGGCCATGACAGGCTTATGACAGGGAATTAACTCAGAAGATTTCAGTCTCTGGTGCTGCCAGCCTTGCAGTGACGGCTCTGATCAAATTTAGTCCTGGACAGTGGATCCAAGGCAGGAAACCCCAGTGGTGGGTTACACCCTCAATGACAGGTGCACCATTCTCCAGAAAGAAAAGGTCTCCAGTGGTGGAAGGACAGTGCATGTACGCTCTTGGATGCGGACTCCTGAAACTGAAGGACATACACCTTTTGGAGAAGAGATATTTTGAGATAAAACTTGATTCTTTGAAATTTTAAAGTTTTCATATAATTTGTAGTTGATTTGCATAAATATTTTAAGTGTGTGCTTCAAATAAAGGAGTGTTCTCCATTTCATGTTTTTAGTAGTCTATGTATGTTTATTATACCAGAATAATTAATTGTGCTGTTCACAGTCTTCATATTCTCACTGATCTTTTTTCTGTTTCCTCTATTGATTACAAGAAAGGTGTGTTGCAGTCTCACTCTGAATTTACATCAGAGGTATAAAAATTATAAATATTATATTTTTCTTGGTGAATTGAAGCTTTTATCAGTAGATAATTACTTTCTTTGTCATCAATAATTACTTTAAAATCTATTTTGTCTGATAATCAGATACTTAAACCAGTTTCCTTCTGGTTAACATTTGCCTAATTTTAGTCCATTTTTTTTTTTGTAAATTTCCTTATGTTTTATGCATTTTAATCCCATTTATCTTTTAACTAGTAAGTCTATTTATGTCACTTTATATGTATACATTATTATTACATATAATATAATACTACCCCACTCCAGTACTCTTGCCTGGAAAATCCCATGGATGGAGGAGCCTGGTGGGCTGCAGTCCCTGGGGTCACTGAGGGTTGGACACGACTGAGTGACTTCACTTTCACTTTTCACTCTCATGCATTGGAGAAGGAAATGGCAACCCACTCCAGTGTTCCTGCCTGGAGAATCTCAGGGATGGTGGAGCCTGGTGGGCTGCCGTCTATGGGGTCTCACAGAGTTGGACATGACTGAAGCAACTTAACAGCAGCAGCAGCATATACTATAAATATATTAATGTGTTACTATTAATATTTATTTTTCAAATTATTTTATTTTTATTATTTTTATTACTTTTTCTTTTCACTGTTTATGTTTTTGCTCATTATCTTAATACTTAATTTATAAATTTAAGAAAAGGGAAATAATATGTGATAAAATAACAAATGTGAAGATACAATTAACTATTTAAAACTAAACAAAATATTGGCAATTATAACTAGACTCAAGGGCTGACTTTTAGGGGGATAGAGGGTTGGACATATCTCTGATAAAACTCATCAAGAAAAAGAGAATTCACAAAAGGAATGTAACAATAAATACAGAAGGAATTTAAAAGTACAAGGGAATACTACTCTCAGATAAAGCTAAAAGGATTTCCATGAAGTAGACAATTTCCTTGGAAAATATATCATTCTAAAATTATTCTAAAAGAAATAGTGCTCTGAAAAATTATTAGCAATATACATAGAAATTGAAAAGTTGTGAAATAATTATCTCCAAATAAGCCTTTGGTATCAGATCATTTTGTACTGAGTTCTTTTGTATTTTAAAGGAAAAGCCAATTTAATGTAATATAAAGCATACAGCATATTTTAAAAGATAAAAAATAGTAATTCATTTAATGTGATGGCATTATTTTGATGCCAAAACCCAAAAATAATAGCAAAATAAAAGAGAACTAACCCTTTGTCCAGCTCCTTTATAAACACAGGGGCAGAAAAACATTCAACACAAAATATTAATAGAATTCAAAAATACTTTTAAATAATTATTCATCCTGACCAAGCAAGATTTATTTTTAAAAAGGAAAGGCATTGTATTACTAAGAAATTTACTAAGAGAATACAATACATAAGAGAATATGTTGTATAAGGAATATGAAACAATTATCTCAACAGAGAGTAAAAAGACAACCTGTAAACTTTCATGGCAACCATGGAAAATAGCTTTATCTATTTGTGGAACTGTAAGCATAATGACTGAAAATAAGAATACAAGTTGCTTTTGAAAGATGAGAGTAAAGAGGTAACAAGAAACATCACGAAGGGTTTTGTATTAACAAAATCTTGGTAGCCAGAGGATACCAGGGAAGAACATTAAGCATAGGTATAATCTGATTAGACTGATATTTATCAGGCTGACTCCAGCAGCAGTGCAAGAGACAGACCACAGAGAAACCAACTAGAGGAAAACAAAAAGAAAACAGACCAATTCAGTACAAGAAAATTCCATTAATGCGTGAAAAGAATGCCTACATCTACTGAACTAGTGGCACTGGGAATGGCATTGATAGAATAGTGAGAGAGGCGTGACGGCTGGATTTGCATGATGCTGTGGTTTCATGGGTGTGGAAAGTAACTGAGATGGAAGAATCTGGTTTCATCTACCACTGGGTAGATGGTGGGGGCATTCACAGGGTTGGGAAAAATCAGGGGAGCCATGGTGGCAACTGGATGCCATTCGGGGCAACGTGGCAGCTCACTGGCAGGAGGAAAAGCTCGAGGGAAGCAGACGTTATGAGGAAAAGAGAAAGAGTTTGTAAGGATTTGGGAGGAAAAGTAGCAAACATTCAGATGCGGGCACCGACACACAAGACGGGATCATCACATCTAGCTGACCCCGTCAGCGCCTTCCCCAAGACCAGGCTCTACAGGCAACCTGAAGGGTCAGTCAGAGAGGAGCCACAGGGATGCAGGGAGGCACCTGCAATGCTGACGGGATCTCCGTGGCTACATCCTTCCTATGATGGACATCAGCTCCAAGATCTCCAAACGGTTTATGAAGCTTATCTCACACAGTGTGCAAAGTTTAGATTATAAACATTTCCATTTTTTATCTCAAATGGCCCGCTAGCTATGTGATATTTCCAGCTAGCCATCTATCTAGATTTTAAACTTGATCCATAGCAATTGCAAATCAGGAACATCCTGTTAAAAACATTTTATAAGTAAGGATTCTCTTCTTAGTAAATATCATTAGTCTATTTGACAAGCAGTCTGCTTATCATGTTTTCATGACTCAGCAAGTTCATCCACCTTATTTCCTTCCTGAGTATCCCACCTGCCTTCCTGGTAATGGAGAAAGGATGGAACACAGGTAAAATGCTTTAATTTTTTCTTTTTCACTGAATAGGTCAATGGAGGGTAGTATCAACAAAGGAGGTAATTTAATAGTGCCATATGTTGTTCTTTTTAATTGAATAATAATTAGATTATTGGTTCCCTTAGCAACCTCAATTTCATATTGTAAGAAAACTTACAATCTGCTATGAATTGATGTAAGCAGAAAATAAGAATCCTGAAGTATGGGTTATTTTTTTAAGTCTGTTAAAAGAATGAGAAATAGGAACACAGAAGGGTAGGCAAAATCAATAAATCTTTTAGGTGGGTCAGATGCAAGTTTAGTATTTTATGCTGTAAAATAAGGAATCTGGTAGAGAGGAAGTTAGGAAGAGACAAGAAAAGAGAGGGATCATTATTACTTTGCATAAGAGAGTCAAACACACAATGAATGAGGGAATTGCTAAAGAAAAATTCATGACTGTCTATGTTGGAGATGATCCGTTTCACCATAAACCTTTACTAGCCTGGGCAGCAGATAATTATACTTTTTAAAATATAGTATGTGTCAAGAGTAGGGCAAGTTAAGACACATTTTTTGATTGACTTGAAACAGCTATGACAGCCCAGTTAGAAAGTGTTCCCAATAGATTCCTGTGCACAATATTGAGCTCTGCAGACCGCGGTTTCCTCATCTCACATTTCTAGTGTTTTTCTGAAATGCTTCTTTGCTTAAACTGTCCCAGAGTGACAAAAGTAGAAAGCTTATAATCAGTGAGTGGGCGTATCTAATAAATAAGTATACTGTATAAATCTTGACTTCAAATCAGCTCAGTTCACTCATTTAATCGTGTCTGACTCTTTGGGACCCCATGGACTGCAGCACACCAAGTCTCCCTGTCCATCATCAGTTCCCAGAACTTGCTCAAACTCATGTCCATCGCATTGGTGATGCCATCCAACATCTCCCGCCTTCAGTCTTTTCCAGCATCAGCGTCTTTTGCAATGAGCCACTTCTTCGGATCAGGCGGCCAGAGTATTGCAGTTTCAGCTTTACCATCAATCTTTCCAATGAACATTCAAGACTGATTCCTTTAGGATGGACTGGTTGGATCTCCTTGCAGCCCAAGGGACTCTCAAGAGTCTTCTCCAACACCACGGTTCAAAAGCATAAATTCTTCGGCATTCAGCTTTCTTTATAGTTCAACTCTCACATCTATACATGACTACTGGGAAAACCATAGATTTGACTAGAAGGATCTTTGTTGGCAAAATAATTTCTCTGCTTTCTAATATGCTATCTAGGTTTGTCACAATTTTTCTTCCAAGAAGCATATGTCTTTTAATTTCATGGCTGTAGTCAGTGATTTTGGAGCCCAAGAAAATAAAATCTGTCACTGTTTCCATTTTTTTCCCCATCTATGTGCCATGAAGTGGTGGTACAGGATGCCATGATCTTTGTTTTTTGAATGTTGAGTCTTAAGCCACTTTTAAACTTTCCTCTTTCACTTTCATCAAGAGGTTCTTTAGTTTTTCTTTGCTTCCTGCCATAAGGGTGGTGTCATCTGCATATCTGAGGTTATTGATATTTCTCCCAGCAATCTTGATTCTAGCTTGTGCTTCATCCAGCCTGGCATTTCACATGATGTACTCTGCATATAAGTTAAATAAGCAGAGTGACAATATACAGCCTTGACATGCTCCTTTCACAATCTGGAACCATTCCATTGTTCTAACTGCTGTTAGTCCAGTTCTAACTGCAGTTTCTTGAACTGCACACAGATTTCTTAAGAGGGTGATAAGGTGGTCTGGAATTCCCATCTCTTTAAGAATTTTCCACAGTTTGTGGTGATGCACACAGTCAAAGGCTTTGGCATAGTCAATAAAGCAGAAGATGTTTTTCTGGAACTCTCTTGCTGTTTTGATTATCCAACAGATATTGGCAATTTGATCTCTGGTTCCTCTGCCTTTTATAAATCCAGCTTGAACATCTGGAAGTTCTTGGTTCACATACTGTTGAAGCCTGGCTTGGAGATTTTTGAGCATTACTTTACTTGTGTGTGAGATGAGTGCAATTGTGCAGTAGTTTGAACACTCTTTGGAATTGCTTTTTTTGAAGATTGGAATTAAAACTGACCTTTTCCAGTCCTGTGGCTACTGCTGAATTTGCAATATCATATTCTATTTCCAGATACTTTATTCTAATATGAATCTGAAATTTTGGTCACCATATATGTAATGTAGAATGAGAATATATTAAGTCACATGACTCCTAATTTCACTCCCTTCTGTTTCTGGTAAAATGGTGAGCATTCCATAAGAAACTGAGAGACTAATTTTTCAAACAATCCAGTTAATTCTTTAAAGATAGGTTAAACTTGTATGGCATTTTTTACCATACAAATCATTTCAAACTTGAAAGGAAACACAAAAGACTCCAAACAGCCAAAGCAACCCTAAGAAAGAAAGGCAAAACAGTAAATATTCACTCTCTCTGATTTCAAACTATACTACGAAGCTACTTTAACGAAAACAGCATGGTTCTGGCATGGAAACTGACACACAGATCAGTGGAACAGAACAGAAAGCCAAGAAATAAACCCACACACTTTTGTGAACAATTAATGTACAACGATGGAGGCAAGAATAAACAGCAGGGAAAAGAAAGTCTCTACAATAAATGGTGTTGAGAAAACTGGATAGCAACCTGCAAAAGAATCAAACTGGCCTAGTTTCTTGTATCATAAAGAAGAATAAACTCAAAATGGTTAAATACTTAAATATGAGACCTGAGCCCATTAAACTCCTTAGAAGAAAACAGGCAGTGTGCTTTCTGACATCAGTCTTGGCAATATTCTATAGATGTGTCTCCTCAGGCAAGGGAAGCAAAAGCAAAAACAAACAAGTGGAACTACATCAAACTACAAAGGTTTCGCACAGTGAAGGACGATATCAGCAAAATACAAAGGCTGCTTACTGAATGGGAGAAGATATCTGCAAACAATTTGCCTGATCAGGGGTTAATATACAAAATATACAAAGAACTCATGCAGTTCAGCCTCAAAACACCACCAACAACAAAACAACCCTCTTAAAAAGTGGGCAGAGATCCTGGAGAGACACTTTTCCAGAGAGCATATACAGATAGCCAGCAAGCACATGAAGAGACACTCAGTATCATAATCATAAGGGAAATGCAAAGCAAAGCCCCAGTGAAACGTCACTTCACACGTGTCAGAGCGGCTATCGTCAAACAGACAGAAAGTAAGAAGTGTTAGTAAGGATGTGGGAAAAGGAGACTCATGCATTATTGGTGGGAATGTAAATTGGTGCAGCCACTATGGAAAACTGTATGAGTATTTCTCAAAAACCTAAACACAGAACTATCATACGATCCCAACAATTCCACTTCTGGGTATTTTTCTTAAGAAAATGAAAACATTGATTCAAAAATATAAATGCACACCCCTATTCCTTGCAACATTATTTACAACAGCCAAGGTGTGGATGGAAGCAAACTAAGCCATGATATGGATGCAGGCATGTATATGTGTCCATGTATGTATTACATGTATGCCTATTATATGTGCATGGATGTATATTTATGTATATAATGAACTATCATTCAGTCATAAGCAAAAATGAAATATTCCCATTTATAACAACATAGATGAAACTGGAGGGTACTATGCTAAGTGAAATAAGACAAAGACAGATACCATATAATTTCACTTAAATGTGGAATCTAAAAAACAAATCAAAAAATGAACAACAAAAGCAAGAGTCGTAGACACAGAGAGCAGACAGGCAGTTCCAGAGGGAGAGAGGCCAGGGGAGCAGAGAAGCAGACGAAGGGGGTCCCCGGGCGCAAGCTTTTGGTTAGAAAATAAGTGAACCACAGGGAAGAAGTGTACAGGGTGGGGATATAGTCAATATTCATGTAGTATCTTTGCACAGAGACAGATGACAACTAGTCTCATGGTGAGCATTTTGAAATGTACAGAAATATAGAAACATTATGCTGGGTACCAGGAACTGACATTGTTTAATAGGTCAATTATACTTTGAAAATAAACAAACTTATAGGAAAAGAGATCCGAACTGTGGTTACTAGAGATACAGGTGGGTAGGGTGCAAACTGGGTGGGCAGTCATAATGTACAAATTCCAGTACTAAGATAAATAAGTATCAGTACTAGGAATGTAATGTACAACATGATAAAGATAATTAAAACTGCTATGCATTATGAATGAAAGTTAAGAGAGTAAACCTTGAGTTTTCATCAACAGAAAAAAATGATTTTTTTATTTCTCTAATGTTGTATTGATATGAGATGATGGATATTCATTAAACCCATTGCGGTCATTGTTTCATGATGCATGTAAGTCAAATCATTATGCCATACACCTTGAGCTTATACAGTGCTCTATGTCATTTATATCTTAATAAAACTGGGGGGGGAGTGTTAACTGGAAATGTTGTCTTACCTGTTTTGCTCTCTCAAAGGGGCATACATAAAAGGGGCACATAGGAGGTACTCAGTTTAAGTTTGTTAATTTATTTACTTCAAAGTAATTCCAGATTTTCTGATTTTAAATACTGAGTATTTACTGATTTCAGTACCACAAAATTACAATTAAGATAAACCATTCAAATTATTCAACAAACGAATTGCATCTTTATATTCAAAAAGTTGTGTTACATATCAGCAACCACCTCTTCCACAACGTGACTGATAGGGAAATGTGCCATATGTTTGGACCACCCCACTGAGGACATCATTATATCTTCAGTATATGACTAAATGCAGTCACAGACACTTCCCCAAGTTCAAATGGTAAGGACAGAATGGAAATAATGAGAGAAGGGCGGTAAGGAAAAACATGTGCTCTTTTACATACTTGCAAGATGCATGGTCTCTTCTGCGACATGATAATGCATTCAAAATCTTTCCTCCATCCATATTCTGCATCTTCTCATGTAGAAATCTTCTACATCTTCCAAATGTGGTATAGGTGTGAAAGCAGAAACACATTAAAAAAAAAAAAAGATTGTCACACCACATGTTTTCTGAAGAATATTTACTTTCCCAGAGTTAAGTTTCTCCAGTTGCTCATCTCGTGGAAGATATAAGGAATGAAAACTAACATAAGAGATTTGTTTCAATGCTAATTCAGTTAAGTAAAGAGAAAATTTGTCTCCTTACATGGCAAACTATGACCCTGACTTTCAAATATGCTTATGAAAAGGAGTTAGGAAACTTCTGCTCTCTATCACTCCTAGATCTTGAACAAAAGTGATAGTCAAATGAAGTGGTTTTGGTTTTGGTTGAGTGATTTGTGTTTGCCACGCATGTGGTTCAAAGATATTTAATGGGCCTTACTGGGGTATCGTCCCTAGCTAATGTCATGCACTGCAAAGAGCACACCTAATCTTTGAGGGAAAGAATTGCAAAGTGTTTTGTGCTTCCATTTTATTTTAATTCTTTTTTTCATGAAACATGACAGGTTATTAAAGCTGTTACATATGACCAATAATAAAATTCAAATGGATTGAGAAAAAGAAATACTGCCATTTACTTCTATGACCAAGTAGAATTTTATTCTATTACTTACTTTCTCTCTGAGCTCTATGTAAGCTGGAAATCATGACCTACATGTACATCGTAAGATGCTCCATGCTGCTAAGACATATGGCAGCAGGGAACAAGAGCTTTGACAGTTGAGTTTCTTGTAGATATATGACCTTGGCCAAGCGATTTGGCCTAATACTGCATTCTCTCATAAGTTGAACTAAGAATTTGGGCAATAATTCCAAATCTTTCTCTTGTGCAATCTAGTCAAAAGCGGATTGATGCATTTCCTGAATCTCTTAAAATCTATAGATTTCCCTCCAACTCCTTTTTTGTTCCTATTCGCAATTTATTTGTTAAATAAACAAACTCTAAATTTTGCTGATCATATTCCTGTAGTGTTAATATGTCTGTCTGTCTTTGTATCTCCTCGCAAATGATAGATGTAGATTTGATTAGATTCAGATTTAATTTTTTGGCAAGAATATTTTGGAGGCAGTATTACATTGTTCTCTTTGCAGGCACATGATAAATGACTGCCTTTCTTTTTGGGATATTAGCAATTGATAAACAATGCTGAGTTCATTTTCTATAGAGATTTCTGAGTTTGTTTATGACAAAGAGTTTCAAAATGTATGTTGGCACTGTAAGAACCTATTTGTGTTTAACTTTATATAATTTTCTCTTCTGTTAAGAAAAAACTGTAAGTTTTCATAAACTGCAATAAATAAATGAGCAGAAATAAGCCAATTCCTGCATAATTACATGAGAAATTCAGTCCACTAGCCTTTCCAAAAAGCCTTGAGGAATTGTGTGTGTGTGTGTGTGTGTGTGTGTGTGTGTGTGTGTTGCAAATCTGAGGGACAATTTCTACCCTCAACACTATCAGGAAGAAAGAAATCTGCCAGAGGTAGCGATGGCGTTAATAGGAAGACATCCTCCTGGTTAGATTCACCAGAAAGATTCCCCAGAGGACAGAGCGCATGGAGATGAAGTAATACTCCAGAAGATTGCTGGCCCCAGGGGCACAGGAGAAGCCTCCTTACAAGCTCTCCTTGTTGGGGCAAGAGCGAGCCGTCTGCCTGGGAGGCGCGGGGGGAAGCAGGCAGCCGGAGCACCAGTCTGAGGACGGCAGGCTCGGTCATCCTGCAAGCCCAGCGTGCAGCGCGGATCTGTGCATGACTCCTCAGACTGCGCCTGCTTATCTTCTGGCTGGAGGTATGTTAGGGATACCGGGGAAGGAGCAATTTCAGCTGGGTATCAAAAGAAGCCTGGACGGGAAGCACCAGGCACTGAAATGAACAATCACAGATGGGTGGAGAACAGCACAGGACTCACAGAAAACTCTACCAGGAGAACCCTGATAAGGAATAGAAAAGCACGCCAACTTTGAGCTCCTGGGTTCACATGAAAAAATGTCTGTAACACTGAATGCATTTCACCATAGGAAGAAAGTTCCTTACTGTGATGACGTTTTCGGGTAGCCCAGAAGTTGCGGCCTTAGAGAAAGTTGCTTTTCTTTCCTCCTCTCCCCCCTTCCTCCTTTCCTTCCTTTCTTCCCCTCTCTCTCTCTCTCTGTTTTGTTGTTGTTGTTGTTGTGTTGTTTTGTTTCTCTCCCTCATCAAAAGAGGGATTTCCTACTGTGTCTAAACGCTGACCCTCATTCACGCTCAGTCAGTTCAGTCGTGTCCGACTCTTTGTGTCCAAGGACTGTGGCCCACCAGGCTCCTCTGTCAGTGGATTCTCCACTCAAGAATACTGAAGTGGATTGCCATTTCCTTCTCCAGGGGATCTTGCTGACCCAGGGATCAAACCTCGGTCAGCTGCAAGGGCAGGCGGATTCTTGACCCATGGAGCCACCAAATATCAATTCCTAATTATGCAATAGTGAGACACCTAGGTGTTGCCCAGTATCGGGTGTAATTATATTTTCCATCCATACTTCAATGAAAATGAACTATAACACACAGTGAAATAATGCTACTGTTGACCAGGTTGGAGAACCACTCTCTGTGAACTGCTTCTGCATGGCTCTCTATAAGTGGGAAAGGAGGGCTTGGTAGCAAAAGAGAGGCTTGGGGTCTGTGGTCACACGTGCTGTTTGGCTGGGCTGAGGATCAGCAGAATGAGCTGTGGAAGGGCTAAGTAAAGCTAGAGAGTGTCAACTTCCTGAGTCTAGGAAGCAATAGGTAATTTTTTCTTCTTGGTTCTCAACACTCTGGAAGGGAACAGCCATGAAAGTGAAAGGTGCTCAGTCGTGTCCGACTCCTTGCAACCCCATGAACCATACAGCCCATGGAATTCTCCAGGCCAGAACACTGGAGTGGGAGCCTTTCTCTTCTCCAGGGGATCTTTCCAACCCAGGGATCAAGTCCAGGTCTCCCACATTGCAGGCAGATTCTTTACCAGCCGAGCCACCAGGGAAGCCCAAGAGTACTGGAGTGAGCAGCCTATCCCTTATTCAGAAGATCTTCCTGGCCCAGGAACCGAAACAGGGTCTCTTGAATTGCAGGCAGATTCTTTACGAGCTGAGCTGTCAGGGAATGACCATGAATCTCTGAATAAACTCACTTGTGAAGCAACGGACCAAGGAAACCAACACATCTCCCAAAGAGCAGCATTTGGGTTCCACGTGCCATTGACAACACACGGCTACACTTGCAGCTTTTGGGTGTCACGTCTTCACTCAGGACAGAATCACGCTCACTCACAAAAGCTCTTGTATACCCTTCCTAATATATTTATTTCTTTATTTATTAATGTCTTCTAGTGATATAAGAGTTGCTTTTCATCCTCCTTTCTTGGAGAAATGATGGGCATCAAACTGACTGATCAATAATAATTCCTTCACTATTGGATGTTAATGGGTTTTCAGTATTTTCACTGCCCACTTCACTATATCAGACCCCTTACCAAAGTCTCAGTTAGTTGGTTCTGTCCAATTTCCGTTCACACTTTTCTCAGTAGCTCTTACTGTTTCCAATTTTCCTCTTAATCTATGGTCTCTTAGGCTCATCTACTTTCTTTAAGAGCATGTCCACCTGCTCATAAGATAGAATCACATGAATATAGGAGAATAATAGCGATGATGTATGCTACATCTGAACAAGAACAAGACCAAATTCTTTGAGAAAAACAACTAAATTAATTTCGATGCACTCTGTCTGGTCTTATCCAGACCTCAGGTGTAGCTTAAATGTTTGTAGCCATATACACATGCCTACTTGTTAACATAGATTCTTGTGAGTGGTAAATAAATGTCCAGAAAACTTTTCCATAATATTTATATCAAATTTTCAAAGAGGGAGAATTCAGAGTGCAAGGGAATATCTGTCCTTCACTAAGTCGGGCACACAATGAGCTCTTTAAGTTACCCTGAACAGCTCAGAATCAGGCCTTGTTCTTAGTTTAGGATGTCATAATAGTTGCTCATATGTCACTGCCAAAATCCATCTCTCCCACAAAGCAACATAAACAAAAAAATTGACCAGCTGCCTTTATCATGAAAAACTCAGGTTCAAAGCAGTGGGCAACGATATGATGTTCACAGCAATGAACTAGCCAGCAACTGCCACACACACTAGATGTGGGGCCGTGACACATGCCGTGAGCCTGTGCTATATTAAACCATGCTACAAAGGGTTTAAGTTCCCCAAGCAATGTGGGGAAAACGGAATTACTCTTTGTCATAATCACTATAATTTGAAGGATACTTAGTCTATTGAAATAATATATGAAAACATACCTTTTAAACAGTGATTTCCATCTAAATACACAGGGTTGCTGTTATGGGGTAAATTGTATCTCTCCCTAAATGCTAGGACCTCAGAATGTGAATGTATTTGTCTTTATGCCATTTAAAAGGGTCATTAAGTTAAAATGAGACCACCAGAGTAGGTCCTACATCAGTCTGATTGATGTCCTTAAAAGAAGAACAGATGAGGACCCACAGGGAGACACCGAGGGTGTGCACACAGAGACCAGCCTGTTAACCTACAGGGAGACACCAAGGGTTTACATTCAGAGACTATCCCCTGAACCTACAGGGAGACACAGAGGGTGTGCACGCAGAGACCAGTCCGTGAACCTACAGGACACTGAGGGTGTGCACGCAGAGACCAGTCCATGAATCTACAAGGAGACACCGAGGATGTGCACGCAGAGACCAGCCCATGAACCTACAGGGAGACACTGAGGGTATGCATGCAGAGACCAGCCCGTGAACCTACAGGGAGACTCTGAGGGTGTGCACACAGAGACCAGCCCATGAACCTACAGGGAGACGCCGGGGGTGTGCACACAGAGACCAGCCCGTGAACCTACAGGGATACATAGAGGGTGTTCATGCAGAGACCAGCCCGTGAACCTACAGGGAGACACTGAGGGTATGCATGCAGAGACCAGCCTGTGAACCTACAGGGATACATAGAGGGTGTGCATGCAGAGACCAGCCCATGAACCTACAGGGAGACACTGAGGGTGTGCACGCAGAGACCAGCCCGTGAGCCTACAGGGAGACTCTGAGGGTATGCATGCAGAGACCAGCCCATGAATCTACAAGGAGATGCCGAGGGTGTGCACGCAGAGACCAGCCCATGAACCTACAGGGAGGCGCCGAGGGTGTGCATGCAGAGACCAGCCCATGAACCTACAGGGAGACACTGAGGGTGTGCACGCAGAGACCAGCCCATGAACCTACAGGGAGACACTGAGGGTATGCATGCAGAGACCAGCCCATGAACCTACAGGGAGACACTGAGGGTGTGCACTCAGAGACCAGTCCGCGAACCTACAGGGAGACTCTGAGGGTGTGCACACAGAGACCAGCCTGTGAACCAACAGGGAGACACACAGGGTGTGCACGCAGAGACCAGCTCGTGAACCTACAGGGAGACACACAGGGTGTGCACGCAGAGACCAGCCCGTGAACCTACACGGAGACACTGAGGGTGTGCACGCAGAGACCAGCCTGTGAACAGACACCATCCAGGGAGAGAGACCTATGAGAGACCCAGGGCAGCCGACAAGTTCGCCTTGAATGCTGAGCTCCTGAATGGAGAGGAAGGAAGTTTCTATCGTTTAAGTGACCCAATCTGAGACATTCATATGGTAGCCTTGTGAATACAGTTACTATTATTAGTTAAAATTAAAAGAACGATTGGAGATTAGAGTCAATCTAAGCCCTATTGCTGTGTTCCGTCACTCGGGTGCAAGCTGACTCTTCTGTGACCTCGTGGACCGTAGCTCAGCTGGGCTCCTCTGTCCATGGGATGGATTTTCCAGGCAAGGATACTGGAGTGGGTTGCCATTTCCTTCTCTAAGGGATCTTCCCCAGTCAGGGATCGAATCCACATCTTTTATACTGCAGGCAAATTTTTATCACAAGGACTTCTCTGGTGGCTCAGCTGGTAAAGAATCCGCCTATAAAACGGGAGACCTGGGTTTGATCCCTGGGTCGGGAAGATCCCATGGAGAAGGGAAAGGCTACCCACTCCAGTATTCTGGCCTGGAGAATTCCATGGACTATTTAGTCCATGGGGGGTCACAAAGAGTCAGACTTATGCCTGAGTGACTATCTTTTTTACCACTGAGCCACCAGAAAAGCCCCATAAGCTCTATCAAGCCAAAAAAATGTTTAATGCAACTAGTTATGCATCTAATTGTTCCTAAAGAGTTCTCCTAGAGGAGAAACCCTGATGAGCACGATTTCTTTTATATGTGATGGGAGAGAGGCCGTTTCTATGGGAGCCGAGTCTCTGACCATGGAGAACTGCATAGACGTGCTTGGTAGCCAGGGGCTGCATAGTCTTGAAACCTTAATCTCTTAATAGATCTGATGCCAGTGCTAATCTCAACAGATTTCAGAACAGGTAGTTATTTCTTCAATGAATCCCATAAAAGGCCATAGAGGAAGTTGCTTCTAAGGTGATAAGACCGTGTTGAGCTTTAGAATGAGGCCCATGATGTTTACAGCCTGCTCCTTGGCTACTCAGTCACTGAACCGCTCATCTTCCAATCAACAGGCTTTTAAGGAGGGCCTGCCTTGCAACTTGATAATTAAATAGTGCCTTAAAATAGCTAGCGGTTCATTTTCTAAGACAGATTGGGTGATAGAAATTATATTCCCTTCCAGCATATAATAACTACTTGCAGTAATTAAAGGACGTTTGCTCTTGGTGTTTGTAACACAGTATAGGGATGAGGCAGGAGGTAGATTCCCCGCCCCCACCAGGGGAAAGTGACTGGAGATTCATTCTCTGGGGACCGAAGCTCCAGGACAAGGCTAGCAGGACAGTTAAGAGAGGAGGCTGGGCCCTGCTCCGACCACATATGCCTCATTCTTGAAGTCAGGAGAACTCCCCGACCACACATGCTCAGAAAGGCTCCCTGGATGTCAAAGGGAGTAATGAGTGACATTAAGCTGCCCATGAGCCTTTGCAGTAGAATCCCTCTTGGCTAAGAGATGCATGGCACACAAGGGAGGATCCACAGACTGCGACTCAGGCAAACCAAAATGACTGAGTACAGGAAAGCCAGGCGCAGCGCACTGTAAAAGTGATTCAAACCGCCACGAGGGTGTGCCTCTTACTCTCTGGGTCTGCCTGTGTGTTCATCCACACGCACTACGCTCTCTTTCCTCTTGGTATGTTACTTGTTTCACCACTTTCTTCGTGGAAATTCTTTTGCAAAAATCCGAAGGGCCAGGCTGCAGTCCCTGGGGTCGCGAAGAGTCAGACACGATTGAGCATATGGTAGCCTTGTGAATACAGTTACTATTATTAGTTAAAATTAAAAGAACGATTGGAGATTAGAGTCAATCTAAGCCCTATTGCTGTGTTCCGTCACTCGGGTGCAAGCTGACTCTTCTGTGACCTCGTGGACCGTAGCTCAGCTGGGCTCCTCTGTCCATGGGATGGATTTTCCAGGCAAGGATACTGGAGTGGGTTGCCATTTCCTTCTCTAAGGGATCTTCCCCAGTCAGGGATCGAATCCACATCTTTTATACTGCAGGCAAATTTTTATCACAAGGACTTCTCTGGTGGCTCAGCTGGTAAAGAATCCGCCTATAAAACGGGAGACCTGGGTTTGATCCCTGGGTCGGGAAGATCCCATGGAGAAGGGAAAGGCTACCCACTCCAGTATTCTGGCCTGGAGAATTCCATGGACTATTTAGTCCATGGGGGGTCACAAAGAGTCAGACTTATGCCTGAGTGACTATCTTTTTTACCACTGAGCCACCAGAAAAGCCCCATAAGCTCTATCAAGCCAAAAAAATGTTTAATGCAACTAGTTATGCATCTAATTGTTCCTAAAGAGTTCTCCTAGAGGAGAAACCCTGATGAGCACGATTTCTTTTATATGTGATGGGAGAGAGGCCGTTTCTATGGGAGCCGAGTCTCTGACCATGGAGAACTGCATAGACGTGCTTGGTAGCCAGGGGCTGCATAGTCTTGAAACCTTAATCTCTTAATAGATCTGATGCCAGTGCTAATCTCAACAGATTTCAGAACAGGTAGTTATTTCTTCAATGAATCCCATAAAAGGCCATAGAGGAAGTTGCTTCTAAGGTGATAAGACCGTGTTGAGCTTTAGAATGAGGCCCATGATGTTTACAGCCTGCTCCTTGGCTACTCAGTCACTGAACCGCTCATCTTCCAATCAACAGGCTTTTAAGGAGGGCCTGCCTTGCAACTTGATAATTAAATAGTGCCTTAAAATAGCTAGCGGTTCATTTTCTAAGACAGATTGGGTGATAGAAATTATATTCCCTTCCAGCATATAATAACTACTTGCAGTAATTAAAGGACGTTTGCTCTTGGTGTTTGTAACACAGTATAGGGATGAGGCAGGAGGTAGATTCCCCGCCCCCACCAGGGGAAAGTGACTGGAGATTCATTCTCTGGGGACCGAAGCTCCAGGACAAGGCTAGCAGGACAGTTAAGAGAGGAGGCTGGGCCCTGCTCCGACCACATATGCCTCATTCTTGAAGTCAGGAGAACTCCCCGACCACACATGCTCAGAAAGGCTCCCTGGATGTCAAAGGGAGTAATGAGTGACATTAAGCTGCCCATGAGCCTTTGCAGTAGAATCCCTCTTGGCTAAGAGATGCATGGCACACAAGGGAGGATCCACAGACTGCGACTCAGGCAAACCAAAATGACTGAGTACAGGAAAGCCAGGCGCAGCGCACTGTAAAAGTGATTCAAACCGCCACGAGGGTGTGCCTCTTACTCTCTGGGTCTGCCTGTGTGTTCATCCACACGCACTACGCTCTCTTTCCTCTTGGTATGTTACTTGTTTCACCACTTTCTTCGTGGAAATTCTTTTGCAAAAATCCGAAGGGCCAGGCTGCAGTCCCTGGGGTCGCGAAGAGTCAGACACGATTGAGCAACTCCCCTTTCACTTTTCACTTTCATGCATTGGAGAAGGAAATGGCAACTCACTCCAGTGTTCTTGCCTGGAGAATCCCAGGGATGGGGGAGCCTGGTGGGCTGCCATCTATGGGGTCATACAGAGTTGGACGTGACTGGAGCGACTTAGCAGCAGCAGCAGCAAAGGCCCAGGGCCCTTGTCACTGAACACCAGTCTAGCGGCCAGGATCTGGTGCTGTTGCTGCTGCAAAGGGCCTTGGTCTCTGGGTGGGAGCCCAGGCCCACTCTGAGTTGTCGTTGAGGCCACCGGAGGTCAGGGAACTAGAACAAAGGAACAGGATTACCTCCGAGAAAAGTCAGCCATGGGTCCTGCTGGCAAGACCCCAGGCAGGGCCTGTCGTCAATGACTTTGGTTCTATCCATTGTCATCTTCCAAACGCGGTAGTTTCTGCTCAGAGATCTGCCTTCTCTGAGATCGCTGAGGTTCAGGGCTCTTCACCTGCACAGGACTCTCTTTCCAAGGAACCCTAGCAAAAGGAAAATAGTTTGATATTTTTTTCTTGTTAATGATAGTTGGCTTTCAAAAATCATGATTTGCTGTGATTGCTTGATTATTCAAAGTATTCACATTTGTATCTAATTGTGCACTTCTAATTTTGTATGTGCCAAGTAAGCATCAAACAAGGAGATCTGTAGATCACAGCTATTTCACACATGATACACTTATGACTCAGAGGAGGTAAAGAAGGTCTCAAGCTGAGGAAGTTTTGCCTCCTGCCCAATATGTGGCAATACCATGAGACATTTTGGGCTTCCTTGATAGCTCAGTTGGTAAAGGATCCATCTGCAATGCAAGAGACCCCAATTCGACTCCTGGGTCAGGAAGATCCCCTGGAGAAGGGATAGGCTACGCACTCCAGTATTCTTGGGCTTCACTTGTGGCTCAGCTGGTAAAGAATCCACCTGCGATGCAGGAGACCTGGGATTGATCCCTGGGTTGGAAAGATCTCCTGGAAAAGGGAAAGGCTACCAACTCCAGTATTCTGGCTTGGAGAATTCAATGTGTAATCCATGGGGTCATGAAGAGTTGGACACAACTGAGCGAATTTCACTTCATTTCACTGAGATATTTTTGGTTTTTATTACCAAGGGGTGTGGCTACCAACATCTTGTGGGTAGAAGACAAGGCTGCTGCATACCATCCTAAAATGCAGAGACCAGCCTCCCACATCCAAAAATTATCCCAATCAAAACTGCCAATAAAGTCCAGCCTGAGAGACTTTAAAATAAAATGTCCGCTCTTTCAAAACTAAGGCGTGGAAAACCAGGATCTAGAACCAAGTGTATCTAGAGCCAAGTGAACTACAGACTACAAAGCTCACGCTGCTTCCTCTGCACGACTCCGAAATGGGAAGCCATTCCCTCCTCCTGGGCCCTTCCCAACCCAGGGATCGAGTCCAGGTCTCCTGCCTCGCAGGCGGGTTCTTTACCAGCTGAGCCGACAGGGAAGCCCCCACGACTGGTTGTGACAGTAGGACTCTTCTCCATCAGCAGCATCGGTTTCCGTGCTCTGATAAAAATTAGTCTCAGTTGTACAGGACCTCGGTGGTCACTGAGTTTGCCTTCTTAATGTTTTGTAAGTGAAACTAACAGATGTATGTGGAGAGGCGCTGGTGTGAAGAGAGGGTGATGGACAAGCAAAATGGCACCAGCCCTTTTCCAGTGCTATGGGTCCCTGTGAATGGCACCATCACGTGCTCAGGGATGCAGGCCAGGCCCCAGAAGGCATCCTTATCCTTGTCCTCTCCCCTCTTCACCATATTCGACCCAGGATTTCATCTCTTAAAGCCCACTGCAAGTGATCTTCCACTGGTGCTCTAGCATTCACCTTGGTGGACCCAGTCTATAACACAGTCAGAATGATCCTTTTGAAATATGCATCTGACTATGATATCCACCTAGGTTCTGATCCTCACAGTAACTGCTCATCCCTCCACGACCCTGGGTTAAATCACACAAGTTCCCACTGGTCTTAGAGTAAAAGCCCAGATTCCCACAGTGGCCAGCAAGGTCCTTGTCATCACACCTGTGGTTTTCATTGTAGAATCACCTGCTGTCTTTCTCTCTCATCCCCGGTGGTCTAGTCACTGGCTCTCTTTTTTTCTTTGACACACGCACGTCACTTTCCACTGCAAGGCCTTGCACTATGCTTAAAACACCCTGCTTCTCACTCCTGCCTCTTTTTTATCTAATGCATTTAAATAAATCTCTCACTCCCTTGGATAGGCCACATTCTCACATTCTATGTTTCCATAGCACAACACAGATCTCTTTGTGAACATATCACAGCTATAGTTTTAAATTTACATGTGTGATCATGTTTTAAAAATGCAATTTGCTCTATAAGCTTCATGAAGGTAGGTAAGGTGCTGAGTTTTGCTTGAAAAGCAAAGTATATTGAGTCTATCCTCAGTATCTCCCAGAGAACTGGGCACTTAATGAAGTTCAATAAATACTTGTTGAATGAATTGGTGCACAGATGAATGGATGATGCTGAGATTAGTGACTGCATTGTAAAGCGTTCTGTTCAGTCATGCCCTACTCTTTGCAATTCACTGTAGCCTCTCAGACGCCTCTGTCCATGGAATTTTCCATCCAAGAATACTGCAGTGGGTAGCCATTCCCTCCTCCAGGGAATCTTTCCAACCCAGGGATCAAACCTGCGTCTCCTGGGCATTGTATATTCTTTACTGTCTGAGCCGCCAGGAGGTCAATTCTTCGATTAATGAATGCAGTATAGTAAAAAGTTAAGTAGACTTAGGGTAAATATAAGCCCTAATGCTCAGTGTAACTAAGCTCTGGATTAGGTATGATACTAGGTAAATCAGAGCCAACAAGATCTTAGGCAACTAGGGATATCTAAGGCAGGACAGTCACTGACTAAAACGTATCAAGAGCTAATTGGTGAACCGCATTTTTGTATGAAATGAAGCTTTTAATTTGTACTTTCCTGTAAACCGGTTAATGATTTTTCCAGAGTGTAACATTTAATGCCTTGAATGATCATTACTAGCAAAAATAAGAATATGACATTAATGATGATGATACCATTGGTTTCAATGGCAGGTGGCAACAGAGGAAAGCTTTCTCCAAAAGACCTCGCAGGGCCACCCTGAGGTGACCGCTCACGGTCCAGCAGAGGAGACAGGGCTGTGGCATCGGAGCCCACACCGGGACCCTCACCTGCTCTGCCTGGAGCCGCAGGAAGCCCTGATTCAGGTCAGGCTGAGGCTGGCCGTCCACTTCAGGTAAGAGAACAAAAGATCAAAAAATACAACAGCATAATGCCTCCTGCGTCTCTGTGGAATCCAGGTTCAAATTCAGGAACATGCTCCCTCTGAATAGCATGTAAAATGCAAAGCTGGATTCTAAATTTGAGGCATCAATAGTTGGTACTTGACTTCAGGACCTTTAATGTGTCTTTTTTTTTTTTTTCAATTATAGCCGTGCAATCACCAAATTGTAGGTTATCTCAACTTTGAATGACCTTTCTCTAAATCTGTCAAATACGGTCTCTTAAAAATGTTACATAAGAATAAAAAGTGAGCCTTTGACCTAGATGAATATGCTAATATAAGTGAGAGTAAAATGTTTTAGCTGTAGTATTCGTCTTAAAACAACTAAAATTCAACAATCTAAAATTCCACTTTTACTCTTTGGTTTTTGCAGTGACATTTTCCCATTCATTTACCATCATCCTGCCAATGACTGGCTATAAAACAGCAAAATTGTGTTGGCTTTTACCCGGGCTGCTCCAAAATAAATGACTCTGGGATCTGTCGGAACCCAAAGAAAGGATAGTGGCCCCTTGATAGTTCTTGCCTTTATCTTTGTATAAATGAAACAGGTTGCCCTGCCCTTCTAAAGCTGAAAGTCAGCCTTAAATGCCTAAGTGAATGGCCCAAGGCAGGGCTTGACTCCCAGGAAGAGGAGAGGCTGTAATTACAGGTGTTTACTGTTTTGCCTCAGAGCAGGCTCGGTACACATTTCTCAGCACAAATCGGGGACCCACTTGACCTGACGGCTGTCTCTTTGGGCAAACAAAGGGAAATTGACTCTTCTGTCTCGGGTAATAGCAGCAACGACAACATAATTGATATTCAAATGACACCTCTCACAGAAACTGCTGTGAGTCTCAACCTCAAAGACCAGCTCACCAGGAAAAATTCAAGTCAGCACTGATTAGGTCTAGGGTGGCTCAGCGTGAAGCATTTCTGAGGTGCTGGAACAACCCTGTGTTCTTGGTACTTTCTGCTCACAGCCCCTCTTGAGTAAAGAATTATCAGCTTAAAAACAAATATAATTAGAAAGTAAAATAGAAAGGCAGGCATCACTGTATTGACTTGTGTCTTCAACAAGTACTTGAGAGTCTATGCAAGACGCTGAGAGACATAGAAAAGCCGTGACGAGGTCCACACCTTTCAGCAACGAGCTCTGCTCCTGTGCTAGACATTGTGCTTTACCAACACTGTCTCATTTGATCCTTGTGAAAGCCCTGTGACATAAAGCAACGTCTTACCTCAGTTATACACATGGTGACACTGAGATTCAGGGGTGGCTTTTGGCCAAATTCCTAAAACCCATAAATGCTGAGATAGGATTTTCTCCCAGTCATGATGGCTACCTTTCATGAAATCTAATAGAAAAGAGATGAATTACCAGTTAACTTGATTACAAGGCAGGGTGAAAGGTGACTTAATAAGGGCTATTTCTAACCTGGGGTACATTTAAAGCTGAAAGTGAAAGTGAGGTCACTCAGTCGTGTCCGACTCTGCGACCCCGTGGACTGTAGCCCACCAGGCTTCTCCGTCCACGGGATTTTCCAGGCTAGAGTGCTGGAGTGGGGTGCCACTGCCTTCTCCTTTAAGCTGAGGGGGTCGGATACTGTAACATTTATCTGCCTGCTTGCCTTCAGATCCACGATGGTCCTTCTCTTGCTTTACATCGAACAGGGCTGAACTCCCAGACTCTCTTTCTGCTTAGGCTGGGCTAAAGGGAAGTGCCCGCTGGTGGATGACGGGAGGCAGTGTGGAATAAGCAGGTCCAGGTCTCCTTCCCTTTCCCTCTCTGCTCTCCGAGTGGTGTCTTAGCTCTCCGAGCAGCAGCGCCTGCGACTTCACCATCCTTCCCGCTCCCAGCAGTCTGGCCCGCTGTAGCTGCCGCTCAGCCAGGGGGCTGTGAGCCACGGCCACCCCACCTTCCTCCTCTGTCTCTGCAGTGGACGACAGCCTCTGGCAATGCTGTCTTCTTTGGTCTTCCTTTCCCTGTGTGCGCTTTGAACACCTTGTTACTAATTCTCCATATGCATTTCTTCTCTTGGCTGACTTGACCTGGTGATTTGACTTTTCTGGCTAGACCTTCACTGATACAGGTATCGTGGAATGTCGGCTGAACCAGAAAGGACTGGGTAGATGACAAGGAAAGTTAGAAGTTGAGAAGTCTCAGCAGTAGGTCTTAGCCTTGCCCTCTCTTTCTTATGCTCATGACTGTCCTGAAGTAGGGAATCCTTATGAGGAAGGGACACACTGAGTTAGACCCTTTTCAGAGAGGCTGCTAAGAGGAAGGGGTCTTGGCAAGGCTCTTTCTCTCCCTGCTCAAGGATTATTAGTGCTCACGGAAGGGGATTTTTTTCCTTTTTAAAACAGGCAGTGAGTGATGCTAAAGGTGTGTGTGGCACTGGAGTGTGACTCGGCCTCCTGCATTTCCTACTTTTTGGCTCCTGAGCACCGTGTGTTGAAGGCAAATTGGACAACTGATACAAGGACACTTTACAGTCAGAGCCTCAATTGGTGGGAAAGACACAGGTAGCCTGGCAAATGAGCCATAGACACACCATATTGGTAATGAGCAACAGGAGAGAGAAATGCTCTGAGACTAAAATAGCAGCAATATGCAGACAAATCACAGTGGCAGCCCCGAGATTCAAAGCTCCCTCACCCGTCCAAACCAAAGAAGCTGCACAGGGTGATGCATCGTGCCAGCGTTCACTGAGGCGGCAGGAAATGAGCACCCTAAGTAGAGAATGAGACTGGCAGGCAGTTATGGAGGGAAAAGGCACTGGCCTTTATAGAGTTGGATGGCATCACTGAAGCAATGGACATGAGTTTGGGCAAACTCTTTGGGCTTCCCTAGTGACTCACAGGAAAGAATCTGCCTGCAGTGCGGGAGACCCGGGTTCAGTCCCTGGGCTGGGAAGATCCCCTGGGGAAGGAAATGGCAGCCCACTCCAGTCTTCTTGCCTGGAAAATTCCCTGGACAGAGGAGCCAGGCAGGTTACAGTCTACGGGGTTGCAAAGGGTCAGACATGACTTAGCAACTGAACAACACTGAGTTCTCCCGAGGTTCTTTAGAATGAGTCCCCGTGCCCTAAGCCAGTGTGGCTTTCAGGGTGGAATCCCCAATCACTGTCACCATGATCACCTGGGCACGTGTTATAGCTGTGGATTTTCAGCCCCCCACCCAGACTGTAGCGCCAGAAATTGTAGTCATCATCTGCAGGCCATAAATTTAAAAAGATAATAATGAGCCATGATAAGTGTCATGATTCCAGGGTTACATAGTAGTAAAATTAGAACTCACACTGCTTTTATGGCAGCCTGTGCTGTGCTGTCCTGTACACATGTCCAACCTGAAGGTGAGAGTGGCCAGAGCGTGGCTTTCCACCATGCTGGCCACTAGACGGATGCTTTGCAAAGGGTAACACGTCACTGCTGCCTCCTCCTCATTCACCAAAGTGCCAAGAGTGAGTTCGCACGACCTCACAGCTATCAGACAAATGCTCCTGTGCTCTGGAGCCTGGAGCGTCTGGTAAGGCATCGGGCAGAGCCCAGCGCTTCTGCCCTCCCTGCAGGCAGGGGCGCTGTGGAGTGGGAAAAGGCACGGCCTTCAAAAGCAGGATTCGCCAGTCACTCAGAGTCAGTTTTGGAAGTTTTTCAACTTTCCGAGTCTCAGATTTTTCATTTGTATAAATGGGGACATTAACATTTTCTGCCTCAAAGGCCTGTGATGTGAATTACTCCTCTTTGTAAAAAAAGAAAGTTTATGTTTATTTTTATTTTTTCCATTTTTTTTTCAAATTCTTTTCCCATTTTGGTTACTAGAGAATATTGAAGAGCCCTCTGTGCTTTGCAGTAGGCCTCTGTTACTGCTGTGGCATGTGCACATTGCTATACTTAAGATACATGACCCTTAGCTGCCTCTTGCTGCTGTATTTTCTTTTGTGCCTCCTTCCCATGTCTGAGAAGATGGAGGTCACCACATTGTCAGAACATTTGTTTACAGAACCAGCCATGGGAAGTTTACCTTTTGTTTTATTATGTACTACAGAGTTTCTCAACCTTTGCACCACTGACATTTGGCGACGGATAATTGTTATATAGGGTATTTTGTGCCATTGCAGGATGCCAGGAGCAAACAATTCCCATCCCCTGATTTGCCAACTAAAAAAATGTCTCCAGACCTGGCCAGTCTCCTGAGTGCAAATCCAGTCCCTCAGTCACAAATCAGAAGTTGATTTGAGGAGAATTGAATAAGAAGAGGGTTATTCTACCCAGTTGCACAAATCATTAGGGAAACTAGTTATTAAACCCTCACAGAGGCTTTTTGCTAAATGGATTTATAACGATTCACATTTTGGCAGACCATTTGCTTTGACAAAGAATATATTTACACAGAAGAAGCCAGTTGGTGAACTGGGGCAAGTAATTTAATAATTGGGTGGAACAGAAGCCAACTAGTAAATAAACACTGGTGTTTTGCGTTTGCCTTCCTATTTTGTCAATTTACCCATATTCTGCTGTTAAATTCAACTAGCTCTACTCGGCACAACGTAAGCCATCTGAGAGGTTCCTAACAGTTATTAAAAATGCCGCTTTATTAATGTGTGCTCTATTATGAGCATAATCAATATGCTCATAATTAATACTCTCATTCTCATGCTCCCCTTCTTCCCAGACACAATAGTCTGTGTCCACTGATCAATCCCTTAAAATAAAATACAAAGTGGTTCACATCTGTCCCTGCGAGAGACCAAGAAGCTTGAGCAAGTCTTAGAGTAAATGAAAATATTTTGTTCAGCTATCCCAGCTGAGTCTTAGGGACTATAAATACAAAAGGAAAGTAGCTGGGTCCTTTCCCTGTCAGGGAATGCCTTCGGTTGGACTAGCAGAGTCCCCTGGGATTCTGAGAGGTCAGGAGAAGGGGCGGAAGCTGCTCTGTGGTCTGCGTGGAGGGAGCTCACCGTGGGTGACGGGGGTGAGCCAGCACCGCGCAGCTGCTGGGCGGTGTGTCTCGGTCGTCCACTGAGCTGTGAGTGTGTCAGGGCTGTGCCCACTGCTTTGAAACCCTGAGATAAGACAGCCTGCCGCGGGTTTAGACTGGCCTCTCTGTCTGGTCCTTTCAGTGCAAACTGAGCGGTCAGTTTGTCCTGAGCAGACACTCAATCCACAGTGGAGAGTATGACTGAGTCACAGCATAGCAGGAGTGTGCGGCGTCTTGGGGGCGACCTGTCTGGACGGGACCCTCTGCTTAGAGTTTCCAGTTTGGCCGAGCCATCGTTATGTCTAACCTCTTGGTGTCCAAAGCCCTGGGGGTATGCTCTGGGCTGCATGTCTGACTCCCCCTGAAATTCATCTGCTGAAGCCCTAATATGATGCCATTTGCAGATGGGCCTTTGGGAGGTGATTAGGTCATGGAGGGAGGGGGGGTCCCTGTGATGAAATTAGTGCCCTCATAAAAAGAGAGACCTCCCTCCATCAGTCTCTGCTCTCTGACCTGGGAGCCGGGAGAAGCCTTCCCCGAGCACCTCACCATGCTGGCCTCTGACCTTGGACTTCAGCCTCCAGAACTGTGAGGAGTAACTATGTGCGGTCTAACCATCCTCTGTGCTGCTCTGTTATAGCAGCACAGACGGGCTAAGGCAGGCTGTTTCTGCAACGCTCTGCTGTCCCAGCACTGCGGCTGGCCGAGATTTTCATACATCACTGACTACTTCCTAGTTATTGGTGTAGAAATCACACTGAAACTATAGCGTGCTGGACTGCAGAGAAAGAATAAAGCTTTTCCCAGATGGGAACGCCACCAGAGATCAATTGAGTAGATACCTACTCCACTCAGGCCCAATAAAGGTGTGCTCTTTTTTTTTTAATATCCAAAATGACTTTTTTTTTTTTATCAAGGCTGGTAGATTTAGATACAAAGCTGGATAACCATTTCCAAAAAAAAAAAAACAAAAACAAAAAACCTCAAAACACTGTTTTACTGTTATCTGAAAGAAAAGTAAGCTCACCAAACAATACACTTCTGAATGAGAAATAAGAATCAAACAATATACAGCCTGTGTGCCCTTCACCTTGCTGTTTACTTGTCTCTGCTCTTGTTCAAATAGTTATTTAGTGGATCAAATGTTCAAATGCCATCCTGGCAGGTACTCAAAAAAATTAAGCGGCCTCTTTCTTTAATTTTTATTTTCCTTTGTTCTTGTTTTTAAGACCAGAAGACCATATTCAAATGACACTGAACTGGTAGAGAAGAGCAGATGTCTGTAATTTATTTTCCTTGATTGGATTTTAATCGAATTTGCATAGGACCTTATTTATTTTCACTATCCAATTAAGGAGTCTAGACTCAGGAATCCAACTGAGGGTCAGCATTTGTTCTGGCTGATGGATGATGAAGCTGTGAGACTGGGGTCATCTTAGGAAGTCTGATTCTGAGCAGAGACAGGGATATTCTAAAGCAGGGTTCAGTTTCACAACTTTTCTCTAGGATCTCTAGGAAATATTCCTACTAAAATAACTGTTAGAGCTGATAGTCCTGTAACATTCCACTAACATTCTACATGGAAAATCTAATTTAATATACTTATCATTCTATGTATGTAATACGATTCTACAACCAACCACTTGTCAGAAATTCTGACATCTCATGAGCTATAAAAATTACACAAAATAACTTTTTCCCACAGATTTTTGGCAAACCTATTCATGGCAGAACGTGAGCAGAAGTGATCTGAAGCTATACCAGACTTATTTTTTTTCACTTAAAAGAAATATTGGAGCATAGTTGATTTACAGTGTTGTATTAGTTTGAGGTATACAACAAAGCAATGCAGTTATGATATACATATATTCATTATTTTTCCGTTTATTTTCTCACCTATGTGTATGAGAATTATCACAAATAATGTGTATAAGTCTTCGTTGGTGCTCTCTCTGTTTTACACATAGTAGCGTGTGAACATTAATCCCAAACTCCTGACTTATCCCTCCCCACTACGCTTTCCCTTCGGCCACCACAAGCTTGTTTTCCATGCCAGTCAGTCTGCTTGTGTTTTGTAAATAAATCCATCTGTACCATTTTTAAAAATCAGGTTCCAAACCAATACAGTATTGTAACGTAGAATAAAGTGAAAAAAAAAAGAACACTTCAAAACCATGTGTGAGCGAGACATATGTATGATACGTCACACGGTATTTGCATTCTCTGACTTAGTTCACCGGGCATGGTGCTCTCTAGAACCACCCGTGCTGTTGCAAATGGCCTTGTTTCGCCCTTTTCACAGCTGGGCAGCATTCCGTCGTGCATGTATGCACCACAGCTCCTCTGTCCACGCCTCTCGTGATAGACACTTAGGTTGTCTCCATGTCTTGGCATCTGCAGACAGTGCTTCAGTGAACATTTGGGCGCATGCTATCTTTTTGAATTCGTTTTCTCCAGATATATGCCCAAGGGGGTGACTGCAGGATCACTTGGTAGTTCTAGGAACCTCCGTACTGTTCTCCATCGTGGCTGAACCACTGTGCTTTCCCACCAGAAGGGCAGGAAGGCTCCCTTTCCTCCACACCCTCTCAAATACTTAATCTTTATGAACTTTTGATGATAGTTATTCTGACCAGTGTGAGGTGATACCTCACTGTAGCTTTGAATAGCGTTTCTCTAGTAGTTGCTGATGCTGACCACCCTTTCATGTGCTTTTCTGGACATCGTTTGTCTCACTTAGATGTCTGTTTAGGTCTGCCCATTCTTTGAGTGAGTTGTTTATTTTTTTGACATAAAGCTACATGAGCTGTTTGTATATTTTGCAGATTAATTCTTGTCAGTCATTTCAACAACAGACTTAGTTATTCTACTTTGTGTGAATATTCATACATTTGCTGCAGAAATAGAATTGTGATGATTATAAGGTGCCATATATCGTGGGAAGGGAGGAACATAATTAATTGTTTAAAATCTGATAATAAAAATACCTTTCTAAAATCTGGAAAATGCTGAATTTCCAAATCTGTTTTTCTCTAAGGATTTGGATAAGAGATTGCGGGCCTCTAATACTATTATCTGAACTGTAATGATAAGGAAATTGACTCATAGAGGTTAAACATTCTACTCATCAGCAAGTTTTTATACAGGTATAAACAGCCTTGTCTGGGTGATAAGTGGGCATGCATGCAAAGTTATCTGAATTGTAAATATGTTTTATGGTCTTTAGTTCAGTCACCAGCTTCTCCCTGAGTCACCACCAGACAGAAAGCCTTCCATCACAGGAGTGACTATGGAGTTTACATCTAAACCAGGGCTCTTACAAGAAGGAAGTCTCCACAATAGCAATTTGACCAGGATGAGGAGCCCAGGGAAGGTCTGTCTGATGCAAACTGAGACAAAACGACCCCTAGATAGGTAACACCTTTACCCAAATCTGGGCTCAGGACAGAAAACAAGGACTCACCCAATGGTGAGTACTGCTTAACTCCCACACTTTCTCTGTCACCATGCCTCTCCCCAGAATGGCCCTGAGTTTTTCCACTGCAAAACAGCCCTCCTGTCTGTGCCTGAAGACATCCTTCCTGCCCCCCAAGACAGTTCCCGTGATGCCTCCTACAGGAAGACTTCCCGAGTCTCCTTTTCTCCTCTGTGCCTCCGTAGCTCCACGCTGGTCGCCACCACGACTGGGCATCTTGTATGCTGCCTGGCGTTAGAGTTTGCTCAGGGGCGTGTGCATCAATGAGGCACCTGCTGTGTGAAGCTGCTGCTGGTTGGTGAGCGTCCAGAAGCCATGCTTCTCCAGGTCTCATTGTGAGGAGCTTCCTTGTTTTGCTAACTCTGATTGCACTGCAAGAAGCAAAGTGCACCTATATCCATGAAGCCCCAAAGATGAGAGACAAGGCATGCCGACGGTCCCTAATACTTCTATAAGGTCTCAGAATGAATGTTTTGCTCTAAGAGGAACATTTCTGCACCATTCATAGCCCACTAAAATCTTTCTTTCCTGATGACATTTCCAAGGCAGCAACAAGCATAATCTGGTTCTTCAAGGTTTGTCCTGCTCAAGAAATACCATGTCCAGTTGGTGCCCCCTCTAATTGTGGCTTTCTGGTGCACTAAAAAACAGCTGCCATCCTCTCCTCACCATAGAATAACTCATTATAATGGAAAAGTTATGGTTTCTAATGGACTTGTCCTAGACCTTGTATTTAACCTAATATTCCTAAAGTTGTGGCCTTACACATAGTAGCGTGTGAACATTAATCCCAAACTCCTGACTTATCCCTCCCCACTACGCTTTCCCTTCGGCCACCACAAGCTTGTTTTCCATGCCAGTCAGTCTGCTTGTGTTTTGTAAATAAATCCATCTGTACCATTTTTAAAAATCAGGTTCCAAACCAATACAGTATTGTAACGTAGAATAAAGTGAAAAAAAAAAGAACACTTCAAAACCATGTGTGAGCGAGACATATGTATGATACGTCACACGGTATTTGCATTCTCTGACTTAGTTCACCGGGCATGGTGCTCTCTAGAACCACCCGTGCTGTTGCAAATGGCCTTGTTTCGCCCTTTTCACAGCTGGGCAGCATTCCGTCGTGCATGTATGCACCACAGCTCCTCTGTCCACGCCTCTCGTGATAGACACTTAGGTTGTCTCCATGTCTTGGCATCTGCAGACAGTGCTTCAGTGAACATTTGGGCGCATGCTATCTTTTTGAATTCGTTTTCTCCAGATATATGCCCAAGGGGGTGACTGCAGGATCACTTGGTAGTTCTAGGAACCTCCGTACTGTTCTCCATCGTGGCTGAACCACTGTGCTTTCCCACCAGAAGGGCAGGAAGGCTCCCTTTCCTCCACACCCTCTCAAATACTTAATCTTTATGAACTTTTGATGATAGTTATTCTGACCAGTGTGAGGTGATACCTCACTGTAGCTTTGAATAGCGTTTCTCTAGTAGTTGCTGATGCTGACCACCCTTTCATGTGCTTTTCTGGACATCGTTTGTCTCACTTAGATGTCTGTTTAGGTCTGCCCATTCTTTGAGTGAGTTGTTTATTTTTTTGACATAAAGCTACATGAGCTGTTTGTATATTTTGCAGATTAATTCTTGTCAGTCATTTCAACAACAGACTTAGTTATTCTACTTTGTGTGAATATTCATACATTTGCTGCAGAAATAGAATTGTGATGATTATAAGGTGCCATATATCGTGGGAAGGGAGGAACATAATTAATTGTTTAAAATCTGATAATAAAAATACCTTTCTAAAATCTGGAAAATGCTGAATTTCCAAATCTGTTTTTCTCTAAGGATTTGGATAAGAGATTGCGGGCCTCTAATACTATTATCTGAACTGTAATGATAAGGAAATTGACTCATAGAGGTTAAACATTCTACTCATCAGCAAGTTTTTATACAGGTATAAACAGCCTTGTCTGGGTGATAAGTGGGCATGCATGCAAAGTTATCTGAATTGTAAATATGTTTTATGGTCTTTAGTTCAGTCACCAGCTTCTCCCTGAGTCACCACCAGACAGAAAGCCTTCCATCACAGGAGTGACTATGGAGTTTACATCTAAACCAGGGCTCTTACAAGAAGGAAGTCTCCACAATAGCAATTTGACCAGGATGAGGAGCCCAGGGAAGGTCTGTCTGATGCAAACTGAGACAAAACGACCCCTAGATAGGTAACACCTTTACCCAAATCTGGGCTCAGGACAGAAAACAAGGACTCACCCAATGGTGAGTACTGCTTAACTCCCACACTTTCTCTGTCACCATGCCTCTCCCCAGAATGGCCCTGAGTTTTTCCACTGCAAAACAGCCCTCCTGTCTGTGCCTGAAGACATCCTTCCTGCCCCCCAAGACAGTTCCCGTGATGCCTCCTACAGGAAGACTTCCCGAGTCTCCTTTTCTCCTCTGTGCCTCCGTAGCTCCACGCTGGTCGCCACCACGACTGGGCATCTTGTATGCTGCCTGGCGTTAGAGTTTGCTCAGGGGCGTGTGCATCAATGAGGCACCTGCTGTGTGAAGCTGCTGCTGGTTGGTGAGCGTCCAGAAGCCATGCTTCTCCAGGTCTCATTGTGAGGAGCTTCCTTGTTTTGCTAACTCTGATTGCACTGCAAGAAGCAAAGTGCACCTATATCCATGAAGCCCCAAAGATGAGAGACAAGGCATGCCGACGGTCCCTAATACTTCTATAAGGTCTCAGAATGAATGTTTTGCTCTAAGAGGAACATTTCTGCACCATTCATAGCCCACTAAAATCTTTCTTTCCTGATGACATTTCCAAGGCAGCAACAAGCATAATCTGGTTCTTCAAGGTTTGTCCTGCTCAAGAAATACCATGTCCAGTTGGTGCCCCCTCTAATTGTGGCTTTCTGGTGCACTAAAAAACAGCTGCCATCCTCTCCTCACCATAGAATAACTCATTATAATGGAAAAGTTATGGTTTCTAATGGACTTGTCCTAGACCTTGTATTTAACCTAATATTCCTAAAGTTGTGGCCTGCATATACTGTATCAAAGCTGCCTGGGATGTTTGTTAAAAGGCCTGTCCAAATCCTACTACTTTTAATTTTGCGGGGGGTAGGCAAGGCTCATAATACTGCATTTTAAGAGTGTTCTCCAGGTGATTAGGGGGGTCTCATGATAGTCAAAAAGCCACTGCTCTAATGAAACTGAATAAAATTCAAAAGTTTACATTTAATCCTTCAGTTCTGAAGCAACTTCCTTCCTTTTCCCCCTTCATTTCTTCTCTTCCTTCTTCCCTTCTCCATTAATTAAGGAAAAGTTCAAGAAATACATGAAAACAGCAACAGATAGAAGTTTTGAAAATGAAAATCTGGCTGCATGTGTCCTTCGGTCAGTGTCTGTCTTTTGATTGCATCCTTATGGGGCACTCTCCACCTCCAAGCGTCAGGGGTGAGGGGGGACCATGAGCAGCTGAGAGGAATGATTTCAGCATTTTACTCTTTTATTTAGTAAGCAGTTCAGCTGATAATCTGATCTGATTCTCTAGACTATTCATTAGATGATCATCTGTGCTGCCCAATACGGAGCCACTGAGCACTTGCAATGTCACTAGAATCGAGATGCTCCTAACTATAAAATACACCCCAGTTTTCAAACACTTATTACAAATGAAAGACTGTTAGTGATCTCATTAGTGATTGTTATACTGATTATATAGTGAAATGACAATAATTTGGTTATGTTAAATTATGTGAAATACACTGTTAAAATTAATATTACTTGTTTCCTTTTATTCTGCATAATTGCTTTACATACTACATATTCTACATACTTACTTCTTTTTATTCCTCTGGGCTGCCCTGGTGGCTCAGTGGTAGAGAATTTGCCTGCCATGCAGGGGAAGTGGAGTCCATCCCTGGGTCAAGAAGATCCCCTGGAGAAGGAAATGGCAACCACTCCACATTCTTGCCTGGGAAATCCCATGGAAAGAGAAGCCTGGCTACAGTCCATGGGGTCACAAAGAGCTGGACATGACTTAGTGACTAAGCAGAAGCAACAGGCTAGTAGAAAATGGGAAACCAGACATAAAGCTTGCATCTGTGACTCACATCACGCTTCTCAGCGTTCTATAGTGTTGCCTTAGATGCTTGTAGCTGCTTACCTGGCTAAGTCCCTAACCTTGGGTGTCTCAAGCCGAAGAAGTAGGGATCCAGGGTCAGACAGAAGACAGCTCTGGAAACACAAGGGCCCTAGGAAGTACACAGCTCCTGTGACCTGGGAGGGACCCAGAATCTTCAAGTTAAAGAAGCTTCCCAGGGGGTTCTAGTAGGGCTTAGCTCCGTCTCCTCTTCCCATCATACCCCACCTTAAATGCTACTGCGGTTACTGTACAGCAGAGGCAACTCCGCTCAGCATTTTGTAACAACCTGTATGAGAAAAGAATTTGAAAAAGAATAGAAACACACATATATATAACTGAATCACTTTATTGTACACCTGAAATGAAGAAAACATTGTTAATGAACTATACTCTGGTATAAAATAAATTTTAATTTAAAAAGTAAATGGTATTTCAGGAGTCTATTTTCAAATACTATTTTTGTGCTTTTTTTCCCATTTTCCCTTTTTTCACCCTCCTCCGATAAACTAATTCTAAAAGAGTGGGGTTTTATCCTGCTCAGTTAAGGGCTGAGTAAGGGGGTCATGATGGGCAAAGTGTGACATCATCAAACAGTTTTTTGCTTTTGCTTAGTTTCCACAGAAGCCCACTTGGTAAGCATGCTGGAGCAAAAAGATCAGTCACAGATCATGCCCTTATCAGAAGCTTCATGCCTCCTAAACTGCCACCTTCTTCCTGCTTTCAAACGCAGCTAACTTGGCCTTCTGAGAAGCGCCTCCTTTGTCTCTTACCAGCTTGAACATCTTCTGTGAGGTTGATATTCGAGGAGCAAGATCCTCCAGGGGCCTACTGGAATCTGAGGCCAGAGCACAATTTCCCCCTTGCCGAAGCAGATATTGGATATAAGGTTTCCTCATGCAATGAATCTCATTCAGAATGTTCTAGAAAACTGCCTATTCTGTGTCTTCTTTACAGCGATTGTGATGGTGAGAAAAGTGATCGGGTATTTGGGGGGACTTCAGACCAAGGAAGAGATCGTCAGCTGTCAAAAACATTACGAAAGCTGTGGATAGCAATGTTATTCATAATAAATAGCCCTGTGGTGTCCATCAGTAGTAGAATAGATAAATGAATTATGGTGTATTCAAACCAGGAGTAATACACAGCAGTGAACACAAGCAATCGGACAAAACCAGGGACGAACCTCGTAACACTGAACTAAAGACACAGAGTATTACTGTGGGTTCCTGCTAAACAAAGTACCAAACCAGGCAAAATGTTGAAGTAAGGGTGGTGATTACCCTTGAGGACGGGGCAATAGTGACGAAGAGTAAGGAGGGCTTCCTGGGCGCCACTTGAACACATCTGTTGTCTGGGAGCAGCCACTGAGCTCCGCACTGACAGAGCACACGTGCTAAGCCGCTTCAGGCGTGTCCAGCTCCTTGCGACCCCATGGACCACAGCCCACCCGGCCCCTCTGTCCACGGGACTCTCCCGGCAAGAACACTGGAGTGGTTGCCATGCCCTCCTCCAGAGGATCTTCCTGACCCAGGGATCGAACCCACATCTCCTTCATCTCTGAGATTTTTACCACTAGCACCACGTGGGAAGCCCACACTTTGACATATACAGCTCTTTGCCTGCGTGTTATAGATGCCACAAAAAGCAAAGAAGGAGGAGCAGCAGAGGAGGCAGGGGAGGGCGGGAGCAACAGAGCCTCATCTCAGAGACTCCGGCACACTGCCCCGAGACTCCAGAAACGCCCAGTCCACACCAAGGAGAGGCGAGCTCAGCCAGCTGTTGCTCCCTTTAGTGACCCCTCCAGTCTCATCTCGTAAACTATATGCTTTCAAAGGAGGCGAAAGGAGACTGCCATGCACGCCCGTTCCATTCATCTTTGCCATCTCAGGCCCTTTCCCATAAATGCTCCCGCCTCACGGCTTGAAGCTGCAGATTGCATAGGCAAGCGGGCTGCTATCAGGGAGTTCAGAGACAACAGCGGCAACCCAAGTCTCCCTCACAGCCAGCGGCGCCGGGGGGACGGCAGGAACGCCGCTGCACCACTGCAAGCACTCCAGGCCTGAGAATCCAGGGAGGAAAGGCGGACACTGTCAGAGCTCTCTACCACCACCGAATCACTGGCCTGCACCCTGATTAACCATCGACCTCTCTTGTGGTTATTCCCCCAGATAAAATTTCTGTAGAATGAATAGCGCATTTATCCATGTATTCAGCACATATTGGCTGAACACCTAAAGGTCGAGTGCTATGTCAGAGGCTGGCAGTATAAGGAGTTGTTGTTTCTGGTTTTCTTAGGGGGCTACGGATTGATGAGCCCACAGAGCAGTGGAGAGTCGTAGTAGAGAACAGTGTGATGTGGAAAGAGCAGAGCGTTGGGACGGCAGCAATGCAGAGGAGCCCCTCCAAGAGGCTGTCCAGCAGGTGATGGGGGGTATTTGCTTTCATGACAAAGATCACTCATGCTAGCTCGCCTGCTGGATAGCTCAGCTGATGAAGACTCCACCTGCAATGCAGGAGGCCCTGGCTCGATTCCTGGGTCAGGAAGCTGTCTTGGAGAAGGGACAGGCCGCCCACTCCAGCGCTCTTGGGCTCCCCTGGCGGCTCGGTTGGCAAATAATACACCTGCAATGTGGGAGACTCGGGTTCAGTCCCTGGGTCGGGAAGATCCCCTGGAGGAGGGCATGGCAACCTACTCCAGTACTCTTGCCTGGAGAATCCCATGGACAAGAGCCTGGCAGGCTACAGTCCATGGGGTCACAAAGAGTCCGACATGACTGACTGACTTCACTTTCAGTTCTCACTTTCGTGCATTGGAGAAGGCAATGGCAGCCCACTCCAGTGTTCTTGCCTGGAGAATCCCAGGGACACAGGAGCCTGGCAGGCTACAGTCCACGGGGTCACAAAGAGTCGGACATAACTGAGTGACTAAGCACAGCACACAGCTTGAACAAAACAGAGACGTTCTTGAATGCGTAGAGGCACATTTCATGAAACTGGGAGGCATCGGCTGTGCTCCGAAAGGTCACCGAGAATGAGAGAAGCGGATCTCTCCCTCTGCTGGACTCTGCCCTCTTGGCTCCCTCTGCTCACCTGGCTTCGGCTCTCTGCTTCCCAAGCTGGCTTTGCTCTCCGTCCTGTGGGTCACTTTACTCCACATGTCTGCAGTCGAGCAAGCATGGCCTTCTGTGCTCTGGTTTCATGCCACCGTTCAATCCCAACAGGGATTATGACCCAATTTCAAGTTTCCAGGAAACTTGCTGCCTAGCGAGGCAGGGTGGGTTTTCATTTATGGTGTAGGCATCAGAGCAAAGGTGAACACCCTCCCCGCAGAGCCTCACAGAAAAAGCGATGTTTTAGTTGAGTTTTGATATTCAGGCAGAACTTTGCCAGCAAATGAGAAAGGTCTCAACATTCCAGATAAACAGTGCAAAGTATACAAATGCAAAAAGGCATGAGTTGCTCCAGAAATGGTTTTAGAAAAGTCTCAAAACTGTTATGACACATTCAGGTTAGGAGTTCCCCTGAAGAGCAGAAAAATCATTTTGGCAAAGCGAGTGTAAAGGAAGTCAATGCTAAGTAACGTTCTCTAATTATCCACCTCTCTCAAAGCTGTTTGCAAATACTAGCTGCTAAGGAAGCATTTATCTGAAATGGATTAAGGAAGAATTGCTTTATAAAGATGCAGGAGCCTTTTGAAGATCATAAACAAATTCTATTTAACTAACAGTCAATGATGATACTAAAAACTAACAAAAATTTCTTATCCTACAAACAGGCTAGTATCTTTCAAATAAAATGCATGTATTCAAAAGTCACACTTCAGATACCAAGCCCCGAAGGATTTGGTGAACTTTCATAGTGGTATTTGTAACCTCTCAACTTCCTATTTAGTAAATATGAGTCATGATAGTGATTTCCAAGTGTCTCCAGGGGCAACAATGATCTGAATAAGCCAGATGCACCCTTGGCACAATAACATGAATGGCAAATACTTTCCTTTCTCTGCATGTGTGTTTATGTTAACATTTATTTACAGTTTCTGTTTCTAATATTTCCAAAGTTGTATTCTGAGTGAAGCATAACATCTCCTTTAATTAGAGAGAATATTTTGTCTTCTTAAAATGGATTCATCAAAATGTTTTAGCCAATTCTTAAACATCAGTTTTCTCAATTTCAACAAATAGAATATTGCATACTTGCACCTCATCAATTATTTTTTTATTTTACTCAAGGTAGCATGTTTGATTTTTTAATTAAAAGGTGAATATGTTGCTGCTTAGTAGCTTTAAACAGTTCATTTGCTTTCAGCTTTTCTCCTTGTTGAAGACCTATGGAAATCAACAGCTTCAAGTTAAGCACAAATGGGGTATTCATAGCAATTGCTGTTGAAAGAGTGTTCTTGAGATCACTGACAACTGACCTTCCTGGTCCTGGCTCCTGCATTCCTCCCTTGGCTCTGACTTCCTTTTTATAGTCCACATCGGAGCATAGTTGATTCATGACGGTGTCAGCTTCAGATGTACAGCCAAGCGGTTCACTCTTACATAGACGTGTCTATTATTTTTCAAATTCCTTTTCCGTTTATGTTACTGCAGAATAATGGGCAGAAATCTCTGTGCTATACAGTATTCTTTGTTGGTTATTCATTTTATGTATAGTAGTGTGAGCATCAGAGAAGGTGATGGCACCCCACTCCAGTACTTTTGCCTGGAAAATCCCATGGGCAGAGGAGCCTGGTGGGCTGCAGTCCATGGGGTTGCAAAGAGTTGGACAGGGCTGAGTGACTTCACTTTCATTTTTCCCTTTCATGCATTGGAGAAGGAAATGGCAACCCACTCCAGTGTTCTTGCCTGGAGAATCCCAGGGATGGGGGAGCCTGGTGGGCTGCCATCTATGGGGTCGCACAGAGTCGGACACGACTGAAGCGGCTTAGCAGCAGCAGCAGTGTGTGCGTGTGAGCATGCACGCACACGTGACGGTGTGTATATCTCAACTCCAACTCCCAGTCCCTCTCTCCCCTCAGCATCCCCTTTTGGTAACCATAAGTTTGTTTTCAAAGTCTGCGAATCATTTTCTGTTTTGTAAATAAGCTCCTGTGTATCATATGTTTAGACTCCACATACAAGTGATATCATATAGTATTCGTCTTTGTCTTTCTGATTTCTTCACTTAGCATGATAACCTCTCATTGTATCCATGTTGCTGCAAAAGATATTATTTCTTTTTTATGCCTGAGTAATATTCCATTGTGGAACAGACAGGAGACACTGGGTTCGATCCCTGGGTCAGGAAGATCCCCTGGAGAAAGAAATGGCAACCCATTGCAGTATTCTTGCCTGGAGAATCCCATGGACAGAGAAGCCTGGTGTCACAAAGAGCTGGATGTGACTTCGCTACTAAACACAACCCAATATTCCACTGTATGATGTAGCACACCTTCTTCACCCGTTTGTCTTGATAAACGTCTCTGTGGGAGGATGTCACACTCACTCAGGAAGGAGCTACAAGACCCTGCTGATCTCCATGTATAATCCGACATGGGAAGGCCTGGGCAGCACTCAAAGAGCCCTTGATCCTGACTCCAAAATCTCCCCAGACTTCCCACTATCTACAAACCAATAACCACTCCTTGCTCACCAAGGATTGTGTTTCATTTGAAAACCGCAGAGCTTTCCAGTATCATGAGTCTGAAACCATGTCTGGGTGATGGGGGCTCTACCTAGTTGCTTTACAAAAGCAATCAAATGTTTACCAGGTTTTGATACTGAGGTTTTGAGAAAGCTATTATCTAAACAAAGGCTTTCTCTTAAATTGCTGGAAACCCCTGAACCTAACTGATGCCTCAGTTTCTTTTTCTTTCCCCAGGTCTGCAACCATGGGAAAGAGCACAGGAGCAGTGGGCTTCTTTCTCCTCTAACAGCAGACACTCTGACTGTACTGCTAAGCCCAAAGAAAGAACAAAACCCATCATGAATGGTCTGCATGATGCCAAATTCAAGACCGAAAATCTCTCTGGGGTCCTTGGCTGAAGGGTCTAACCATGAACATTCTAGAACTGAGATAAAATAGATGAGGCAGAGCAGACAGCCCCCGAAGTATGAATGGGAGAGTTCTGTTCCCTACCACACCTATCAATTGATTCTTGTTTTCGTGAGACTTCTCTGTATTCAGACTCTAGTTCCTTCAGGTTCTACCACTCACTTGTCTGAAGTCCTCGCTGTATAATTGAAATTATTACTGAAAAGAGCCATTGTTTAACCACTTACATTTCTATTGATCTCTCCCCCAAACAAAAAGCCAGTGCTTTGCCCAGCGGTCTGTGAGCCGGTAGTTCTGAAAGTGTGGGGCCAGGGCCAGGAGCGTTTGCATCACTGGCATGAGGGGCAGTGAGGCCGAGCACACCAAAACCGTCTTGCTCCTTCAGGTCCCGCGGGTCTTCAGCACTTCCCCTTGGCTGTCCTTCACAGGTGTCCCCGATCTTATAAAATAAAGACACACCCAGACTTGCACAGAAAGCTACTGTGCGTGCTTCTGCAAGGCTTTCATGCCGCTTTCAGCAAGAGTTCTGGCTCCAGTATTATCTGGTTACAAGCTAGCTGCCTGCTACCATTTTCAAGGAGGTGAAAATATTATTTGCTCTCCTGATTGGCGGTAGCCTGGGGTTTTAAATAACACTTTCTTTTGAAAGGTGGTGCTATTAGAATGATGGGGACAGAATTATTTTTGGTATGTGTCATACACAATCTGTTCTCAAAATGCTACAAGACATTTGGATAAAAGGCAGCATTTGGCTACACAGAAGACATTTTAGTGGACAAATTTACATATGGAGACAATGTTTTTGTGATTATTTACCATTTATGACTATGTTCTATATACCAGCTTACAGAATTCATGAAAGACAGTTCATGGCTTAATCCATATTCTAAAAACCTTTGAGATATTGTGGGAGAATGGGATTTTCGTGAAAGAAAAACCTTAATAATATCTCCTTACCTGTTCATTTTGCTTTGTGGTTTAACAAAGGTTTTCATACATTAACAATAACTTTGTAGAGAAGATAAGATGGGCATAATTATTCCATTTATATAGACAGAATTTGAAGTTCATGAAAGAGGTCTTGCCAAAGTAATACAGCTGGTGAGTGGAAGAGCTCATGTCCTGAGACAGAAGGGCACCATTCGTTTCTGCTTCTTGGAAGAAATAAAATTCGAGAAGAGACAGAAGCACCATGACAATGACTCAGGTAAACGAGAGTCTCCACCTCCCCAAGCGCTCGAAGCTGTCCCCACCGGCTGGCTTCAGCTGCCGTGGGCTTGTCCTCCCTTGCTCTCCACAAAGTGACTCTTCGAGCTACACAGAAGTCTTGAAAACCAACTTCTCTTTCATGTCAGAACACAGTCAGACTTGGATATGCTAACAGACCAAAGGGATGATGGTGATTAAGACCAGTTACAGGAGAGAAACAGGATCCAATCACTATTAATTTAGGGTTTACTACTTGTCAATAAAAAATCCATCCTGCAATGTCATTATGAAAAATATTTTTTAAAAAAATCTTCCAACAGGTACATTTGAAGATTTGTAATCAAAATGTCCAGTAGGGTTTAGAAGAAATATAGATAGAAGACATGGCTTCACTTCAAACCTCCATTCATGAACTCTAAGCAATCTATGCCTTGTGCGACTCACTGCAGGAAGGAAATAAAACGGGCGCTGAACGCCTGCATGCATGCCCAGTCACCCAGCCGCGCCCGAGTCTTCCTGACCCTATGGACCACAGCCCATCAGGTTGCTCTGTCCGTGGAATCTTCCTGGCAAGGGTACTGGAGTGGGTTGCCATTTCCTTCTCCAGGGGACCTTCCCAACCCAGGGACTGAGCTTGAGTTCCCTGCATCTCCTGCTCTGGCAGGCGGGCTGTCTGCCACTGAGCCGCCTGGGAGCCCCGCTGGACGCCCACCAGGGGACAGAGGGAATCTGGTCACTTCAGCTGATGCATCGCCGAAGTTTCATGATGAAACTTTGAGGCAGGCCTGAGGACTTCCACACTGCAGGCCTATTCTCTCGACTGACCCTTACTGAACTACTACTGTGTGCTAATCTTTGATGAAAAAATCTTTGAAATGAGACTCTGTACCTCAAATTACTCATCCTCTGATGCAGGAGAAATATGGGCAGTGATGAAATAATTACTCAGTGCAATGAAAGAAAATAAGCCAATGATATCCTGCGACTTGAGAAAGGGAGTTGAGTTGAGACTTAAATAGTAAGACTTAAGCAAAGAAAAAGGAGAGGAAAATTACAGGGATAAATACAGACTCCCAAAAAATGGAGACAAGAAATTATGGAGGCTCTAGAAGAAATATCAAAAAGAAAGGGGAAACACTTTAGAAAGTGTGTAAAGTGGGAGAAATGCTGGCAAGTGGGGTAAGCTGTGCTGAGACATCTGACTTTGTCTGAGGAGGATGGAGACGGAGCATGGAGAGGCTAGGCCCATCCGTGCCTCTGCCAGTGGCGTGGCTTCCTTCCTTTCCATGAACAGTATTCCACTGCCTATGCGCTCCACATTTCTCTATCCCTTCATCTGCTGGTAAACATCTAGGCTGTTTCCGTGTCCTGGCTGTTGTAAACATTGTTGCTGTGAACGCAGGGTGCATATATGAGGGGAAGTCTGAGCATGTGTGGCTGATCCACTGTACTGAACATCAGGAACTAACAGAACATGTAAAGCAGCTATGCTCAATAAAGCTTATTTTTAAGAAAAGAACACAGTTAGGCTTCTCAGTTGACCACTCCCTGCAGGATGGAAGACAGAATGCACAGGAGTAAGCCAGGGCGGAGAACCTGTTAGAACCTTGTAGTGTCTGGACAAGAGATGACGGAGAGCTGAAATTTCACTGTGGAATGAGGGGTGGAAATAAAGACAAAGATTTAAGAAAAATTGGGAATACACAAAAAAGAAATGTCAGTAGTTAATGATTAAAAATAGAAGAAGAAATAAGCTCTATCAAATTCAATATTTTCCTCAAGGAAACACCACCAGGATGGGGTGAGGGCTGGATTCCAGCCCGTGATGGGGCAGAGTTAATTATGCACCTCTCTCGTGCAGGCTGCAAACTTGGCAACTGGAGACGTAGCTAGCCCACCAGATTTAGCGCCACACGCGTACACCCATGACTGCACAACTTGCTTTCCCCAGATTTCACCTCTGTGTCAGCAAACCAAATCCCAGCATTGGGAACGGGGACTCACAGTAACGAAGAGATCCTTCAGATTTCTCTGGTGGTGGTCCCATCACTAAGTGGCCTCTGACTCGTGCAAACCCACGGCCTGTAGCCTGGCAGGCTCTTCTGTCCATGGAACTCTCCAGACAAGAATGCTGGAGTGAGTTGCCATCTCCTTCTGCAGGGATCTTCCCAGCCCAGGGACTGAACCTGAGTCTTCTGCACTGCAGGCGGGTTCTTCAGCCCCGAGCCACCGGAGGGGCCCTTGGATTTGTCTAGAGAAACCTAAATTGAAAGGTATTTTTGGAACCGTATCTTAAAGCAGAAATGGAATACTAATAGAATGACTCAGAAATAGAACAAAAACAACAAAAAAATAAGAAAAAAAGAAGTTTGCTCTAGAGCAGAAGTCCTGACGGAGAGCAGCTCACAGGTTTCTTTTGCTGAAATATGTGCTAATGTTTTTTGTCTTCGGGAATGTCTTCTTCTTGGGCACCTTCCTTGACTCACCCAAGAAGAGTGGAGTCGCAGTGTCTCGGGAGACAAGTGCGAGCAGAGCGGACACCACCTCCGTGGGGGAAGGGGACAGGCTCCCAGCCTACTTGGAGCCAGAGAGCCTCCAGGAGAGAGGCGCATGCGGGGCCGAGGGGCGCGGGCCGGCCGAGGGGTTGCTGCTCGAGATCCGCTCAGAGAATCGCAGGCCGCGGAGTCTCCTCCTGGCCCTCGGCTGAAAAGGCCTCGGCTCCGTCTCCCCTCTGACGTGCGCTGGCCCCAGGCACAGCCCTGAGCCCTCAGGACGGCACGCGGGCTGCCGGTGGAGCCCATCTGGACCTTGCACGGTGCCCAGGCCAACAGTGGCTCTGCCCACGAGCGCACAGCGCAAAGGTCTGTCCGCTTGGTCGTCCAAGGATGGGCCCCGCTGCAGCTCGGGCGAGGGTCTGTGTGGCTGAGGCCTTACTGCAGCGGGGGTCGCTCCCTGGGGCTTGCAAGTGGCTTTTCCAACAGTGACCCCACGTCGCAGCAGCAGCCGCAGCAGCCGCAGCCGCAGGCCAGGAGCAGATGCAAGGCTGAATGAGCAGCTAAAGTTTATGCCGCATTCGGGAGCCGGAGCAGGCAGGAGGGCTTCAAGCATCGGGTTATTTGTCAGTAGAATCTGAGAACTCAAGCAATTAATTGAGATAATAAAATGATCTGAACCTATCTGTGCTTCTGGCTGGTGAAAGTGAATATACTACCTTAATTATGTCTTTTAAACATTTTTCTAAATTATTTCTTTATCTTTTACCTTTATTAATTTTACTTTTATTTTACGTATTGTTTTAAAAAGCACTTTGTCATCAATTAGACAAGGGCTCTTCACAGTAACATTATAGCAATTCTGAAAAGCATTCTGGAATACCCAGTTTACAGAGGAGAGGAAAGAAAAGTGACTGAGCTGAGACTAGGTCTCTGCCCTGGCCCTTTACCTCTGGCCCGAGGTGCTCCCGGCATGCTCTGTTCCCCACTTCCACTCCTGCCTTTGAAAGCTCCAATCCGCATGGATGTTTGTAAATTGAAACAGAAGGCCCCATTAAAAAGGAGAGGAGGCAAGTGGAATCTGACAGTGATATTAATCCCTCTGAAATCACCAGTCTTTTCAGTTAACAGCCTCTTTCTGAGACGTTTATTGCTCTTGGCTTAAACTGAGGACATTGAAACACTCATGGAAAAAAATACTGATGAGCAGGTTATGGAAAAGCCCACTTAAACACTCACGCCAAGGTTTCGGGTCCCACTTCCACTTTGCATAGATTCAGAGAGAAGGAATAATCAAATGGGCCCCAGGCTGCCATGGCTTTCCGACCCGAGTTCACCACCCTGTTCAGAATTCACCCTTGGAAATACTCTGTCATCCCAAAGAGAAGCCTGTACACTTTATTCCAAACATGGGTCTGAAAAAAAAAGACACATATATAAATTAAGTAACTCTCTAGGTATGGCATTATTTCCAGCTAACCCTCAATGTGATTTTGCTTATCCACCTAAAAGGAGTCTGGCATCAAAGGCACGCTACCTGGCAAAATGAATCACGGGGGCTTTATTAACCTGCACTGGATTAGCCCCTCACACTGGAATATTTTACAGCGCGATTTTATTGGCAGTCAGTGTCACCAAATAAACCAGAGTAGTGACTGATGCAGTCGAAACAGACAGCTTGACGGATCTCGATTACTTGTAAAAGAAGTATTTTGCCAAGCGCTGCTACAATAAAGCAATTCTGGTGCTCATAAAAGGAGATAACAGATAGTGGCAAATCTCAGCTGATCCAGGGCCTGGGGAGATTACCTGGTGAGGATAAAACTGGCATCAGAAGCCTTGCTATTTTCAAATGCATGAGTTTGCCTTTGTTTTTATTTTGCTTACTTCTATGTCTTATGACAGAAGGCAGTAATATTCTGAAGACACTGTACTTTATCTCTGTGGTCTAACACATCATGCACTCCTTACACACTTATATTTGGGAAAAAAATAACCAGACCACAGGAAGCTGCTCAGATTGAACGCGAAGGATGTGCACACCCCCAAGATGAGTGATTCTTGTCTTTTCCCCTAAACATTCTGACTGACCCCTTTATTCATCTAGAAAAGACTAACTGAAATTTTTCCCAGGAGAAAGGGGATGACATATCAAACAATTTCAGAGGTAATAGAAGTTGGTAATTTTAAGACTGTGATGTAATTTACCACTGTTTAATAATGGGAAGAGTTTATTCATCCTATGAAGGAGAACCTCCAGTCTTTTGAGCATTTTTTTTAAAGGATGGGCTATCTAAAGACTATGTCCTGAATTGTATGAAAAGAAGGGATTTCAAAGTGCAGGAGGGTAAACAGGGTTACATGTGCCTGCCCGTTGCATCTGGCAGACTTACCTTTCCAAAACTACATCTGATGATTTCACCCACCTGGATCAAAACTTTTGCATACAGCAGAAAACCCCGACCATGTTAGCTGACCCACTTGACCTTTACTACTGGCTCCCAGCTACTTTTCCAACTTTCAGTCCTGTCTTTCCCTCTGGAGCATCCACCTCCATGGTTTGAGGTCTTTTCACTCTTTAATCTTTATCACACGACTTTTCTCCGCCAGGAATACCAGCACCTTCTCTGACGGTTCATTCTCCAGCATCACTTTCTCTGCTCTGGTTCTTCCATGATTTACCTAACTCTTCAGACAGATATCTCAGCCCTTACTGGAAGTGTCTGTTTATGACCTGCCTCACCCAGTGGATGATAAAGCAGGTATGGATTTGACCATCCACAGATTCGCCCATGCCTTGCACAGGTTCTAGAACACAAGAGGCACTTCATAAACTGTGAACCAACTAAACTTAATTTTCAAATTATGCTCATGTTCATCCTCTTCACTGCTTAGGGATCTGAAGATGACTGCGATTCTCTTTTGTTTATCATACTATTCCTAAGTCAGGTGTCTAGCAGAATGCCCGGCACATAAAAGATACTTGTTAATTAATTTCTCAATGAATAGAGAAAATAAGCATGGGTGCTGTTCAGATACAAATATCTAGATTTTAATCTAGGCTTCCACTTACTAATTAAATGCTGGAACCAGTTCCTTATTTCCGTTATTCTATAAAATGATAATAAAAGTATCTGCCTTACAGAATTATGGTGAAGATCGGTGATGCTGCTACTGCTGCTGCTAAGTTGCTTCAGTCGTGTCCTTAGTGACCTCATGGACTGCAGCCCACCAGGCTCCTCCATCCATGGGATTTTTCAGGCAAGAGTACTGGAGTGGGGTGCCATTTCCTTCTCCAGCTCAACACTGCTAATTGTTAGCAAAATCTAAACTACAATGCAGTGTCACCTCACCCCCATAAACATGGCCATCATGAAAAAGTCTTCAAACAAAGTGTTCTGGAGACGACCCTCCTGCATTGGCAGGAGTACTGATCAATGCAGCTGCTGTGGAGGTTCCTTAAAAAATTAAGTCTAACTCCATACACAAAGACAGACTCAAAATGGACTAAAGACTTAAATGTAAGACCAGAAGCTATGAAAATCCTAGAGGAAAAGCATAGGCAAAACACTCTCTGACATAAATCACAGCAGTATCCTCTGTGACCCCCCTCCCTGAGTAACGGAAATGAAAGCAAAAATAAACAAATGGGACCTAATTATACTTAAAGGCTTTTGCACAACAAAGAAAACTATAAGCAAGGTGAAAAGACAGCCTTCAGAATGGGAGAAAATAATAGCAAACGAAGCAACTGACAAGGGATTGATGTCAAAAACATACAAGCAGCTCATGCAGCTCAATACCAGAAAAGTTAACAACCCAATCAGAAAATGGGCCAAAGAACTAAACAGACATTTCTCCAAAGAAGACATACAGATGGCTAACAAACACATGAAAAGATGCTCAACATCACTCATTATCAGAGAAATGCGAATCAAAACCACAATGAGGTACCATTTCACACAGGTCAGAATAGCTGCTATAAAAAGTCTACAAGCAATAAATGCTGGAGAGGGTGTGGAGAAAAGGGAACCCTCTTACACTGCTGGTGGGAATGCAAACTAGAACAGCCGCTATGGAGAACAGTGTGGAGATTCCTTAAAAAACTGGAAATAGAACTGCCTTATGACCCAGCAATCCTACTGCTGGGCATACCCACCCAGGAAACCAGAATTGAAAGAGACACGTGTACCCCAGTGTTCATCACAGCACTGTCTACAATTGCTAGGACATGGAAGCAACCCAGATGCCCATCAGCAGATGAATGAATAGGAAAGCTGTGGTACATATACACAATGGAATATTACTCAGCTATTAAAAAGAATACATTTGAGTCAGTTCTAACGAGGTGGATGAAACTGGAGCCTTTTATACAGAGTGAAGTAAATTCGAAAGAAAAACACCAATACAATGTATTAATGGATATATACGGAATTTAGAAAGATGGTAATGATGACCCTATATGCGAGGCAGCAAAAGAGACACAGATGTAAAGAAGAGACTTTTGGACTCTGTGGGAGAGGGCGAGGGTGGGATGATCTGAGAGAATAGCATTGAAACATGTATATTATCATATGTGTAATAGATCGCCAGTCCAGGTTCGATGCATGAGACAGGGTGCTCAGGGCTGGTGCACTGGGACGACCTTGAGGGAGAGGATGGAAAGGGAGGTGGAAGGGGGGTTCAGGATGGGGGGCACATGTACACCCATGGCTGATTCATGTCAATGTATGGCAAAAACCACTGCAATATTGTAAAGTAATTAGCCTCCAAATAAAGTAAATTAATTAGTTAATTAAAAAAAATTAAGAACAGAACTATCATGTGATCCAGCAAGCCTAATCCTGGGTATGTATCCAGAGAAAACTGTAATTCAAAAAAATACAAAAAAAAAAAGCACTATTATAACAGCCAAGATGTGAAAGCAAACCACATGTCTATCGATGGAGGAATGGAAGAAGATGCTGTGCATAGCGCAGTGGAAGCCCACTCAGCCGTGAGAGCATGAAGCAAGGCCTCTCCAGCAACATGGAGGCACCTAGAGATCACCATGCCAGGTGAAGCGAGTCAGAAAGAGAAAGACAGACAGCATGATATCCTTTCTATGAGGAGTCTAAAACATGATACAAATAAACTCATTTAGGAAATAGAGACAGACTCACAGGCACGGAAAACGGACTCAAGGTTACCAAAGGGAACGAGGTGGGGGAAGGGCAATTGGGAGTTTGAGGTTCACAGACATACATGCCATATATAACACAGATAAATATGGGAGTTTGAGGTTAACGTAAACACACCACCATATATAACACAGGTAAACCTGGGAGTTTGAGGTTCACAGACACACACCTCCATATGTAACACAGATAAGCAAGGTCCTACTATGGGGACTTCCCTGGTGGAGCAGTGGTTAAGAATCCACCTGCCAGGGCAGGCAGCCTGGGCTTGATCCCTGGTCCTGGAGGAGCCTGCCTGCTGCAGGGGACTCAGCCTGTGCAGCACCACCACTGAGGCGTGCACACTGGAGCCTGGGCTCCCCAACCAGAGAACTCACCGGAATGAGAAGCCCACAGGCCACAGTGAAGAGTCGCCCCTGCTCTCTGCAGCTAGAGGAAGCGGTGTGCAGCCCTGAAGACCAAGTGCAGCCAAAACCTAAAACAAGCAAAGAAAAGGCCCGACTGCAGAGCGCAGGGAGCCAGACCCAGTGTTGTGAACAGGCACGCTGCTGTGCCCTGAAACTGACAGAGCCCTGCAATCACCCAGGCTTCAGCAACGACTGTAAAACGGTCCATCCCCTCTTCCTGCCGTGTCTGTTTCAATTAGCAATATTCCCAGCTGCGAGTGAAGAAACACCCCGTGCACAGCGCCTTAAACAGATGTTGCCTACAGGCAGAAGCAGGTGACTGTTTCCTACGTCCACTGACCGGGCCTGGGAGGACGCCCTGCAGCTCTCTGTCTGTGGCTCTGAACAGGGCCGCCCTCTCTACCTGCATCAGCCTCACCAGGCGGGAGGGAGCCCCTAGATTCCACACGCTCCCAGCAAGTCCTCCCCACCCAAATGTTCCCCCACACCATCTGCCTTGTGGCCACAGGGGGTAATTTAATCATGCACTCTTTTTAAAAATATATATATATATATATATATATAAATTTATTTATTTTAATTGGAGGTTAATTACTTTACAATATTGTGTTGGTTTTGCCACACATCAACATGAATCCGCCACAGGTGTACATGTGTTCCGCATCCTGAAGCCCTCCCCCTCCCTCCAGGTACCATCCCTCTGGGTCGTCTCAGTGCACCAGCCCCGAGCATCCAGTATCGTGCACTCTTAACTTATACTGTAGAACACAGAGCCCAGAAAGTAAGACATCCCTCACTTTCTAGACGCTGATTCCCACACGTATCCTTCAGCGGTGAAACCTGCCCCTAGCCTAGCACTCCCTCGCCCTGTCTTCTCCCTGCTTAATTTTTCTCTTTAGGATGTAGTTTTTAACTTTTTATTTTATATAGGAGTACAGCGGATTAACAATGTTGTGACAGTTTCGGGTGCACAGCAGAGAGACCCAGCCAAACATATACACGTCTCCATCCTCCCCCAGACCCCCTCCCATTCAGGCAGGATGCATTTTTTATTACTTTGACATACCATACACACAGAGACACCTATAAATCTGTTTTCTGTCTTGCTTCTCACCCTAGAATGTAAGATACATGAGAGCAGGATTTTCTGTCTGTTATTTTCATTGTGACATCTTCAAAATCTAAAAGACGATACTGAGGACATCAACATTTGATCAGCATCTGGTGAAAGTGGAATGAAGAGCTGAAGCCCTGACTCGCATGTTCGTCGGTGGCATCAGAACTCGGGTCCTTTCCGTATTTTAACTCCGTTATATTTAGCATTTTGAGTTGTAGAATGTCTTGTTCCACACTTAGCATTAGTCACATTTCAGAAAGGAAGAAAATGGTAGGCTAAAATCTTCACAGGGCTTTTTATCTTTCTCTCTTTCTATTTTTTAAAATGTGTGTTTCCCCAAAGGCTTCTGGCAGACTTCTACTAATAATTTATTAATCAGAACCATGTTATGTGACACCCTTAACTTCAAGAGAGGCCATCAGTTCAGTTTAAATTTCTTAGTAAGCAAAGAGAGGAGGAATTGAAAGTGGATTTTGAGTTAACCAATATATAGTTTATGTCTCAAATTTCTCTGTAATCTTGAGTATCATTTATACTTAATGAATGAATTTGAATTTAAAGAACTGTGTATTACATCAAAACAGCAGGTAAGGAATCTTAAATGTAGTATAATTTCATATCTTAGAAAAGAATGTAGATATATAATTTTACATCACTGAAAGAGAGCAGGATTATTGATAGTCTAAAATTGTAGGGAGTACAAACCCACCATTTACCTTTGGCTGTGGGAGTGTCTTGATTTTCTGTTTGCATGAGATAAAGCTCCCTTGCTCAGGCTGATTCAGGCTCACCTTCTATAACACAACTACCACTTTTTAAAGTGAGAAGGGCGTCACTTGCAAGCAGCCTGAGAAGACAGATGGCAGCCACCCTTGGCGGGCCTACACCTGCTCTAGGTGCCCTGCGTGCACTGAGCCTCTGCACCCGTGATGCAGAAATCCTGCAAGAAAAGTGTTATTATCTTGATGTAGACACACTGTCGTCAACTATTCTAGAGTTGATCAAGGAAACTGAGGTTCAGAATTTTTTTCTTTTTTTATTTATTTATTTGGAGGAAAGTTGTTTTACAGTGTTGTGTTGGTTTCTGCCATGGTGGTGGTGGTGCTTCCGTTGCTAAGTCATGACTGTAGCCTGCCAGGCTCCTCTGTCCATGGGGTTCTCCAACAAGAATATGGGAGTGGGTTGCCATTTCCTTCTCCAAGTTTCTGCCATAGAGCAAAATGGATCAGCCTCAATTATACACATATCCCTGCTCTCTGAGCCTCCCTTCTCTCCTCTCATCCCTTCCCTCGAGGTCACCACAGAATGCAGACTGGGCTCCCTGTGTTACAGAGCGTGCAGACTGGGCTCCCTGTGTTACAGAGCGTCTTCCCAGGTGACAGTGTATAAATGCCTAGCTTTCATAAATGAGAGAGCCAGAACTTGAAGCAAGCTGGGCTGGACTCCAGAGTGCAGCTGTTTAACTGTTTTGTGTTCTTCTCACACAGGAGGGCTAATTTGATATATATTGATCAAAAGTTGTACACTGCAATGTAGCTTGCTCATTTTCTCTTCCTAATACATAGATGAGCGCCAAAGAATTGATGCTCTTGAACTGTGGTGTTGGAGAAGACTCTTGAGAGTCCCTTGGACTGCAAGGAGATCCAACCAGTCCATTCTGAAGATCAACCCTGGGATTTCTTTGGAAGGAATGATGCTAAAGCTGAAGCTCCAGTACTTTGGCCACCTCATGCAAAGAGTTGACTCATTGGAAAAGACTCTGATGCTGGCAGGGATTGGGGGCAGGAGGAGAAGGGGACAACAGAGGATGAGATGGCTGGATTGCATCACGGACTCGATGGATGTGAGTCTGAGTGAACTCCAGGAGTTGGTGATGGACAGGGAGGCCTGGCGTGCTGCGATTCATGGGGTCGCAGAGTCAGAAATGACTGAGCGACTGAACTGAATACATAGATCCATCCTAGATGAACCACAAGCTCTCAGATGATTCAAGGTTGACCTTCCCCAGCTTTTCTGGGATCAAAGAGGAAACAGGAAATGATTAGATTGCAAAGACTCTTTTTCAAATAAAAGATAAAGTTTAGGGAGTTGAGATGTCAACCAGACTACGAGATGAGGTCTGATAGACACTCCACACCCTTGTCAACAGAGTGAGTCCCTAAGCAGAGGAGTTGTGTTGTGTTTAGCTGCTCAGTCGTGTCTGACTCTGTGCGACCCCATGGACTATAGCCAGCCAGGCTCCTCTGTCCATGGAATTCTCCAGGCAAGAACACTGGAGTGGGTCGCCATGCCCTCCTCCAGGGGGTCTTCCTGCTCCGGGATCAGGCCTGGGCCTCCCACACTTTACCACTGAGGCACCAGGGCAGCCCCAGCAGTGGAGACTCTGTCACCAAAGCTGAAAGGGTAGACTGTGCAGCGGCCGGAGTGCAGGAATGTGTCCACTTTCATTTGCTCTGGTGCTTTCTGGAAAAGACTTCTGTAAAGAGCATTCTTGATGACGGTGAGGGCAGCCCTCAGAAGTGACTGTGAACTCCACAGGCCCCGTCCCCTTTACACACCACAGCCACACAGTTAGTACTCAGGGAGTGGGGCAGGGGGAAGCACTGCTGGGTGGCTGTTGCTTATTCCTGCCCCGGACTATTTTCTGTCAGCTCCAAAATCATGAAACAAGAACAGTTAATTAATCAACAAGGAAAACTAGTCCTTCTTTATAAAATTTGTGGTCTAACTACAATAAGCACTACTCTCAGTTCAGTTCAGTCGCCCAGTCATGTCCGTCACCTTGCGACCCCTTGAATCGCAGCACGCCAGGCCTCCCTGTCCATAACCAACTCCTGGAGCCTACCCAAACTTATGCCCATCTAGTCAGTGATGCACCCTCTGTCATCCCCTTCTCCTCCTGCCACCAATCTCTCCCAGCATCAGGGTCTTTTCCAATGAGTCAACTCTTCGGGTGAGGTGGCCAAACTATTGGAATTTCAGCTTCAGCATCAGTCCTTCCAATGAACATCCAGGACTGATCTCCTTTAGGAGATCCAACCAGTCCATCCTGAAGGAGACCTATTCTAGGCATCCCCAAAACCAAAAAAAAAAAGGACTGAGACAAGTTTTTAAAGCTGGAAGAAAAATAATGCACAATTTTGCCTGATAATTTACTTACATTATTGATCTGAATCCTCACAGCAATATTCTAAGACATGTGTTATTAGTCTCATTATTTTATGGGCGAGGAAACAGGCTCAGAGTTGTATGTATGATGCCACCATGCAACCACACTCAAATTTTCTCAACTTTCACAAGATGCAGCGACTTTCTTAAAATTATTGGCATGTAGTTGATTCACAATATTGTTTTAGTTTCTGATGTTCAGAAAGGTGATTCAGTTACACACACACACACACACACACACGCATACACACACATGCACACACACACACATACACACACACGCACATACACATGCACACACACACACATACACACACGCATACACACACATGCACACACACATGCACACACACGCATACACACATGCACACACACATGCACACACACATACACACATGCACACACACATGCATACACACATGCACACACACGCATACACACACGCATACACACACATGCACACACACATGCACACACACGCATACACACATGCACACACACATGCACACACACATACACACATGCACACACACA
>SJYG01000475.1:545292-565292 GCA_006410535.1 Litocranius walleri | reverse complement strand
ACGTGTATTTTTTCCTCATGTTCTTTTCCATGATTAGTATAGGATAGTGAATACAGTTCCCTGTGCTGCACCACAGGACCGTGCTGCTTATCTGTTTTACATATAGTGCATGTCTCTGCTAATCCCTAAGCCTAACTTATCCCCACCCCACCTCCTTTCCTCTTTGGTAACCATAGCCTTGCTTCTGGTATCTGTGAGTCTGACTCTACTTTGTAGGTACGTTCATTTGTATCATATTTTAGATTCCACATGTAAGTGACACCATAGGATAACTTTACAGCAGGTGAGTAAGCGAAAGGCAGGCAGTTCTGCTCTCCCTGGTGGCAGACACTCAGCTTTCTTTAGACACATATACTTTAAAACGCTGGCTTCCTCTTCCTGGCTGTAGCCAACTCATCAGCAGCATCATTGGAACTTAGACCAGACAATGAAAAAGAGAACTCAGGGCTACCTGCCTTGCCTACTTCCTTTTTAGAGATGCGGTGAGCAAGTTGCCTGTATTACTTACGCTCAGAACTCACTGGCCAGACTTTAATGAAAGGCCACAGCAGGGCACAAGGAGTCTCCAGCCAGGCAATTGTGGGCAACGTGATTCCTGAGGGTTATATTGTCCAAAAAATGAATGTGACACAAGGGAAAAAGAAAAAAAGAACAGCACTCTCAGAATAGGACTCTCTTTCCTTGATTAAGCTGGATTAACCTGGAAACCCTCACACAATATCATCTTCTTATTAAAGTGATTTATTCATAGATATAGGGGCTTCCCTGGTGGCTCAGCTGGTAAAGAGCCTGCCTGCAGTGCAGGAGACCTGGGTTTGATCCCTGGGTTGGGAAGATCTCCTGGAGAAGGGAATGGCAACTCACTCCAGTATTTTGGCCTGGAGAATCCCATGGACAGAAGAGTCTTGTGGGCTACAGTCCATGGGATTGCAAAGAGGCAGACATGACCAAGCAACTAACACACCAACATACACACACGTATATAATATATATGTGTGTGATATATAAATATATAATATATAGCATATCTATAGTCTATCCATATAACTGAAAGTGGTGTTTTCTAAACATAAATGACTTTGAGCCCTTTTCAAAGTCAGAGTCATGGCATGGGGTGGTTAACAGCAAAGTCTCGGTGGAATACTACTGTCTTTAATTAATATTAATGCCCACAGCCTAAAGACCTGTTATCCTTACCCACCGTCCCTCCCAGGCACGGCTGTGAGTGACCAGCTGAAGCACAGCAGCCAAAGGCAGCTCGGCCGGCACTGCTTTCCCCTGGGCTCTGTGGGTTACCCTCCTGCAGAGAGGGCTGTGGGTTATACAGGGGCATAAAACAGCCCTCATTTCCCCAAAGGAGTGAGGGAAGAGCTTCTGAATGCGCCCCAGGCAGAGGACAGGTGGGCACGCCAAGCTGTATCCAGGGCTGTGCCAGGTCCCTCACAGAAGTCCAGGTTCGATGCATGAATCTTCAGTTCTTAGTGATTCCTCTCCAAGAGCTCAAGATCTAAACAATAAAAGAAAGTGAGAGTGAGGTCGCTCGGCCATGTCCCACTCTTGGGACCCCGTGGACTGCAGCCCGCCAGGCTCCTCCGTCCATGGGATTCTCCAGGCAAGAGTGCTGGAGTGGGTGCCCTTTCCTTCTCCAGGGGATCTTCTGGACCCAGGGATCAATCCCAGGTCTCCAGCATTGCAGGCAGACGCTTTCACCTCTGAGCCACCAGGGAACTAAACATTCAGAAAATACCAGGAATCTGACTAAAAACCACGTGGACTATGGTAATGTTCTTGCTCAGGAAATTCCAGTATGATAGTTACATGGAGTACGGAGGTTGTAGGAAGGTAAATTTTACAAGAATAAATCAAAAGCGTTAAAGGGTCCTTTGCTGGTGCTGAAACAACCATGTCCTTCAGTTTGCTATGTGGACCACAAGGGGACCAGGGACCTGGGAACTCAGTGAGCAGAGCGTGGTGCTGATGGCTTGTGCCCTCAACCCCTCTAACTGTGGTTACAGTCTTGGTGGTGTGACTTCCAAGCATGTTTCAAAAAGAAGTGAAATGAAGTGAAGTTTCTCAGTCATGTCCAACTCTTTGCAACCCCATGGACTGTAGCCCACCAGGCTCCTCCATCCATGGGATTCTCCAGGCAAGAATACTGGAGTGGGTTGCCATTTCCTTCTCCAGGGGATCTTCCCAACCCAGGGATCAATCCCAGGTCTCCAGCATTGCAGGCAGAGGCTTTAACCTCTGAGCCACCTAAAGAGGTTTCAGAAAGAAGGGAGGCTAAAACCAATTCAGAGGCATTCGCTATATAGTCCAGTCATTCCTTCAGTCAAGAAATGTTTGTTTACTGGTGCCTAGAGGTTAAAGTGTCTGCCTCCAATGTGGGAGACCCAGGTTCGATCCCTGGGTCAGGAAGATCCCCTGGAGAAGGAAATGGCAATCCACTCCAGTATTCTTGCCTGGAGAATCCCATGGACAGAGAAGCCTAGTAAGTTACAGTCCACGGGGTCGCAAAGAGTCGGACACAACCAAGCGACTACACCTCACCTCACCTCACCTCACCTCACTGGGCGTCAGATAAGTTGAACAGCCCCCGACTGAAGCAGTGGCAGAAGGAATGGAGATCAGAGAACAGACTAACGGCTCTTTTGATTTTAAAAAGAGCACTGGCTTCTTTCTAAGCAAATAGAGATCTCATTATGTCATTCTCTCTCCCTGGGATCTCCTTAATGGACTTGCTAAAGCCTCCTTTCTGCAGGAGCTGACTTTCTACTAGTAATTTCACACCATGGGGTCAGCTTGGTAGCCATCCATATGGGGAGACTTGAATAAATTATTGGTAAAGTCAATATGATAACTCTACTTCCTTTACTGCAAGTATACACAGATGGTTTCAATTACAAGACTAAAGTTAAAAAAAAAATATGGGAAAACCTCAGAACTGTGGAATGAATAGGGTGTGGAAGATAGAGTGCCAATTTCAGAGCTGAAAAACTTGAAAAAAAATTTTTTTGGTTCAGGTCTACATCAAATTGGAAAAGCTTATAGTCATGGAAATTCTTCTTTGGTCGAACGGGGATGTCATGGCTGTGCTGTCCATCTTATGGACATGTTTAGATGACATCAACTCAAAGTACTTTCTGTATGAAAGTGGTTTGCAGGCAATTCTCCTGGCAAAGCAGAAGTCTGGATCACTCAACTTTCCTAGCACATATTTAATGCCCATAAAGAAGATAAAAATTAGTGCTGAGAGCACCCCAGGAACGACATTGGAGAGGCAGTCCAGGCGTCTTCACCAGGTAGTTATGTGGATGAATGTCTGTATCAGTTCAGCTCAGCTGCTCAGTCGTGTCCGACTCTCTCTGTGCAAACCCATGGACTGCAGCACGCCAGGCCTCCCTGTCTATCATCAACTCCCGGAGCTTACTCAAACTCATGTCTATCGAGTCAGTGATGCCATCCAACCATCTCACCCTCTGCTGTCCCCTTCTCCTCCCACCTTCAATCTCTCCCAGCATCAGGGTCTTTTCTAATGAGTCAGTTCTTTGCACCAAGTGGCCAAAGTACTGGAGTTTCAGCTTCAGCATCAGTCCTTCCAGTGAGGATTCGGGACTGACTTCCTTTAGGAGGGACTGGCTGGATCTCCTTGCGTTATGGCTACCGTAGTGACATATTTTTCACACCAAGAACCCAGTCACCCAGTCTGCCAGCTCGGTCACCACTCTGCTTCCCATNGCTCCTCCATCCATGGGATTCTCCAGGCAAGAATACTGGAGTGGGTTGCCATTTCCTTCTCCAGGGGATCTTCCCAACCCAGGGATCAATCCCAGGTCTCCAGCATTGCAGGCAGAGGCTTTAACCTCTGAGCCACCTAAAGAGGTTTCAGAAAGAAGGGAGGCTAAAACCAATTCAGAGGCATTCGCTATATAGTCCAGTCATTCCTTCAGTCAAGAAATGTTTGTTTACTGGTGCCTAGAGGTTAAAGTGTCTGCCTCCAATGTGGGAGACCCAGGTTCGATCCCTGGGTCAGGAAGATCCCCTGGAGAAGGAAATGGCAATCCACTCCAGTATTCTTGCCTGGAGAATCCCATGGACAGAGAAGCCTAGTAAGTTACAGTCCACGGGGTCGCAAAGAGTCGGACACAACCAAGCGACTACACCTCACCTCACCTCACCTCACCTCACTGGGCGTCAGATAAGTTGAACAGCCCCCGACTGAAGCAGTGGCAGAAGGAATGGAGATCAGAGAACAGACTAACGGCTCTTTTGATTTTAAAAAGAGCACTGGCTTCTTTCTAAGCAAATAGAGATCTCATTATGTCATTCTCTCTCCCTGGGATCTCCTTAATGGACTTGCTAAAGCCTCCTTTCTGCAGGAGCTGACTTTCTACTAGTAATTTCACACCATGGGGTCAGCTTGGTAGCCATCCATATGGGGAGACTTGAATAAATTATTGGTAAAGTCAATATGATAACTCTACTTCCTTTACTGCAAGTATACACAGATGGTTTCAATTACAAGACTAAAGTTAAAAAAAAAATATGGGAAAACCTCAGAACTGTGGAATGAATAGGGTGTGGAAGATAGAGTGCCAATTTCAGAGCTGAAAAACTTGAAAAAAAATTTTTTTGGTTCAGGTCTACATCAAATTGGAAAAGCTTATAGTCATGGAAATTCTTCTTTGGTCGAACGGGGATGTCATGGCTGTGCTGTCCATCTTATGGACATGTTTAGATGACATCAACTCAAAGTACTTTCTGTATGAAAGTGGTTTGCAGGCAATTCTCCTGGCAAAGCAGAAGTCTGGATCACTCAACTTTCCTAGCACATATTTAATGCCCATAAAGAAGATAAAAATTAGTGCTGAGAGCACCCCAGGAACGACATTGGAGAGGCAGTCCAGGCGTCTTCACCAGGTAGTTATGTGGATGAATGTCTGTATCAGTTCAGCTCAGCTGCTCAGTCGTGTCCGACTCTCTCTGTGCAAACCCATGGACTGCAGCACGCCAGGCCTCCCTGTCTATCATCAACTCCCGGAGCTTACTCAAACTCATGTCTATCGAGTCAGTGATGCCATCCAACCATCTCACCCTCTGCTGTCCCCTTCTCCTCCCACCTTCAATCTCTCCCAGCATCAGGGTCTTTTCTAATGAGTCAGTTCTTTGCACCAAGTGGCCAAAGTACTGGAGTTTCAGCTTCAGCATCAGTCCTTCCAGTGAGGATTCGGGACTGACTTCCTTTAGGAGGGACTGGCTGGATCTCCTTGCGTTATGGCTACCGTAGTGACATATTTTTCACACCAAGAACCCAGTCACCCAGTCTGCCAGCTCGGTCACCACTCTGCTTCCCATAATACCTGACAGGATGAGAGAGAGGAACCCAAATCCCCACAGTGGTGTAGGTGTGAGAGTATATCTCCACAGGCTATTTCCTGTGCAGGTTTTGATGCTGACTGGATGACTGTAAGATCTTAATTCTGTAAGACCTGAATTGACAAAAATTATGTGAAGAAGGATGTGTCTCTAATATTTCAACTTGAATGCTGAAGAAAGGAGGTCAAACAAATGAGTAAAGTTTCTTCTATCCCTAGTATTTTAAAAAGTGTTGGAGGTTCCTTAGTTTAGTATTTCCCAAGTCTACCAAAAAATTTAATGTCCTCATGTCTAATATTGGGAAATCTTGAAAACATGAGAAATCATTCCTCAGCATAAATGTTCTTATGATTTAACTGAAAACAGGTTTTTTTTTTTAATTTATAATATCACTTATATGTAGAATCTAGAAAAAATGGTCCAGATGAACTTATTTGAAAAGCAGAAACAGAGTCACAGACCTAGAAAACAAATTTATGGTGACCAAGTGTAGAGGAGGGGTGGGGTGAATGGGGAGATTGGGGTTGGAGACTGAGACTGGAGGTTGGGGTTGGAGATTGGGATTGGAGACTGGGGTTGGAGATTGGGATTGGAGATTGGGATTGGAGATTGGGGTTGGAGATTGGGATTGGAGACTGGGGTTGGGGACTGGGGTTGGAGACTGAGGTTGGAGATTGGTGTTGGAGATTGAGATTGGAGACTGGGGTTGGAGACTGGGGTTGGAGATTGGGGTTGGAGACTGAGATTGGAGACTGGGGTTGGAGATAGGGTTGGAGATTGGGATTGAGACTGAGGTTGGAGACTGGGGTTGGAGACTGGGGTTGGAGACTGGGGTTGGAGATTGGGGTTGGAGACTGGGGTTGGAGATTGGGGTTGGAGATTGGGATTGAGACTGGGGTTGGAGATTGGGGTTGGAGACTGGGGTTGGAGACTGGGGTTGGAGACTGGGGTTGGAGATTGGGATTGAGACTGGGGTTGGAGATTGGGGTTGGAGACTGGGGTTGGAGATTGGGGTTGGAGACTGGGGTTGGAGATTGGGGTTGGAGATTGGGGTTGAGACTGAGGTTGGAGACTGGGGTTGGAGACTGGGGTTGGAGATTGGGGTTGGAGATTGGCTGACACTTATTCACCATTGATGCTATGTACATTGTTGCTCACTCAGTCATGTCTGACTCTTTGCAGACCATGGGCTGCAGCACAGCAGGCTTCCCAGTCCTTCAGCATCTCCTGGAGCTTATTCAGGCTCATGTCCATTGAGCTGGCCATGCTACTTAACACTCTTATCCTCACTCCTCTCTTCTCCTCTCACCTTCAGTCTTTCCCAGCATCAGGGTCTTTTCTCTTGAGTCAGCTATTCGCATCAGGGGGCCAAAGTGCTGGAGCATTAGCTTCAGCTTCAGCCCTTCCAATGAGTATTCAGGGTTGATCTCCTTCAGGATGGACTGGTTTGATCTCCTTGCCCATGACCGTTTGGTGCTATCCATCACCAAAAGGTTACGGACATCACCAACTGGTGATACTATGTATAATATAGATAACGAATGAGAATTTAGTATATAGCTCTGGGAACTCTACTGAATGAGCTGTAGTGACCTAAATGGGACAGGAATCTAGACCATAATGGATGGATGTATGCACATAGCTGGTGTACTTCACTACGCAGGTGAAACTAGTACAGCACTGTAAAGCAGCTATACTCCAATAAAAAATAGATTAAAAAACCAAAAACGCATCTCATCCCTCCCACCAAGAGGAAAAGGGCTACTGAACTCCACCCCATTCCTCAGTCTTCACTTTGCTTTGTTGGGTCTGTGCAAGGGCCTAGGAATCTGCATGCTCACGTTAGCTCCATTAGGGGCATATACGCCAGACAACCCATGGCTTCACTGTTTCGTCTGTGACTACTTCAGCCATCACTAAACACACTCATTCACAGTGTGGACATAGATGAAATGAGGAGAGGAAAACAAGTGACTTGCCCCAAAAATTAGCACATAAGTTGACAATCAAGACTAGATCTCCTTCATTCTTTCGCAGATTTTGGAAGACCACATTTTTTAAAATTAATATCTACTCACTATTTGGCACTATGTAAACCCCTAAGGCACTCATTGTCTTGCACGTTAATAGTTTATCATACTTATCTTTTAGTTTAAGAGTAAAAAAAAAGTTTTTATTAACACTTATGACTACTCTCTCATCCCCCATCAGAAAAACACATCTTTCCAGTTTTCTCTATTTAACAATTAATAGAATAGAGCCTCCAACTTCTTTTGGATGAAAATAGTAGTAGATATACTGACAGTTGTTTAATTTTTGATCCTACAGACCACACAGTTCATAGCACAATGGATTTGCCCAGCACTGAAAATCCATTTTCAGAAGATAAAACATTTATTTTTAAACAGAAGAGTATACATTTATCTTTAAACAGAAGAGCATACATTTATTCAGAAAATATTTTTAAGCATTTTTCTTTTTGCTTTATCCTTAGGCCTGCGAAGAGCCTATGATGGTGCAGGGCTGCCCTAGGTGATGGAGACAGTCGTGGCAGTGCCCTTGAGGACTCACTGCCAACTGCAGAGGCAGAATGTTAGCCAAGATCGATGCTGATGACCGGAAGTGCTGTAAGAGAAAAGTGAAGTGTGCTGAGAGAGCCATGGGGCACCTCAACTCCCTTTGGGTTGTGTGTGCCTCAGTCACTTCAGCCGCATCTGAGTCTTTGCGACCCCATGGACTTCAGCCCGCCAGGCTCCTCCGTTCATGGGACTCTCCAGGCAGGAACACTGGAGTGGGTCACCCTCCCACATCCAGGGAATCTTCCCAACCCAGAGATCAAACTGGTGTCTCCTACATCCCCTGCATTGTAGGAGTATTCTTCAGCCACTGAGCCACCTTGAAAATGTGACCTAATGACTGTAATCTGAATTGTGAACAAGAATGTGTGTAAGGGAAGCACAGGGAAGAAGAGTGAACTACAAGTTAATTTTTGAACATTAAGTATGAAATCTGGAGCTGTGTGGCCAGGGGTGGAAGAGGAAGACCCTGAGCCCTACTCCTTCCACAGACAAACCAAAATCACAGCCACTTATAGAGCAACTGTTGGGGACTCAGACGGCAAAGAGTCTGCCTGCAACAGGGGAGACACGGCTTTGATCCCTGGCTCAGGAAGATCCCCTGGAGAAGGAAATGACAGCCCACCCCAGTATTCTTGCCTGGGGAGTCCCATGAACAGAGGAAACTGGCAGCTACAGTCCACGGGGTTGCAAAGAGTTGGACATGATTGAACGACTTCACTATCTCTATGGAGCAACTACCTATTAGAAGTACTTGAATACTGGCAGAAGCTGTTTCCCACAATTACAGACATAAAGCAGCAGCCGCAACAGCCCGGGGAGTGGCAGAGACGTGGTGTAATCAGCACCTGCACCCCCAGGCACATGATCTGCAGCAGGGAGGCAACCACAGCAGCAGAGGTCTCCTCAAGGAGCAAGGGGCTCAAGCCCCACATTGGACCCCGAGCCCAGGGGTCTTGCACTGTGAAGACGAGCCCTAAGACTGTTTTATTTTAAAGGCTAATAGGGTTTACTTTCAAGACAGCCACAGGGCTATGGGGAATAAGACTTCACTCTTAAAAGGTGAGTGCAAAATTTCCCACACTGGAGGACCGGGGAAGAGGCAGTCATTTAAAAGGAGCCAGGATCAGACCCACCTGCTGGGTCATAGAGCCTCCCAGAGGCAGTAGGTCATTGGAGCTCATGCTGGGGACACGAGCTGGTGGTGCCGTTTCTGGGAGCTTGTTTCCTACGGGGACACTGGTGCTGACAGGTGCAGTTCTAGAGTCTTGCCCCTAGCCTGGTAGTGCCAGGGGCCCACTGCCCACCACAGGCCAGCACTGCAGACAGCCTCCTTGGGGCCCAGCCTTCCCACCAGAGGGCTGGAAGACACCTCAGGAGGTAGGACAAAACAGGGACGGAGGAGCAAGAACTGAAATAAAACACATCTTATGGAAGAAATCTGCTAGATCAGATGACTTAGGAAGCAGACCAGTAAACTGGAAGACAGTAGTATAAATCACCCAAACTGAACAGAAAGAAATAATTAAAAAATAGAAATAGTTTAAGAGACTTGTAAGATAACATCCAGCATGCTAAAATTTCTACTGTAGAGTTCCCAGGAGAAGACAAAGAGAGGCGAAAGCTTACTTAAAGAAATAATAGCTGAAAACTTCCCTAACCTGGGTAATGAAGCACACACATGCACGTCTAGGACACACACAGAGTCCCAAACAAAATGAACTGAAAGAGAACCACACCAATAGACACTGTCATTAAGCAGCAAAAATTAAAGATAAAGGAAGAATCTTTAAAACAGCAAGAAAAAAGCAACTACTTACATACAAGGGAACTCCCATAAGACAGTCAGCTGATACTTCAGCAGAAACTTTGAAGGCCGAAAAGGATTGCCATTATTTCAAAGTGATGAAAGAAAATAACCTGCAAACAATGATGCTCAACCAGCAAAGCTGCCACTTAGATTTGAAAGAGAAGTAAAGAGTTTGACAGACAAGCAAAAGCTGAAAGCGCTCAACACCACTGCTTTGGCTTTACTAAAAAAAAAAAATGTAGAGGGACTTCTCTAAGCAGAAAAGAAAAGGTCAAAAAGATCATAACTAAAAAATAGGAAAATTTAAAAAAGGAAAAAATCTCATTCATGAATGCAAACATACAATAAAGGTAGTAGGTCAACCACTTAAAAATCTGGTAAGAAGTTTAAAAGACAAAAGTGGTCAAAACAACTATACCCACAACAAGCAGCTAAAAGGTACGCAAAACAAAATAATGTAAAATTACTTCAAAGCACTACTAAATGGGGAGTAAAAATTCAGGTTTGTTAGAAAAAAAGTAATGTACAGACATCTGTTGTGTTGCTATATAATAACAGCAAACTATCAGAAAGAGAAACTAAGAAAACAGTTTCATTTACAATAAACCTAAACAAGGAGGTAAACAATCTGTACTTAAAAAACTATAAGATGCTGATGAAAGAAAGTGCAGAGAGGGCAGACAAAGGGAAAGACAGACAGTGCTCACGGATTGGAAGAATCAGTCTTATTATAAAAAACCATACTGTGCAGAGCAGACAATGTACACATGCATGCATACAATGTGTGTGTGTGTGCATGTGCATGTGTACACGTAGTGCGTATATGCAGTAGGGTGTGTATACTGCATATACACAGTGGAATGCTGTGTATATGGAACACACACACACACTCACAATGGAGTATCACTCACCATAAAAAAGAATGAAACCTTGCATTTGAGACAGCATAGCTGGACCTAGCATATTGTGGGCGTGTGCATGCCAAGTTGCTTCAGTCGTGTCCAGCTCTTTGTGACCCAGTGGACTGTAGCCCACCAGACTCCTCCGTCCATGGGATTCTCCAGGCAAGGATACTGCACTGGACCACCATGCCCCTCTCCAGGGGATCTTCCCCACCCTGGGACTGAACCCACATCTCATGTGTCTCAGTGCACTAGCAGGCAGGTTCTTGACCTCCTCCACCACTTGAGAAGCCAAGAGGGTATTATACTAGTACACTAACCCAGACAGAGAAAGACAAAACCCATGTGATTTCACTTATATATGGGTCTGAAAAACAAAACCAGTGGGTAAACACAACAAAGCAGAAACAGATTCATAGATACAGGGTGCAAACTGTGGTTGCCAGAAGGGCGGGTGCTCAGGCATGAGGGAAATAGACAAGGCAGATGAAGAGGCACACTCTTCCAGTTATAAAATAAATAAGTCGGTGATGTAATGTATCCCAAAGGGATTATAGTCAATAACACTGGAATAACTTTGAGTGGTGAGAGATGGTAACTAGATGATCACTTTGTTATGGTGATCATTATTTAGTGCATAAAAATACTGAAACAGTATATTGTACAGGTGAAACTAATATTGTGATCAATTTTACTGTAGTTTTTTTTTTTTTAATCTGGTATCTTTAAGATAAAAGAGAAGTAACAATGTTTCAGACAAGTTTGAAGTGAGAGGCATGGGTTAGAGTATAGTAGGCAAAATTTTGAAAGCCAAGCTTCAGTAATGTATTGCTGTGAAACAAATTATTGCAATATTGGTGGCTTAAAGCCACAACTACTCAGCACGACTTCACCTATGCAATGATACCAATAATCTCAATTCTTTGTTGGCTTAGATTTCTCTTGGAACCTTATTTGAAAAGTTTTTTCAATGATCTACCCACTTTCCTGGCTAAACTAAAACATGTGGGGTTGCTTTTTGTTTTTTAATAGTATTGAATCCTTTAAAATCATTCATACACCCTTTTCAAAGGTATTGCCTGAAAGTATCTTATTCAGCCTTTATTATTCTCATTCTGAGAGAAATCAGGGAAAATACAGCCAAGTCATAATTCATTTGCCCCACTCAGACTCACTCCCCAGACATGAACCCATGTCTGTATTTTCTACTTGTACCATTGTTCATTGTTAACTTCTTTTATATTTACACTCACTCCAGGGCTCTTGCCTGGAGGATCCAGGGGCGGGGGAGCCTGGCGGGCTGCCGTCTGTGGGGTCGCACAGAGTCAGACACGACTGAACGACTTGAGTTTTACTTTTCACTTTCATGCATTGGAGAAGGCAATGGCAACCCACTCCAGTGTTCTTGCCTGGAGGATCTCAGGGATAAGAGGATCTCAGGGACAGGGGAGCCTGGTGGGCTGCCGTCTATGGGGTCGCACAGGTGACTCAGCAGCAGCATCGCAGTACTTGCTTTCTCTTTCATAGCACACAGACTTGAATTTAAGACTAAAGAACCTGTGATCTGACTCCTCTGAGAACAAAAATGATGATCTTTTAGAAACTTTAAGGGTGTTCCTCAAATGGTTGAAGTCAGAAAGCAGAGGGGGCTGGAAGGGGAGTGAACACAGAGACAGGACTTTTCAAGTGTCCATACAGAAATCAGAAGAAAAATTACGGTAGAAGCATCAACCACAAGGACACTGTCTTCTAAAAGCTGTCTGAACTACCCATCAAGGAAGGAAACACTGTCAGTGACAACCTCACAGGAAAAAGAGTTGGCTTATATTGAAGGGCAGTGAAGGGCAGTGGCTTCAGAAAGGATTTTGCCTGTATAGAAACTGTTGGAACAAACCTTAAGGAGGGAATATCTTGGCTTGCTGAACCTTTGGGATGTTAACCATTCATCATGAAGTCATTGTGAATATTTCTGTAGCTCAGCATTTTGCCAGCTAACTTTCAAGTTAACAGATTCTCCATCATCACCAAAATATTCACTGACCCCAGAGTAATCACTCCAGCTCATTAGAATCCTCTTCCAAAACAGGAAACTATTTTTTAAATCACCATACCAGGTATTAATTTGATAGTGATGATATAAAAATAACTTCACCCGAGAAATAAGGTTAAGAAATGGAATTAGGCAAAGGTGGAGAGGGAGTCTGAGTCATCATGTGTGCTCATTACTGGGATTCTCTGGTTGGTTGTTTTCCTTTTGTGCTATTTCTGGATTTTTTTTTTCCACTGCATTATTCAAATACTGAATTGTGGCAATAAACAGGTGACACCATCCAGGAACGGAGCTTGTTCCATTTCAGGCACATCAAAGAGACACTACCAGTTTTGAAAAGCAGATCTAAATTGCTAACTAGCCCCAGAGTCTCAAATGAAATTTGGATTAATTTTTTCATTAGCAAGATAAGCCCAGTTGAGTCTCCGTCTATGCATTTGACACTCAAACCAAGGCAATACTTTCTCTGCTTCAGATAAGAAATGATGCAAACTGATAAAGTCTGGAAGTTTCAGAAAATAAATGGATATGTATGTTTGTGTGTGTGTATACCAAGCACGTGAACCTGGCATTGTGTGTGTGTACCAAGCACGTGAATGTGGCATTGTGTGTGTGTACCAAGCACGTGAACCTGGTATTGTGTGTGTGTACCAAGCACGTGAACCTGGCATTGTGTGTGTGTGTACCAAGCACGTGAACGTGGCATTGTGTGTGTGTACCAAGCACGTGAATGTGGCATTGTGTGTGTGTACCAAGCACGTGAACCTGGTATTGTGTGTGTGTACCAAGCACGTGAACCTGGTATTGTGTGTGTGTACCAAGCACGTGAACCTGGCATTGTGTGTGTGTGTACCATGCACAGTGAATGCTGCCTGCAGTCTGCTCATGGACAGTAGGGCACGTGAACCTGGCACACTGCCTTGCTCGCTCACTTGAAGTCACTCTGTGTGCGTGTGTTTTCTCTCCGACACGTGGCTAAAGTTTCTTTTCTGAAGTGACTGAGTCTGGTGAGCACTATCTCCGGGATCTTCTGAAGCCCCTCTCAGTTTTGGTTCAAGGGGCTTCCCTGGTGGTGCGGCGGTTAAGAATCCGCCATCCGCTGCAGGGAACATGGGCTCCATCCCGGACCGGGGGCTGGAGCTAAGACCCAGCGTGTCTCGGGCGGCTCAGCCCGTGACTAGCGAAGCCGCGCCCCCCGCGAGGAGCCCGCGCCCCCCGCGAGGAGCCCGCGCCCCCCGCGAGGAGCCCGCGCCCCGCGCGAGGAGCCCGCGCCCCCCGCGAGGAGCCCGCGCCCCGCGCGAGGAGGCCGCACAGCCAGAAGACAGCGATGGTGGTGGCGGCGCAGAGGTTAAAGCGTCCGCCTCCAATGCGGGAGACTGGGCTCGATCCCTGGGTCGGGAAGATCCTCTGGAGAAGGAAGTGGCACCCCACTCCAGTACTCTTGCCTGGAGAATCCCATGGACGGAGAAGCCTGGTAGGTTACAGTCCACGGGGTCGCAGAAGACTGAGCAGCTTCACCTCAAAGTGCAAACAAACACGAGACTTTAATTCAACAGGATGGGGCGGTGGCAGTACTAAAGGACAGTTGGCAAATTTTGGAAAAAGAAAACAAATGGATGAAGGTAACTAACTTGTACAGAGTTCTGGAATTTTGCTGCCCATAAAATCACCTCTGGAATATCAAATTAAGCTATGAAAGAAAGTCATTATAAACTGCTGAGTAGAACAAAAACCCATGAGTCCCAAGCCTCAGTTTCTTCATGGGTTAAAATTAGAACAATCTCATGGGATTTTTATGGAGATAAGATAATTTTATGATTCCTGGCCCAGAGTCAACTTTTGGTAATGGCTATTATAATTAAATATGTTACACTTATATCCTATATATTCCTATATAGCACCAGAATAGGTATAAAAAATGAGATGCCTAAATTAAAAAAAATAAGTATTATCTAATTTATTTCAATATTAAACAAAATTAAAACTTAAGGGGTACAGGACAAAATATGCGTAAATTTCAGTATAAACCCTCACGCACACTGAATCCCTGAGCACATGAGTCCAGTCAGTCTAGATGCTGTGCGCATTATCTAGATGGTGTGCTCACTGGAGGTGTGATATAAAGTCCAACCGCACACTGAGAGACAAGAAATAGTTTTCATGAGAAATATTGAAAAATGCAATAAAATTTGCAAAAGTACGTGCAACTTTTCAGTTGCTATTCAACAGGAGGACAACTAAGGAGCTGGCTTCCCTGGTGGCTCCGATGTAAAGAACCCACCTGCGGTGTGGGAAACGCGGCAGGGGCCTGGGTGCGATCCCTGGGCCAGGAAGATCCCCTGAGAAGGAGCTGGCAGCCCACCCAGTATTCTTGCCTGGAGAACCCCGCGGACAGCCTATGGGGTTGCAGAAGAGTTGGGCGTGAATTAGGGATTGGATGACAAGGGAGCTGAGCATTCCTCCCCTATCGAGTTATAAAATGCAACCGCTACATTTATTCTCTTATTCTGTGGGTATACATCCACAACAAGAAAGTAAACATATCTTTATATTCTCTTTTGAAACTTTTAGAAATGATTCTGCCCTCTTGACCTGTATTGACCTTCATAATACTATGAGGTACAATCATCAGCTGGTCCTATTTCTCATCTTAATAGTTTTTATTAATTTATAGGGAAAAGAGTGAAATAATGGGACAGTTCAAACACAGCATTCCAAACACTCACAGCTATAAGAGCAGTGTGCTTTCATTAAGGGAATTTATTAGCTATAAAAACTCTGAACTTGGCTCCTCAAGGCCAAGATTGTATCAGGTATGCAAAACAGAAAGAAAATAAGTTCTGTAATACCCTTGAGGCTGGTGGGGTTTCAAGGTACTCCCTGGACATGCCATCACTGTAATGAATTTTGAATCAGTAACACTGTCTCCCCAGCACATACCGGGCAGAGTTTTTCAAATCTCTGGGGAAATACAAAGCAGAAAATGGCCACACAAAAGTGAAACTAAAATAATACATTTTAGTTGTGAAAGAGCCAGCTTGTTGGTGTAGCAGTTTTGTTCATATATGCATTAAACAAAGGACAAAACTTTGAGCATCAGTTCTATTTGGGGGATTTAATTAGACCAACCATATTCCTACTAAGGTTTACCCTTATTAATACTGAACCTTAATCCAATATGTATCATCATTTAGCATTGTAACTGAGGGAAAAATATGGTCCATTCTGAAGGAGATCAACCCTGGGATTGATGCTAAAGCTGAAACTCCAGTACTTTGGCCACCTCATGAAAAGAGTTGACTCACTGGAAAAGAGTCTGATGCTGGGAGGGATTGGGGCAGGAGGAGAAGGGACAAGCGAGGATGAGATGGCTGGATGGCATCGCGGACTCAATGGACGTGAGTCTGAGTGAACTCTAGGAGATGGTGATGGACAGGGAGGCCTGGTGTGCTGCGATTCATGGGGTCGCAAAGAGTCGGACACGACTGAGCGACTGAACTGAACTGAAAGAGACCCCCATTGGATGGATAGAGATACAGATATAGATTTGATACCAATATAGACAGACAGACAGACAGAAAGACAGACAGACACAGACATATTTGGGGCTTGCTCACTGGCTGGTGGCTCAGTGGTAAAAAATCCACCTGCACTGCAGGGGCTGCAGGAGACGCGGGTTCCCTCCCTGGGTGGGGAAGATCCCCTGGAGGAGGGCATGGCACCCCACTCCAGTGTGCCTGCCTGGAGAGTCCCATGGACAGAGGAACCTGGCGGGCTACAGTCCATGGGGTCACAAAGAGTTCGGCATGGCTGAAGAAACTTAGCATGTATGCATGCATATATGGGTATAGCTATATAAACACACACATAGTTTTCAAAAGTGAGTAGAATTGTGTAATCTTGAAAAGACAATTTTCTCTTTCTTTCTCTCTCTATCTAAACACAATGGAAAATAGGTTCATCTGTACCATTTTTTCTATGTGAACCTACTGTGTAACACAGGGATCTCTGCTCAATGCTCTATGGTGAACTAAATGGAAAGGAAATCAAAACAAGAGGTGATTCACTTTGCTATAGTTAGTAGAAACTAATATAGCATTGTGAAGCAACTATGCTCCAATAAATTTTTTATAAAAACTAAATAAATAAATTTAAAGACTGTGGGATATAACTGGAGAAGGAAATGGCAACCCACTCCAGTATCCTTGCCTGGAAAATCTCATGGACAGAGAAGCCTGGTGGACTGCAGTCCATGGGGTCACAAAGAGTCGGGCACGACTGAGCGACTAACACTTATGGGATATAACAGCTTATGTTACTTTTTAAAACAATGGGAGTAGGAGGAAAAGGGGATGACAGAGGATAAGATGGCTGGATGGCATCACCAACCTGATGGACGTGAGTTTGGGTGAACTCTGGGAGTTGATGATGGACAGGGAGGCCTGGCGTGCTGTGATTCACGGGGTTGCAAAGAGTCGGACACGACTGAGTGACTGAACTGAACTGAACTTTTAGTTGAAGGATAACTGCCTTACAACACTGTGTTGGTTTCTGTCATACACCAACATGAATCAGCCAGTGGGGATTTGCTGTGTGCCTAAGGGAACTCAGAGTGGGGCTCTGCGGCACCCTAGAAGGATGGTATGGGGCGGGAGATGGGAGGGAGGTGGGAGGGGACTGTGTGTGCCTACAGCTTACCTTAATATCACCTTTTAAAGTCTCACGAAGTTGTTACCATTCTTATCAGTTCAGCTTCTCTTTCTTTAGTATAAATTTTACTTTAAAAAATCGGTTTTTTTTTTTATCTTTGGTTTCAAGATTCATTTTTTAAATTCCTTTCCTTGCTCTTTACACTTAACTGGATTATATTACAATCCTCAGAATTTTGGTTAACTTGAGCACTCTTAAGCCAGAAATATATACATAATAAAGATCTCTCTGATCTTTATTTGTCTGAATAAAGGCAACCTTTATGAAGAAGAGTAAATCCCCAGATATTATGTTCCTCAAGTATTTGGTACCATTAGCAAGAGTGTTATCATTAAAGTCAGCATTTACCAGCTGATAAAGGTGCTGTGGACATCAATGCAACCTTCACTTTTTTCTTTTTATCCTTAGCACTTAATAGTTCTTAGGAAAGATGGATCTTAGGAATCTGAAAAATAAGTTCCTAAAGACAGGCTGAGAATACATGGCTGAGAAGGAATTGAAAGTTTAAAATTTTCAGCCACTAACTTCTGTCTATGACAAACCTAGACAACATATTAAAAAGCAGAGACATTGCTCTTCCGACACAGGTCCAGGCAGTCAGTTATGGCTTTTCCAGTGGTCATGTACCGATATGAGAGCTGGACCATAAAGAAGGCTTAGCACTGAAGAATTGATTGAAGGCAGGAGGAGAAGGGGCTGACAGAGGATGAGCTGGTTGGTTCCATCGGATTACCACTCAATGGGCATGAGTTTGAACAAACTCTGGGAGATGGTGAAGGACAAGGAAGCTTGGCACGCTGCGGTCCATGGAGTCATAAAGAGCCGGACATGACTTAGCAGCTTAAAACAACAACAGCTTCTGTCTATCAGGCTATTCTGTTTAGAGATGAACATACTTTCTCCCTCTGAAGCTTGCCCTCTCCGCACAGCAGCCGGGCAAGGGTGGGGAGAGAGAAATGTCTCAGCAGAGACCAAGATTTTGTTCCCAATACTCCACCAACGTCTCTTTCTTCGAGATTACCAAAACCTCGCTGCTGTCACGTTCAAAGTTAAGTTCTCAGGCCTCTTCTAACTTAACATGTAATCAGTATTTCACACAATTAATCACTTATTCTTTCTTTTTAATATCTTTAATTAAAGTGTAATTAAAACCCCTATGTGCACGTAACTTTAACTGCACAGTTCAATAGGCTGTGACCGTTGCGGCCACCATACAAGGGCCACCCAGAACAAGGCGCAGAGCACCCCATCGCCAGGAGGCTCCTCTGCCCCTTCCGGCCCATCCTCACACTCCTCAGAGGCAGCTGCCTTCTGGACTGCGTTCCTTCGTCTCCTCTGCCAGAGATTATTTCTTGTACTTTATAAAAATAATATGATTCAGTATGAATTTTTTTTTCTGATTTCTTCCGCCCAACAAGGATTTTTGAGATTCTATATCATAATTGGTTCACTCATTCTTCTCCTGTTGGGGTGCTTGAGCGGTTTCTGGTTTTTAGCTATTAGGATTAAAGATAGCATGAACATTCTTGCATGAGACCTCTTTGGAACTTTATTTAGTGCATTAAAGATTTGGCCTTTATCTTTGGATGTACACAGGTTTGACTATGACTTGCATACATTGTTATGCTTCACTTTTTATATGGCTTCAGGCTTGCTGATTTCCTTGGTTGTATGGGTTGATATTTTCATCATTGTTAGAATATTCTTGGCCACTATTTCTTCAGTTATATTATTCTGCCCCATTTTCTTTTTTCTAACTTACTGGGACTTCAAGCACACATTAGATTATTTTATATTCTCCCACAGAACTCAGTTGCTCTTTTCTTTTATTTTTTCACTCTTTTCCCCTTCTTGCTTTTCTATAGCTAATTTCCCAGACATTATCCAGAGTGAGATCTCTAAAGATAAATGGAATCCTATTGTTTTTCTACTCAACGCTGCCAATAACATCTTATTTCACTTGCAATAAAGTCCAAAATAGCTGTAAGAGCCGACGAGGGTCTGTGTGACTTTGACCCTTGTCTTCTCTGATTTGTCTTCTAGAAATTTGTCACTGACTCCTTTCTTCCAGCTGCCGTGACGTCTTTTCTGTTTATAGTTCTAGCTTGATCTTCTGTTGAAGGTACTGCTTTCACCTGGGATGCCATCTCCTAGTTATTTGCCTTGTTACGTCCTTCTTCTTTTTCCTTTATTCAATACCTTTCTGCTTAATGAGGTCTGCCCAAACCAGCCTGAATAACACTGTCTCTGCTGTACCATCTTAATCACGCTTATTTAAGTTTTTGTTTTCTATAGACTTTTATAAAATTTAATTTCCATGAAGTCAGGAATATTTGTATATTTTGTATATATATCTTGAATATTTTGTATATATATCTTGTATATTTTCTTTACCTAATACCCATGTGCCTAAAACAGTGCGGAGAACAAAGTGAGTATAAACAAGCATTTGTCAAATGAGTGAATACTTTAAAGAAGCATGATTTTTGTTGAGAGACTGGGAATTCTGTGAATGCAGCTCTATCTACTTCTTAGGCAACTGAATTTGGATGTATTCATTCCTCTTTATTAAGGAA
>SJYG01000475.1:425352-545138 GCA_006410535.1 Litocranius walleri | reverse complement strand
CTGCATAATAATCTCTTTAATTTTGTTTGCTAAAAGACCCATAAAATTTTGTAGTGCATACAGACCGCTGCAGTAAATAAAAATAACTTGAATCATTCACTTTATATAATGTTCAGAAGATGTTCAAATTGGATTATGGTTTCCCTGATGAGAAAAAATGTTGAAACACAAAAACAGTTTTGAAAACAGGATGAAATTCTCAATCAAGACATTGTTAGAGTAGCTCACTGATAAATTTTCTTATACCAAACCTGCAAACTAAGAGATTAATTTCCCCCTATGTTTCCATAAGTCACAGTTTCATTATTTAGTCTATACATTGTTAATAGAATCCTAAATCATGGTTAACTACATTTATTAGATAAGGTACTATAGAGAAGTTAAGGCAATAAATCTGAAAGAACGGGAGCTTTTTTTTTTGGTCACAGATAGCAAGGTCAAAGACACGCATCATTTACCGTCTGTGTGACCTAGAGTAAGTCACTTAATCTCAGTTCAATTTAGTTGTTTTCTTTAGTCACTACCGTCCACGGCTTGCTAAGTCTTTTGTGACCCCAGGGACTGTAGCCCACAGGCTCCTCTGTCTCTGGGATTTCCAAGCAAGAATATTAGAGTGAGTTGCCATTTCCTCCTGCAGGGGATCTTCCCAACCCAGTGATCCACCCAAGTCTCCTGCCTTGTTTGTTTCCCAGTAAAATGGAAATGTAAATATCTCTCTTGTGTATATGTTATGAGGAGTAAATAAAATATTATGTTATAGTTGTAGTTATACAATTAGTTATAGTTCCTGATACAAGAGGGGAAGGCGATGGCACCCACTCCAGTACTCTTGCCTGGAAAATCTCATGGATGGAGGAGCCTGGTAGACTGCAGTCCATGGGGTCTCTGGGAGTCAGACATGACTGAGCGATTTCACTTTCACTTTTTGCTTTCATGCATTGGAGAAGGAAACCCACTCCAGTGTTCTTGCCTGGAGAGTCCCAGGGACGGGGGAGCCTGGTGGGCTGCCATCTCTGGGGTCGCACAGAGTCGGACACGACTGAAGCAACTTAGCAGCAGCAGCAGCAGCAGCAGCCTGATACAAGATAGAAGCTTGATAAGCAGTAACTGTTGGTTTTAACATGTACATATACCATATATTGTATATGGTAACATATAATAACATACATATCTGTGTACTATATCCAATGTCATGTTAAGTGAGTCAAAGCTGTTCAAAACTCCAGTCAAGGAAGAAGTTGGTTGTAAACCTTTTCTTTTCTGAAAACATGGATTGAGAACAATACAAATCCCCCAAACACTGAGCCCTGCCTTAGGTGTCGCTAGTGGTAAAGAATCCCCCTGCCATGCAGGAGATGCAAGAGATGCACGTTTGATCCCTAGGTCGGAAAGATCCCCTGGAGGAGGAAACGGCAGCCCCCTCCAGCGTTCTCGTTTGGAAAATCGCGTGGACAGTGGAGCCTGGTGGGCTACAGCCCATGGAGTCACACAGAGTCGGACATGACTAAGCACACACAAAGACAGATAACTACAATGAACCCCAAATGACCACGATCAGAAATAGACAAAAGGTAAAAGCAAGAGTAAAATTTATAGGCGAACTCGCATGATAAGCTTGAAATTAGCACGATAGCAAAAGTATGATATGCCTGAAAACAAGGTTTACCATTTCAAATGGGACTGAGTCTTGAACCTTCAGTCCTGTGGAAGAGACAAGGTGCCGCTGATCAGCATCAAGCTGGTGGCGTCCTTAGCACATGCACAGCCATGGCGCAGCCATAGCTGCTGCTGCTGCTGAGTCGCTTCAGTCGTGTCTGACTCTGTGTGACCCCATAGACAGCAGCCCACCAGGCTCCCACATCCCTGGGATTCTCCAGGCAAGAACACTGGAGTGGGTTGCCATTTCCTTCACCAATGCATGAAAGTGAAAAATGAAAGGGAAGTTGCTCAGTTGTGTCCGACCCTCAGTGACCCCATGGACTGCAGCCCACCAGGCTCCTCTGTCCATGGGATTTTCCAGGCAAGAGTACTGGAGTGGGGTGCCATTGCCTTCTCCAAGCAATAGCTACATCCAGTTATTATTTGACCACATTAGACACTAAAGTGGTCAATCGACTCTCCTACCATTAGCTAATTCCATCACTCTAATTCCAGGCTAAGCAAAACGCCTCTTGATTTTACCCTGCCTTCCCATCAGAGAGACCAGAAGACAGACACCATCTGAGGTCTATGAGGCAATTACACTTTTCATTACAGAGATGAGCTTCTAATGTTTATAAATCAGTTTCTGGGGAATCTAGCTTGTATGAATTTTTTTTGAGATATTGATCATCTCAAGAGGCACAGTCAAAAGTCAAAGTGGAGAAGACCCTCTTTCTCAGTGACCTCATGAATAAATGTCTCCCTCTGTGACTTTGAACAAATAACCTCAACTTTCCGAGCATAACCATTACATGAAGATGACAGAAAAAAAATAGCTTTTAGGACGGACATGAAGATTCAATGAAATGATGCAATGAAAGCCGTTAGTGTGACTTTTGGTGCATAACTCCCATGAGCGCTGGTCATGATTATGACTGGAGACCTGCTGATGGGATCAAGAACTATCTCTTGAGCACAGCCTCTCAAACTTCAGTGCGTGTACACGTCGTGGAGATACTACTGAAATGCCTGTTCTGACCCAACAGTTCTGGGCTGGAACTCAGGGTGCTGCATTTCTAACAAACACACTCATAGATGATGTCAGTGCTACTGGCTTACACACCACACTTTGAATAGCAAGTTTCTAGATTACAAACCCACCATGCTTATCTGCTGAGTCCAAAAGCTTCTGCAGTGAAAACAGCTACCATCTCTGATCTCCTTCACTGTTCAGATAAGTGTCAAGAGCGTGACCCTCGGGAGGCTGCTTGGAATCTGCAGCACCCCGACTATGGCACCAGATGGACATGCGTGCAGTGGTGGAATTGTCCCTTCAAGTGTCCACTCTCCAGTAGTTGGCAAGGAACAAGTTTGTCTGTAGTCTCCCCAGGGGGAAAAAAAAAGCCTGCACCCTGAATTTCACCTAAAGCACAGCAGAAGGTATCAAAAAGCATTATGACCTCAGAGATTAAAATTCCTTAGAAAAGAGAAACTCTTGCTGAGAGAGGAGAAGAGAAAATGTTAAAAGGCATTGTAACACACACACACACACACACACACACACACACACACACGAGATGAAAAGAGCACGCACAGCTTCAGACTGAGCTTCTCTGTAGAGATGTGATTAACACACGGAAGGGAGAATTAGCAGCTCCACAGCGCCTGGACGGGACGGCACTCTATAACGAATTTGAGTTGTAGCACTGATAATACCAAACAATAAAACACTATCCTTTTCAAGTTTTTTCTTCACAGATAAATTATCCCTAGTCAGAGCCACCAAGATGTATTTTAATCAGAACTCTATTTGTATATAAATGACAGATAAAATATAGGCAAGCATTTTTTTTCTTCCTTTGCATAGTTCATCATTTCTTTGAAGAATGGAAACACAATAAAAAGATACTGATTTCCATTAATTTTCTTCTCTTTGCAAGTAACTTTAGGAGCAAGTAAGCGAACAATTCTCTACCTGTCCTATTTTTTTTTTACTCCTAATTCTTTATCCAGTCATTTTCTAAAAATAACAAGAGAATTCTGCACTACATAGTATTAACATAAGCACATTTCTTTGGTGAATGAAATGGCATTATGTTGCAAAGATTTAATGTTTACCTCCTATTAGAAGTCAGAAGAGGCAAATTCCAATTTCGATTTCTCAGAGGTCATTCCAACTTAACAATGTCAGCAAAGAAGGGTCACTAAGTCTTGGTGGCAGAAATCTCTGTCACCAATTATTTAAGAAAGTGTACTCAATCAAATGAGACCAAAACAAAAAGATCTGAAGGGCTTCCCTTGTGGCTCAGAGGTAAAGAATCCAGCTGCCAGTGCGGGAAGATGCAGGCTCAGTCCCCGGCCCAGGAAGATCCACAGTCCACGGAGGAACCAAGCTCGTGAGCCACAGCCGCTGGCCTGTGCTTTAGGGGCTGGAGCCGAAAATCCTGAGGCCCCGTGCCCTGCAGCCTGTGCCCACAGCTAGAGAAGCCGGCAACCGGAGGGCAGCTCCCACTGGCCGCAACTAGAGAAAAGCCCTCGCGGCTACGAAGACCCAGCACGGCCAGAAGTAATAAACAAGTTTTACAAATGAATCTGAAGGAGAGGTTTACTCCGAAGTTACTCAGAGCCACCCAAGAGCAACTCTAACCTTAAGGAGTCTGCGTGGTATCAACATTACACGCTCACTCAGATATCTCCATTAGCAAACATTACACCCTCACTCAAATATCTCCATTAGCAGGAGGACACCATACTGCACATGCCAGTGAAACTCTAAGAGCTCTCCCTCTGAATTTTTACTTTTACACTTGTTTCTCTTTTGAGAAGGTGAATGAACTGGGTTCCTTGGGTCAGTGTCAAGAGAGGGCTATTATGAGTGAGAAAAGGAAGTGAAACCAAGCTCCACCTAAAGCCGAGTGCCCGTGCTGAGTTTGTGATTACTCTCACCATCGGAAACTTCACTGTCCTTCTTGCCCCATCCTTGATTCTCTCGGGGTTGAGGGATGCCAAAGAAGCAATGGGACTTAACCTGAGCAGAACCTTGCAGAGCCCTCCCTGGCACCAAATCCCACCACGTCCCCTCTTCCTCATGTGTAGAAAAAAGCCTTCTGTGTGCTAGCCTTCTCCCAGTTCCAAAGAGCAAGCTCCAGCAGTTAATAATCAGGACAACAGAGTCATGGGACCCCTAGTTCCCCCTGAAGGAATATAGGTAACGATGGGATACACAGCTTTGAGTTGTCCTGCAGAAACTAAGATCCCTGCCGCCGTAGACGATGGTGAGTCCACACTGACCATGAGCACACAGACCCCAAGACTGGCTGGAACAAAAATGTTGAGAGTCCCCTCTCCTTGTTAGCTCACCACCAATCAGCCAGAAGAGGGCTAGGGAACGCTTTCCTCTTTAAAAACATCATCCTTAAAAGCCACTCCCTGAAAGCTATCAGGGAATCCAGGGATTTGAGCACAAGCTGCCCACGCTCTTTGCTTGTGTGTGTGTGTCAGTCACTCAGTCGTGTCCAGCTTTTTGCGACCCTTTTGACTGTAGCCCGCCGGACTCCCTTGTCCATGGGATTCTCCAGGCAAGAGAACTGGAGAGGGTAGCCATTCCGTTCTCCAAGGGATCTTCCCAACTCAGGGATCAAAACAGGCTCTCACATTGCAAGTGGATTCTTCACTGTCTGGGCCAGCGGGGAAGGCCCTCTTTTTGCTTGGCAGCCTGCAAATAAGCCGGTGCTTTGCGGCAAACATCCTCCGATAGAGGATAACAGAAACAGAAGATGCTGTTACATTCCTCCGAAACATTATCCTAGCTCTCCTTCCCTTAACACGTCTTATATGGGTTAAGCTGACTAGATCGTTCATTTCACTCTGGAGACTGCAGTTTTAGTCCTGCATTGTGAGAAATATTCCCCCATCTGGTCCAGAGAGGCATGGCCCTTCCCTCAGAGTCCAAACAGTCTTCACAGTGTTCTTCCCTGAACTGTTCCCTCGGTAGAGGGAGAGTTGCCGAAATACTTAAGGGATGCGTCATATGTATAAAAGCGAGAACTCTTACTCAGACTTCTTAAGTGAGATGATATGAGAGAGTCTCCCCATTAATCTAGTGATTTTTGATTGTTTTAAGTAATTGGACAAATTGTATGTCATCTAATATATTATAAACTCAATAAGAAATAGAGCTCATTGTCAAATGATAAGATCAGACCCTTTGGAAGCAAGAAATCCAAATAGATAACAGCGTAAACTGTTCAATCAGGACTAGTACCATTTTAGTTTTTGGCCAAAACACTAAATATGTCAGTGAGATGGATTGACAAGGGTCCTAAGAGTGCCTATCACTCAGAGAGAAATTCAGACCTAGTGACTTAACACTGTTGATAGACTCATCCATCTTATGGGAAGAAAACAGCTAATCTCCTTTAGCACTGAGTTCATTAAAGGCTGATTTTTTTCTTTTTTCTCCACCTGTGGGAGAAGCAAGGTCTGAGATAAGTCACCTTCAACGAAGTATTCACACACTACTCCAATGACAGGTTACATGACAGCTTACAAATAAGAAAGCACAAACAAAGAAGCCACAAATGTTTTAGGAAATACTAGAAACTGGCATTACTTTTTAAATTTTTTCCTGCGATTTATTTTTTTAATTTATTTATTTTTAAAATTTATTTATTTTAATTGGAGGTTAATTACTTTACAATATTGTACTGGCATTATTAAAAGGCTGTTGACACACCAGCTGGGAATAGTTAATGTATGTAAGGTGCTGAGAGAAAATTAAATGGTCACCCAAATGGAAATAAAGAAGGAAGCATAGACAGGAAAGAGAGGAGACACGCTCGCAGAGGAGCTGGTGATGGAGACGAGGTCCTTGAGGTTAATAGTGTGCTCTCCAGGCCAGAACCAGCTCGAGAGGCTGCAGAGTCGCTGTCCGAGTACGGCTCCCCGCCAGACTCTGACACTTTACATTATTTTACTCAAAGTTACTTAATATAACTCAGATGTTTTTAAATCTCCTTTCCCTTTTTGTGTCCCAGTGATCTAACTTAGCCCTATTACACTAAAAGGTGTAAATAAGTGCTGAGTCAGAAACCCCTGCGCAGAGGAGCAGTGGCAGCTCATCCTCACCACGGCCTCTGCATCGGGGAGGCTGCCTCCTCTGCAAGGCTTCCCAGGCGCCGCACTGGTGAAGAATCTGTCTGCCAGCGCAGGAGATGCAGGAGACCCAGGTTCAACCCCTGGAATAGGAAATGGCAACCCATTTCAGTGTTCTTGCTTGGAAAATCCCCTGGACAGAGGAGCCCAGCAGGCTATAGTCCATGGGGCTGCAAAGAGTCAGGCATGACCAAGTGACCGGGCAGGCACAGCCTTCTATGCACTGGAGTGGCTGACGTCAGGAGACAGCCCAGGGACCGAAAAGGGCTCAGAGGGGAAGAGAAATCTAAACAAAGCACCGTCACCGAATTTTGTTGAGAAAAGCCTTGTTTCAAAGAATAACAATGCAGTTTTCAGAGTTAATATTTTATTTTACAAGGAAACCAATAATATTAAAATGCATCCGCCGGAAGCCGAGGCAGAGCGGCGCGCATGCCCACATGGGGGTGGCTGCGACACCGCAGTGGCGCCACAGGTGGGCCAGGCCCGTCTGTGGCAGGAGCGGGCCGAGTGGCCATGAGGCTGATGGCTTCAGGACAGACTTCAGTGTTTGGCCTCAGAAGCTGGATTATAAGCTTCCCTTCCAGGGCACCCTCCCATTTATTAACTCTTAGCTTCATTTTGAAGATGATAAAATTGAGGATTGTGAGAGTTGTATTAACGTCTCCAAGCTCACATGGCTGCTAAGTCTGAATTCAGGGAATCTGGCATCATGGCTCAAATGCTGGGTCAGTCACTCAGCCACAGTGACTGCTCATGAACGTCTACAAGACAACACACAGGTATGCCCTGTGTTCACAAATTCGTTTTCTGCCACTTTACTTTTACAAAAGACTTACTTTCATACCTGCTTTTGCTAACCGAAAGGAATCTGAAGGGGACTTTCACTTTTGCAAACAGCAAAACTGCCATTCAGCATATGTTTTGTAGCAGCAATTAGAGAAACACCAGCCCCATTCCTGACCCCCAGCAGGAAAAGCCACACCTCTGTGCTCCTTGTCCAGGAACCACACTCCACATCTCAGCATGAAGGGACCAGAGCTTTGAATCATTTCTTTGAGCATCTGTACTTTATCTCAAACTTATTTTAGGTATCTGTTTGCAAGATGTATCCAAAGGTAATTGCTTCTTCACTCTATGCCATTTTCACTTATGAAAAGTTTGATGGGAACACTCTACTTTCAGGGAGTCGGGGAAATCTGAAATTGGCTTATCTTTCTGGAAAGGTTGCCCCAAACACAAATATTGTCACATCTGCAAAAGCACCATATAAACAAGAAAACATTTGGATCTAGCAGTAAAGAATCTATCTGGCATACCGGAGATGTAAGAGATGTGGGTTTGATCCCTGGGTTGGGAAGATCCCCTGGAGGAGGAAATCACAGCTCACTCTACTATTTCTGTCTGGAGAATCCCATGGACAGAGGAGCCTGGTGGGCTACCGTCCATAAGGTCTCAGAGTTAGACATGACTGGAGTGACTTCGCAGCAGCAAGAGCAGCAGTGTTATTAATAAGGGGTCTTGAACAAAATCTTACAAGGAAAAGGGACCTCATGTACACGCGCGTGCACACATGCACACACACACACACACACACACACCACAGCACTGTTGTCTCTAGCTGTCCTTCTCACAGCTGGGCACAAGGAAACTGCGGTGAGCCCTATGGCAGGACCTCCTTAGATCTTGAATACTAGTAATAACATTTACAACACATCAGGTACCTGCTTTGTATCTGGCCTCTTACCTATTTTATCTCATTTCATTTTGCCAATGAACCTTACCACATTAGTGTGACTACTCCCATTTTAAAGATGAGAAAGCTTGGCCCTGTAACTGTTACTCGCTGATCTAAGCATTCACAGCTAAGGAAATTATGGAATTGAGATTCAAACACAGGGTAGTCTTATTCCAAAATACATGTACCATTTACATCATATCACACCAACCTTCCAAAGATGGAAAAACAGAGTGGTTTCAGTTACTTAATGGTACATTAAAAAAAAAAAATAGTGGCATGCATAAAACAATCATGTTCTTATGTTTTCAGATTTTATGGGCCAGGAATTTAGGTAGGACTCAGTAGGGATGGCTTATCTCTGTTCTGTAGTGTCTGAAGATTTAGCTGGAAGACGAAAGGGATGGGTGTCTACGTGGCTGAGGGTTGGAATAACTCAGAGGCTCATTACTCATATGTGGGAATTTAGGTAGGACTTGATGTTTCTGGTATCTGGCCTGGGGTGACTTGAAGAAAGGCCTCAGGTGGGCTGTTGAGCAGATCACAAGCACGTGGCCTCTCCTGTGGCTTCGGTTCTCACACCTTGGCAGTTGGGCTCCATTAAGAATTATCCCAAGAGAGAGAATCAGAGTGAGTGCTCCAGGAGAGTCATACAGCAACTGCCTTGCCTTTCAGGATCTCGCCTCAGAAGTCACATAGCATTGCCTCCCTGTGATTCCTTTGCTGGAAGCAATAACAAGTCTGTCCAGATTAAAGAGGAGATGTAAACCTTCCCTGTGAGGGAAACTGACAAGATCATATTGCAAAAGAGTGTGGGGACAAGAGATACTATTGGGGCCATCTTTGGAAAACTCAACCTGATGAAAGACGCATTCTTTCCGGACTTCTGGCATCGAGTCGCCTTTGCAGAGAAGAGCCTGTTGCTCCTACTTTTCCCGCACTTGGAATCTGAGTATGCAAAGGCTTTATGCACTTTTCTTCCTCAGCTCAATACTGTGTGCTGTGTGCTCAGCCACTTTTAGTCATGTGTGACTCTTTGCAACCCTAAGGACTGTAATCTGCCAAGCATCTCTGTCCATGGGATTCTCCAGGCAAGAACACTGGAGTGGGTTGCCATGCCCTCCTCCAGGAGTTCTTTCCAACTGAGGGATCAAACCCAGGTCTCCTGTGTCTTCTGCATCACAGGTGGATTCTTTACCACTGAGCCACTAGGGAAGTCCCATCTCAACACTACTCATCCTTAAAAGGCTTACTCAAGCCTCACTTACCTTCCCTACTTCTTGGGAAGCTCACCAATACTAATTTATCCCTGTCCACCCCAGAATCCTCATAACCCTTGTTTTACATTTTGCCATTTATTTATGCTAAATTAATAATGGTATTATGTTCTTTCTGTTACCGTTAATAACTCTCCTCCCTGAGACTTTTAGACTTCATTTTTAATTGTCCTATAAAAAAGTATAGATTTGGATATAAATCTTAATCATCGTAAACTCATTTTGGATTAAATAATGCTATTTGCTAGCTTCCAAGGTCTCTGACTCAGTTTGAATCTTTATTTTAATATGGAATTGCAACGAGCACAACTGAGGGTCTGCTACGTGTGTGACAACACACCACATACTATGTAATAGGGTCTGTTGTCCTTAAAGGTGTTGTTTCACAGACTTGCACATACACACGAGAAGACAGAAATATACAGATGTCACAGAGAGGCACAGAGGTGTCGCTGGAGACTCTCAAGAGACATTGCTTCTAGCTGGGGTACTAAGAAAGACTCTAAAGAGAGAGGGGATGCCATTCAAGTGGGTGCTGAAGGATACCTCTCCACACAAGTTGAGATTGTCAAATGACAAGTTGTGGACAAGGAAAGAGAAATGCTGGTTATATCCAACTGAAGGAACACACATTATCACGCTGCTGGGGGGCCGCTCTAAGATTCCTCTCCAGCCTCTTTTAGGGTAAGCATCAATCACTCGCCTTTGTCAGTATCTATATGTGCTCACATTTTCTATATTTGGAATTTAGATTTTCCCTCCAGTTAGTAACTTAAATGAAATTTCTTTTGAAACCCATAGTTCCCTCTCAATAAAGACAAGTCTGGCAAATAAATGCTTTCCTGTTCTCTTGAGGATTTGACCTAGCTTGCAGACTGTTCACTTAACTTTAGGACTACAAATTCAACCTCCTTTCAGTTTTTAACATGTGTTTGAATCAGCTGGGGATCTGATTAAATGCAAATTCTGATTCAGTGGAGCGAGGGAAGACAGATTCTGCATTTTTCGGACCTTATGGGTGATGCTGGTGCTTACTGTCACTTAGACACACTTTTTGTAGCAAAGATCTAGATGTATGTGAGCAGCAGCTATGTCAGCCACATGGCTCAAACTCTCCCCTTTAGCTAATTCAGGGCCTTTTGTATAACACACGCTCAATTGTTGTATTTTAGGGAATATATGATTTAAAGTAACTAAGTGAATTAACACTGACACAGCTCTTCTATCATATAGGGTCCTACTAGCATGAACATAGGGAGTTCCCCCAAATTTCTTTAAGTCGGCAAATGACTAGAAATATAGACTTTGGAACTTCCAGACCTTTTGCTCACCAATGCTTGGTGCTTCCATAAATTCAGTAACCAAAACAAACACAAATGACAAATCATCTTCTGCCTCCAAGAATGAGCTTTGCAGAAAGCCTAAGGGTATTTTCCATGACTCAGAGAAAGAACCTAATTCTAGCATTTTACTTTGTCCCCTTTTCATAACCTCTTACCCGAAGTCTCTCCCAATCTCTCAGCTGGAAATAATGTTTCTTGCTTGCAGATTTTCCTAAGGCTATTTCTGTGCCTGTCCTTGGGTAGGCATTTTTCTAGACTCAAAGTCCATATCTTGAAATTTTCAAATCCAGCATGGCAGCATTTGGAAGTAAGGCTCTGGGGAGGTGACCAGGTCATGAAGGTGGAGCCTCATGATTGGACTAGTGCCCTCATAAGAGGGGCCCCAGGGAGCTCTCTCCTTCCTCCATGTGAAGACGCAGCGAGGTGTGCGAAGGCAGAAACCCAGGACCTGGCCATGCTGGCATCCTGGTCTCAGACTTCTAACCTCACACTTCTAACCAGGTGTGCGCTGTGTTGCCACAGCAGCTGGAGCAGACTGAGAGCGTTAGCCCGCGCCCGCTCTCTGCACAGCCTCGTGCCCTGCGCTGGTCTGTAGGCGCCTTAAGGGGAAAGGCTCACTGGGCGGGACGACAGGGTCTTCTCCAATGCTTCCTGCAGGAGAAGGTGCGAGTAAACAATCGCCTGGGAAAGGAGCAAAGAATGCTGTGATTGACACCGTTGTGATAGCTTTATTCTAGTATCTCTAGGGCTTGATAAATGCTGTGGCCTGTTTAGAAAACAACGCAAAGGAATCATTTTTCCATCAAAGGCCTAATGTGGCAGCATTTAACCATCATAACATCTAATCCAAAACTGAGATCAGCGCAGATAAGAGAGAAACACTCTCCCTTCTTTTATGAAAGCAAAATGAATTGTATTTAAGTGAAATTAATCCACGCAATGAAATCTCAGGCAGAATTCATAGCCCAGAAAATTTGACAGAGAAAATCATTCATTACTATTTGTGCATCTAATTTGTTTATAACACCCCCGAGGTGCCCATTCACCCAGACTTCAGAAGATAAAAGAGACAGAAAACAATTAGTAAAGGAAGAAATTAAAATTCTATTGAAATAGGAAATGAGGGAGGCCATTTATTGAGGTTACTGATTCTTTCAAAATCCTTGTTTAAGTGAATTCAGTGTTCAATTCATGCTCAATATGACTAGCAATGACGGCTTTCAAAGATGATTTGCATTCTTGTTGTTTTAATCGTCATATCATTTATTCTTGCATCTCAACCAATTTTTTTTCTTTTTTCTTTAAAGGAGCAACCCAGAATCTCAAAGACTGTCTATGAGTTCCTGCGTCAAAAGAGATAAGCCAAATAAAATCTAACAAATACAGCTGAATGTTTACTTGAGGTTCCCCGGTGGTGCAAGTGAAGTCTGCCCGCCCGTTCAGGAGATACGAGACACAGGAGATCAGTTACTGGGTTGGGAAGATCTCCTGGAGGAGGGCAAGCCCTGGAGGTTGCAAAGGGTCGGATATGACAGAGCATGCACACACTAGATGCTGGAAGTGTTCATTTATTTACTTGTTCATTTATTTATAGAAAGAGCCAGGTTCTTGATGTAGGAATAAAATAGATCAGATTTGGAATCTCTGATACTCCATTTACAAGTGAGAAATTTTAAACAATTTATTTGATTTCTCTAAGGCTTCCTTTCTTATTCATTTTTTGAACACAGTTATAGGTATGTCGTAGACTTGGTTCATGTAAGGATCCGACAGGTTCACATATGAAAAAGACCCAAGACAGTCTCTGGCAGGTATTTAGTAAGACAGCAATAGGGTTTAGTCCTTTTGCCTCCCCCACAGTCCCCAAAACTTCTGCAGCTGAAATATGATCAGAGGACTGGATGGCTGGATGGCATCACTGACTCAGTAGACATGAGTGTGAGCAAGCTCCAGGAGATGGTAAAGGACAGGGAAGCCTGGAGCGCTGCTGTCTGTGGGGTCGCAGACTTGGACATGACTGCGTGACTGAACAAACAGGTGGGAGGGGGTCAGGATGGGAAACGCGTGTACACCTGTGGCAGATTCATGTTGATGAATGCACAACCAATACAATATTGTAAAATAATTAGCCTCTAATTAAAATAAATAAATTTATATTTAAAAAACATATAAATGCCATGTAGAACCTTCAGGACTATGTTTGAGCTAAGGAAGTTGAATCTTCTGTGTCCTAAAACAAAAGGAAACTATGCCATCCACTTCACTTCCTGGTCTTCACCTGTGCTGTGAAATGCTGGGCTAGACCTTGAAGAAGCATTACACACCGTTTTCACCCTCACCCAAATGCATTTCTCTTCTAAGGGGGCCTTCCCTGTTTTCATAGCACCTTCCAAGCGATGGAAGCCCCCCTAAGTCAGAAAGTACATCAAGGGGGACTTCCCTGGTGTCTCAGTGCTCACGACTCTGTGCTCCCAACGCCAGGGGTCAGGACTCAAGCCCTGTTCAGGAAAACAGGCCCTCACATGCCGCACAGCCAGAGAGAGGAGAAGAGAGAGCGCACATCAAGATCGTGGACCACAGAAGAAAGCTGAAAACCAAGAGTGTGATGAAAGCAGAGAGACAGCATGCCGAAGAGAGCATCTGCCTGACATCACTGCCGTTTATAGTCACTTCACTCCCGTGGATTGATGACTTCAGCCTTTGGGGATAACCTCCTTGTATGATGAGGATGTCTTTGGTCCTCTCCGTATCAGGGCTTCTCCTTTTTCTCCTCTTCAAGAATAGAAGCAGTAGGCAGACTGAGTCTGGAAGTCATTTTGGCCATTGAAGTGCGTCTTGAATGTGAAAGATACTAGTGAATGCTAGCTAATTTCTGGTGAATTATTTTTGATATTCAACAGAGGTAGCAGATAATTGGGTAATCCTGATTAACTAGTCAGTTACTGAATTATCTGTTCTCTCATTCTTGTGTTCATTTATTCACGTGCACAGTAGCCACCTATTGGTAATCTAGTGCCTGTCAGCCGACGGGTGAGCACACACGCAGGGCCCACATCATGGGTGTGTGGCCTGCTGCAGTCACACAGGCCCTGCAATTGGGATTTAATGCTCCTCAGTCATGGCTTTGGGATTCTTAATCATATTTTAACCATTTTATCTTTAAATTTGTGTTTTAAAAGTGAAGTCCAAAGAGACAGTGAAGCCAGCTCTAGGAACTCAGAGACCCAGCACACACATGGTCTGGCCCCTGCCACCAGCCTGCGATGCATCTGCGGCCACCTGCCATCCTCCAGCCCCCTGGGCTGCCCGCTTTCACTCCACTGTCACTTTGCACCTTGCCGGGGGCTCAGGCTCAAGCCTGGAAGAGTCGGTGTCAGGCTTCTGCCCCAGATCGTCCCAGGTGGGGCATGGAAATGACATCATGAGATGGCAGTGCATGGGGCTCTGCACCGGTAACCTGGGGGAAGCCAGCCTCCTGAGGGCATTCTGGAGCAGTGGCTGAAGGCTCCTGGAAGGTCTCCTGTCCACTGCAGGTTAAGGCAGTGAGCCTGTGAGAGGGGGTTCAGCTTTTGGAGGCATTGATCTAGCAACTGGCAGGAGAGGGAACCAACTTGCGAGCCCACACAGGTTCACAGAGTGGGGCCCTTGGTGCCTGTAAGGTTGGTACTTGCTCCTTAAGGGTCTCCATACTGGAGTGACTGCAATATTAAATAACAAATTAAAAAAACAGGACAATGGGTAAAAAGCGAGACAGTGGAAGAAAGAAAATGCCTTTTCCTGCTGTTTGAATAAGAAGCTTTACATTTCTGTTTTCATTTTATTTTTAATTAATTTTGGCTGCACTGAGTCTTTGTTCTTGCATGGACTTAATTGCTCCGTGGCATATGGAATCCTCCCAGACCGGGGATCAAGCCCATGTCCCCTGTATTGCAAGTTGGTTTCAAACTCAACCACTGGGCCACCACAGAAACCCTGCATGTCTGTTCTGAATTGGGTCAAAAATTAGAGAGCCAGCCCGAGATGCACAAATAAACCAGATGCCATTCTCCAGGAGATACAAGTTCACACTGAATGGGAAAGACAAACTTTATGTGTATGCCTAGAGGTTTCTCTCTTCCAAGAGCCCTTGCATCTTCCCGATATTCTAAGCGTGCCTGGCACTGGTCAAACCCAGTGAGAAGCCTGGAATGCATCTTGTGAGAATCAGCCCCTATCACACAGGCTGGGGCAAGAGAAGGGCAAGGTTGAGAGTTGAAGGAAACAGGCCCAAGACTAACCAAAGGAGAGAAGATGTCAACACAGACAGCACTCAAGGGCAACAGGCAGCAAATATTCAGTTAATCTGCTCGGTAGAAGCTCAGAGGAAGTGGAGAGGACGAGAGGACTCACAACAGCAGAGTCCCAAGCCACCACACCGGGCAGAGCTCAATTCATCCTTCATAGCAGCACGTGCGTGTGCTCAGTCGTGTCCGGCTCTGAGACACCCTGGACTGCAGCCCACCAGGCTCCTCTGTCCATGGGGTTTCTCCAGAAAGACCACTGGAGTGGGTTGTCACGCCCTCCTCCAGGGGATCTTCCAATCCCAGGGATCGAACCCACGTCTTCTGTGTCTCCTGCATTGACAGGCGAATTCTTCCCCACTGAGCCATCTGGAAACATCACCGGCTCTTCATGAGCACCATCCTGCCTAGGTTCCCCTCTCTCCCACGGTCCTGTGGTCCTCATGTAACATGTAAACATCGTAACCGAAACACGCTCTGGGGGCAGGACACTCACAGCAGCCATCACCGGGATCCCCCACCACAGCCCACACCCTCCCCTAAGGAGTCGGGCCGCAGAGCCCTTCCCACAGCCTTTTTTGTTCTTTCTTTCAGACATATATCCAGCAAATGCTGGGCGTCAGCTGTCCGCACTCCCTGAGTAACTCCTTGAGAGCACTCTCGCTAGACTCTGTGGTGGCCCGCGTGGAAAGGAAATCCAAAAAATGGGGGGACATATGTATACATACAGCGGCTTCCTGTTTGCCGTAAAGTACCAACTAACACAACAGCATAAAACAATTATACTCCCATAAAATGTGTTTTTAAAAAACAGAAATAAACAAAATCTCTCTTCCTAGAAATCTCTCTCCTAACCTCCTCCAATCTCTAGAAACTCTTTGTTTCAATTCTCACGTGGCTGAGAGCTTCAAAAGTCACTGAGCAGACTCATTCATCTCCTCTGGCCTGTGGCTGCAGCTGAGGAAAGACGGTTCCTGTCTCTGACTTGGCCACTCTCTTGACACACACAGAAGCGTGTAGGTCACCCTCTCAAGTCACTGGCTACACAGCTGAACTGAGCAAGAGCAACACAACAAAGTCACTTTTTCCAGGCAATTTGGGCATTACATGGTGATGCTTGTGGGAGCTGAGGAGACTTCAAAAACATCGCCAGAGAGTCTTCTAGACATTTTTACTTATGCTAAACTGCGGATGGAAACACATTGGAAAATCTGCCTTGACAGGTTAAAAGAGAGAAAGAGACTCAAAATGCAGCAAATGAATTTTCTATAAAGTCTTCTGTTTCTCTTTCCAATCTGCATCCACAAACAAATTCAGTTCAATTTTCCCTTACCCATAAGTGTGGACCCAAGTGTGTCAGCCTGTTCTTGCCAATCACACCACCCACGTCTAGGCTCACAAACAGTGTGTTCCAGGAGTTAGAGAAGCAAGAGGGGGAACTTCCCACGCTCCCCCTCATTTCCTTTCAGTGCAATGCACGCTTCTTCCCGGGGAGCGCCCAGGGGTATGTGCTCATGTGCACAGTGGTCTTAGAAGGTACTGTTCTAATTGCTTCAGCTGAAATCCATTCCTTTTATAGCCCAACAAAATTCTGCATGCAATAGTAAATAAAACCATACGCGCACGGACTCAGTGTACAGCTCTCTAGGCTGCGTTTGAAGCCCTGTGAAAATTTAAAGGGGAAAAAACATCACGCAAATGGATGCAAGTAGCTGAAATGGTATATTTTTGGCCTCTGATGATGTCTGCTTACATTCAATCCCCACTCGAAAACCACTCCTCATTTGAAAGCAAACTAGAAAAATCTCTGTAATACAGATAGATGGACCTCATTTGGCTGTGTGTTGATGGGCAAAGACACCTTCAGACATTAAATTGCAGTGTTGACTCCTGCACTTGAAATTTCATTTTGTCACTTTTAATCACAATGAGCAAATGTCATCCTTAATAATAACCCTCTGCTTCTCTATAATGCCTTTCAACAAAGGATCTGAAAGCACTTTGGCAAATATTAATAAACTGAGATTCACAACAACTCCCAGAGGCATCTGTATTGCAGGCTGAAAAGAAGCCCGAGATCATGGAATGACTTTGCTAATCCACAAAGGAAAGGAAGCTTGAGAAGGAGAAACAAGCATCATTGTTCCGGTTATGCCAGCATTATTACCACCTTCATATTCGCCAGGCATTTCTGGCCACAGGGGGAATCTTGGGGCCCAAAGAATGAATGCGGGACACTGAGGGCTCTTGGGGTGATTTATGTTTAATTTTTTCCCTCCTTCTTCAGTTAGAAATTCATATCTCCAATCCAGTTCCCCTCACTTCCCATACTCGGATACCCAACAACCACAAGGTCCAATCAGCCTTTCAATCTCCCATATTCAAAACTGAACTCATGGTGGCCCCTCCAGAAACCCACCCCCACCTCACTCTTCCCAGTTCAGTAATCAGCAATTCCTCTCTTCCTGTTAATCAGATCACACCTTAGTGTCATCTTTATTCCTTCTCCCTACCCTACATGCCGAATTATCTGGAGTCTAGTTTCTCTACTTTTTAAATAAACTCAGACGCCAAACACAGCTCATCCCATCTTCTAAGTCCAGCGCAACACTGTCTCCAGCGTGGACCCAGGAACAGCCTCCCACTTCTCTCTCAGTTTCCACCCTTGCCTGCTAGTCCCTTTGTGTAGCAGACAGATCGATCTACTTAAAACGTAAGACAGTTCACGTCCTCCTTTGCTTAACAGGTTTCCAAGGCTTCAGATCTCATTCCGAGTGAAGCCCCGAGTCCTAACAACGGCCTGCAGGGCCTCGCGCGATCCGCCCCAGCATCTCCCGGTCCGTGTCTGTGGCCGCCTCCTCCTCTTGCCCTCCACTCCAGCCGGTGGGCTCTTTGATGGTCCTCGAATAAGCCAAGCAGGCGACCGCCTCAGAGCCTCCCACTTGCTGATCTTTTTGCTGAGATGCTCTCCTCCCAGATCTTAGTGATTGCTCCTTCCCTTTTTAAATCTCTGCTCAAACATCACCTTATCAGAACGGTCTTCCCCAACCACCTTATATTACAGAGCATCATCCTCCATAACACACGAGGCCACCAACACTGCTGCCTTTGTGTCCGTACCAGCCACTCAGTTACCCTTACATATGAATGGACACGGACACATCTTTCTTCCACAGTTGGAGAAATTCTCCACCCTCCTCTGGGGAGAATTAAAAGCAATGACTCAAAATGCAGCAAATGAATTTTCTATAAAGTCTTCTGTTTCTCTTTCCAATCTGCATCCACAAACAAATTCAGTTCAATTTTCCCTTACCCATAAGTGTGGACCCAAGTGTGTCAGCCTGTTCTTGCCAATCACACCACCCACGTCTAGGCTCACAAACAGTGTGTTCCAGGAGTTAGAGAAGCAAGAGGGGGAACTTCCCACGCTCCCCCTCATTTCCTTTCAGTGCAATGCACGCTTCTTCCCGGGGAGCGCCCAGGGGTATGTGCTCATGTGCACAGTGGTCTTAGAAGGTACTGTTCTAATTGCTTCAGCTGAAATCCATTCCTTTTATAGCCCAACAAAATTCTGCATGCAATAGTAAATAAAACCATACGCGCACGGACTCAGTGTACAGCTCTCTAGGCTGCGTTTGAAGCCCTGTGAAAATTTAAAGGGGAAAAAACATCACGCAAATGGATGCAAGTAGCTGAAATGGTATATTTTTGGCCTCTGATGATGTCTGCTTACATTCAATCCCCACTCGAAAACCACTCCTCATTTGAAAGCAAACTAGAAAAATCTCTGTAATACAGATAGATGGACCTCATTTGGCTGTGTGTTGATGGGCAAAGACACCTTCAGACATTAAATTGCAGTGTTGACTCCTGCACTTGAAATTTCATTTTGTCACTTTTAATCACAATGAGCAAATGTCATCCTTAATAATAACCCTCTGCTTCTCTATAATGCCTTTCAACAAAGGATCTGAAAGCACTTTGGCAAATATTAATAAACTGAGATTCACAACAACTCCCAGAGGCATCTGTATTGCAGGCTGAAAAGAAGCCCGAGATCATGGAATGACTTTGCTAATCCACAAAGGAAAGGAAGCTTGAGAAGGAGAAACAAGCATCATTGTTCCGGTTATGCCAGCATTATTACCACCTTCATATTCGCCAGGCATTTCTGGCCACAGGGGGAATCTTGGGGCCCAAAGAATGAATGCGGGACACTGAGGGCTCTTGGGGTGATTTATGTTTAATTTTTTCCCTCCTTCTTCAGTTAGAAATTCATATCTCCAATCCAGTTCCCCTCACTTCCCATACTCGGATACCCAACAACCACAAGGTCCAATCAGCCTTTCAATCTCCCATATTCAAAACTGAACTCATGGTGGCCCCTCCAGAAACCCACCCCCACCTCACTCTTCCCAGTTCAGTAATCAGCAATTCCTCTCTTCCTGTTAATCAGATCACACCTTAGTGTCATCTTTATTCCTTCTCCCTACCCTACATGCCGAATTATCTGGAGTCTAGTTTCTCTACTTTTTAAATAAACTCAGACGCCAAACACAGCTCATCCCATCTTCTAAGTCCAGCGCAACACTGTCTCCAGCGTGGACCCAGGAACAGCCTCCCACTTCTCTCTCAGTTTCCACCCTTGCCTGCTAGTCCCTTTGTGTAGCAGACAGATCGATCTACTTAAAACGTAAGACAGTTCACGTCCTCCTTTGCTTAACAGGTTTCCAAGGCTTCAGATCTCATTCCGAGTGAAGCCCCGAGTCCTAACAACGGCCTGCAGGGCCTCGCGCGATCCGCCCCAGCATCTCCCGGTCCGTGTCTGTGGCCGCCTCCTCCTCTTGCCCTCCACTCCAGCCGGTGGGCTCTTTGATGGTCCTCGAATAAGCCAAGCAGGCGACCGCCTCAGAGCCTCCCACTTGCTGATCTTTTTGCTGAGATGCTCTCCTCCCAGATCTTAGTGATTGCTCCTTCCCTTTTTAAATCTCTGCTCAAACATCACCTTATCAGAACGGTCTTCCCCAACCACCTTATATTACAGAGCATCATCCTCCATAACACACGAGGCCACCAACACTGCTGCCTTTGTGTCCGTACCAGCCACTCAGTTACCCTTACATATGAATGGACACGGACACATCTTTCTTCCACAGTTGGAGAAATTCTCCACCCTCCTCTGGGGAGAATTAAAAGCAACTGATTCAGGTAGATGGTGTGGGGTGGGAGGTGGGAGGGGGCTTCGGCATTGGGAGATTGTGTTCACCTGTGGCTAATACATGTCAATGTATGGCAAAACAAATACAGTATTGTAATTTAAAAAATAAATTAATTAATTAAAAAAATTAAAAAAAATTAAACAACAACAACAAAAAATAAAAGCAACTAACTTAGAAGTCTGCAAAATAATTCAGTGCCTAAGGACTACATTCAATTTTTTCCTAAACTTGGAAGGCAATATCACTATACTATTTCAGAGCATCTCCTTGATATTAGGTCTTCAGTTCAGTCCAGTTCAGTTCAGTCGCTCAGTCGTGTTCGACTCTTTGCAACCCATGAATCGCAGCACGCCAGGCCTCCCTGTTCATCACCATCTCCCGGAGTTCACTCAGACTCACGTTCATATTAGGTCTTAGACAACCCCTAAAACTTCTCCCAAGATGGAGCCTTTCTGAATTGTGATCCCTACCACTGAGATTGAAGCAGAGTTTGGAGAGACTCGGTCTTATCCGAATCCCCCAGATATTACTCTATGTATCATGTCTACTCTTTGCCACAGTGAATAAATACGGCTATCAGTGGTCATGATGAGAGCTTCAGGGCTCTCCAAAAGTGCGCCGCTGAAGCAAAAAGGGTTGATTCACAAAAGCAGATGTGTACCTTCACTTCTTTAAGTTTTTGTTGTTTAGTCACAAAGTTGTGTCCGACTCTTTGCAATCCTATGGACTATAATCACCAGGCTCCTCTGTCCATGGAATTCTCCAGGCAAGAATACTGGACTGAGTTGTCATTTCCATCCCCAGGGGATCTTCCTGATCCAGAGACCAAACCCATGTCTCCTGCACTGGCAGGCGGATTCTTTACCCGTGAGCCACCAGAGAAGCCCTCACATCTTTAATATTGAACGGTAAAATATTCTATTGTCTCTATCGTCTTCTTCTGGTATTACAAACATTATCAACTGTTTGGAAATGTTTATTTTGCCAAATTATGCAAAGACCTCTTTTGCAAAGATCTTGTTCTTATTGTATTTTTCCCCTCTTGGTCTATAATCTAGATCATGGCAAAAGGGTATTAAAAATAATAACCAGCTAACCAAACCTAAAATATGAGGAAAGGAAGCTCAAGTCAGTTGGTGAAATTCAATCTTAACTTTTCTAGTGTATTTTTAAGAGTAGAAAGCACCTCATTTATGAGGGTAATGTTACTCTAACGCTAAAAGTAGACTAAGATATCACAAAGAAAAATAACTACACACCAAAATCCTTCAAAGACAATAACATGTAAAAATCCTTAAAAGGCTAGCAAATGAAATATTACAATATATAAAATGTATAATATATCATGACCAAGTGGATGTCAACACTGAAAAATTAGTAAGCATAATCCACTCTATCAACATCATGTTTTTTAAAAAAACTTTTGATCATCAATATAGAAAAACAAAAAAATCACTCAACAAATTCAACAGAGGTTCATGATGAAATCTCTCAGTAAAGCATGATCAGAAAAGAACTTAACCTGATAAAAAGAACTTACATAAAATCTACAACTGACTTTATAAAAGTGAAAGGTAGAATTAAATATTTCCCCAATAAAGGAGCTTCCAAAGTGGCACTAGTGATTAAGAATCCACCTGCCAATGCAAGAGAGACAAGAGACGCAGGTTCGATTCTGGGTGGGGAAGATGCCTTGCAGAAGGAAATGGTAACCTACTCCAGTATTCTTGCCTGGAAAATCCCATGAATAGAGAAGCCTGGTGGGCTACAGTCTATGGGGTCTCAAAGAGTTGGACATGGCTGAGCACACATGTCAATAAGGTCAGGAGTACGTCAGAGATGTCTACTCTCACTTCCAGCTAATCTCATAGTGAGATCCTACTCAGGACAATAAGGCAAGAAAATGATACAAAAAGCATTTAGCTGCAAAGAATGAGCTGTCTCTACTGGCAGACAACATGACTGTTTAGATAGAAAAATATCAAATAATCTATGAGAAAAGTCATTAGGACTCATAAGTTAGGTTCAGTAGGATTCAAGTTTGATACCCATACCAGATAATACACACAGAAAGGTTTACTGTATGGCTGTATGCTGTCAGTGAACAACCTGAAATTAAAACTTAAAAACTGGAGCCATCTATCATGCCATCCAACAGAAGTGTTTAGGATAAATCAAACGAAAACAGATAAGACTGAGATACTGGAAATTACAATACATTTACGAGGGAGATCAAATTAACCCTACATAAATGGAGTGATATACCAATTATGTACCTGAACAGCTAATGCTATTAAGATATCAGGACCCAAACCAACCTACAGACTCAATGGAGTCCCAGTATATGTTGCATCCTCAAGCTGGGAAGAGCTTCCCAGGTGGGAAGTGGTAAAGAATTTGCCTGTCAAAGCAGGGGACATAAGAGATGCAGGTTCCGTCCCTGGGTCAGAAGAATTCCCTGGAGGAAGGCATGGCAACCCACTCCAGGATTCTTGCTTGGAGAATCCCATGGACCGAGGAGCCTGGCGGGCCATCGACCATTGGGTTGCAAAGAGTCAGACACAAGTGAAAGTGACTTACACAAATTAAGAACCTCTGCTCAATTAAAGACATTGTTAAGAAGAATAAAGTGCAGTCTATACAATGGGGGAAAATATTTTCAACAAAGCTATGCAATAAAGAGTTCGTATCAGAATGTGTAAAGAACTCACACACTTCAAAAATGATGAATAAATAAACAACAAGAGGCTTGACAAACCTATTACCAAAGAAGCAAAAACTGCATGAAAAGATATTCCAGATTATAATGAGATTACAAACTGAAGACAATGAATTACCACTGAGACCTATGAAAATGGCTACAAATGGAAAAGCAAAAACATGGCACAGTGCTGAGGAGAATGAGGGATTTTCATCCACTGCTTGTGGGAAAGCAGAAAGGCATCGTCGCTTTAGAAATGGACTCTTTTCATAGTACTTAGCACCCTCCATAATACATTGATAATCCAGCTGAACATTCATCTAATAAATGGATAAGTAGCTTTAAATCTATACATTGGAATAAAACAGCAATTAAAAAAAAAAGAATTACTGATATAGGTAAAAACTTAATCTCAAAAGGATTCTGCTAAAAGAAAGAATCTAGATACAAAGACTATATACTCTGTGATTCGATTTACATAACATTTTGCAAAAGGCCACATTCTAGAGATGGAAATCCATCAGTAGCTTCTAGGGTCTAGAATTGGAGATGGGAGTTGACTGCAAAATGGCAAAAGGACAATCTGGAAGTGAACGGGAGTGTTTAAATCTGGACAGCTAATGAGAGTGTTTAAGATCCTGTGGTGGATGTGCACAACTGTGTGACCTGTATCTATTTGTTAAAACTTGCTGATACATAAACCGAAAAAGATGGGTATCACGCTTTGCTAACATGCATCACTAAACTTCATGTAAGGGTGGTTAACTGTCGAATGGATGGTGGACAGCTTTTGTGTCATTTCTCTTATGGTCCTTTAAGAAACCAGAGCTGGGGAGATGGTAGGCTAAAAGAGAGAGGCCTCACTGGAAACTGACATCTGTTCAGATCTTAGGACCTGGGATCGATCAGCTCACACTTACTGAGTACGAGTGTATAAAGTAGGAGCCATGTATGGCACATCTTTTGCTGTCAGTCACTCAGTTGTGTCTCGCTCGTTGCGACCCCATGAATCACAGCGTGCCAAGCCTCCCTGTCCATCGCCAAATCCTAGAGTTCACTCAGACTCACGTCCATCGAGTCCATGATGCCATCCAGCCATCTCATCCTCGGTTGTCCCCTTCTCCTCCTGCCCCCAATCCCTCCCAGCATCAAAGTCTTTTCCAATGAGTCAGCTCTTCACATGAGGTGGCCAAAGTACTGGAGTTTCAGCTTGAGCATCATTCCTTCCAAAGAAATTCCAGGGCTGACCTCCTTCAGAATGGACTGGTTGAATCTCCTTGCAGTCCAAGGGACTCTCAAGAGTCTTCTCCAACACCACAGTTCAAAAGCATCAATTCTTCAGCGCTCAGCCTTCTTCACAGTCCAACTCTCAGATCCATACCTGACTACTGGAAAAACCATAGCCTTGACTAGACGGACCTTAGTTGGCAAAGTAATGTCTCTGCTTTTGAATATGCTATCTAGGTTGCTCATAACCTTTTTCCCAAAGAGTAAGCGTATTTTAATTTCATGGCTGCAGTCATCATCTGCAGTGATTTTGGAGCCCAGAAGAATAAAGTCTGACACTGTTTCCACTGTTTCCCTATCTCTTTGCCATGAAGTGATGGGACCAGATGCCATGATCTTCATCTTCTGAATGTTGAGCTTTAAGCCAACTTTTTCACTCTCCTCTTTCACTTTCATCAAGAGGCTTTTTAGTTTCTCTTCACTTTCTGCCATAAGGGTGGTATCATCTGCATATCTGAGGTTATTGATATTTCTCCTGGCAATCTTGATTCTAGCTTGTGTTTCTTCCAGTCCAGTGTTTCTCATGATGTACTCTGCATAGAAGTTAAATAAGCAGGGTGACAATATACAGCCTTGACGTACTCCTTTTCCTATTTGGAACCAGTCTGTTTTTCCATGTCCAGTTCTAACTGTTGCTTCTTGGCCTGCATACAGATTTCTTAAAGCAGGTCAGGTTGTCTGGTATTCCCATCTCTTTCAGAAATTTCTGCAGTTTATTGTGGTCCACACAATCAAAAGCTTTGGCACAGTCAATAAAGCAGAAATAGATGTTTTTCTGGAACTCATTTGCTTTTTCCATGATCCAGTGGATGTTGGCAATTTGATCTCTGGTTCCTCTGCCTTTCTAAAACCAGCTTGAACAGCAGGAAGGTCATGGTTCATGTATTGCTGAAGCCTGGCTTGGAGAATTTTGAGCATTATTTTACTAGCGTGTGAGATGAGTGCAATTGTGAAGTAGTTTGAGCATTCTTTGGCATTGCCTTTCTTTGGAATTGGAATGAAAACTGACCTTTTCTAGTCCTGTAGCCACTGCTGAGTTTTCCAAATTTGCTGGCATATTGAGTGCAGCACTTTCACAGCATCATCTTTCAGGATTTGAAATAGCTCTACTGGAATTCCATTACCTCCACTAGCTTTGTTCATAGTGATGCTTCCTAAGGCCCACTTGACTTCACATTCCAGGATGTCTGGCTCTAGATGAGTGATCATACCATCATGATTATCCGGGTCGTGGAGATCTTTTTTGTACATTTCTTCTGTGTATTCTTGCCATCTCTTCTTAATATCTTCTGCTTCTGTTAGGTCCATACCATTTCTGTCCTTTATCGAGCCCATCTTTGCATGAAATGTTCCCTTGGTATCTCTAATTTTCTTGAAGAGATCTCTAGTCTTTCCCATTCTGTTGTTTTCCTCTATTTCTTTGCACTGATCACTGAAGAAGGCTTTCCTATCTCTTCTTGCTATTCTTTGGAACTCTGCATTCAGATGCTTATATCTTTCCTTTTCTCTTTAGCTTTTCACTTCTCTTCTTTTCACAGCTATTTGTAAGGCCTCCCCAGACAGCCATTTTGCATTTTTGCATTTCTTTTCCATGGGGATGGTCTTGATCCCTGTCTCCTGTACAATGTCACGAACCTCAGTCCACAGTTCATCAGGCACTCTATCTATCAGATGTAGCCCCTTAAATCTATTTCTCACTTCCACTGTATAATCATAAGGGATTTGATTTAGGTTATACCTGAATGGTCTAGCGGTTTTCCCTGCTTTCTTAAACTTAAGTCTGAATTTGGTAATAAGGAGTTCATGATCTGAGCCACAGTCAGCTCCTGGTCTTGTTTTTGCTGACTGTATAGAGCGTCTCCATCTTTGGCTGCAGAGAATATAATCAACCTGATTTCAGTGTTGACCATCTGGTGATGTCCATGTGTAGAAGCTTCTCTTGTGTTGTTGGAAGAGGGTGTTTGCTATGACCAGTGCAATTTCTTGGCAAAACTCTATTAGTCTTTGCCCTGCTTCATTCCGCATTCCAAGGCCAAATTTGCATGTTACTCCAGGTATCTCTTGACTTCCTAGTTTTGCATTCCAGTCCCCTATAATGAAAAGGAAATCTTTTTTAGGTGTTAGTCCTCTGTAACAAAGACTAAAGAGCTGTGATTCTTCTTATAAAATTCAGTGTGGCATCTTGCCTTCAGCAGCCATGTTTTTTGGAAAGTGTTGAGATTTGAGCTGGTTTTCTATATATCCAGTTTTAAGAATTACAGGGTAGGGGAGTACAATGGAGGTTAATTAAAGGATTTGATCAAAATATGGGTTGGAGAATCAGGGGCAAAATGTAGTCACTCACTTTAATGAGATGATTTACCATCTGAGTAAATGTAAATTTACTTACATTTACTTAATGTAAATTCTACTTAATGTAAATTCTACTTTCTTAACATTGCTTTTCTGAAGATCCATTTCCTTTGGCAAAACTATAAAGAAAATATTATATAACCATATCTATTCAATGGTTGTTGTGAGAAATCAAATAACAAAACACAAGAAAAGTACTTGGTTTATATCCAGCATCTGGTAAGTATTCAACATATTTCAGCCTGAAGGAAAAAGGAGCCACTTCTGTAAAAATGTGAGTGGAAACTACTGCCAGCCATTTTCATTTGTCATGCGTGCTTCGGACAAAAGTCTCAAAGTCAATATCCTAGCTAGGTTTGCAAAAAGCTAGTTAGTAGGTGCTGTTTATAAATTTAAACTCTAGTCATCATGCAATGTAATTTAAAGGACAAAAGAAGATATTTTATTGGTCATTTGAAGATTTTGGATTGGAGAACTGCTCAAAATTCATTACATGCATTAAAAAAATGTAAATAAAAACCTAACGACCTTGTAAACAGGCACAGTGTAAGCTTCAAATAGTCAGAGCTGCCAACCAGATAAAAATAATATTTCTTAGCACTATGAAGGGTTTGGATTTAATTGCTTAGTGCTCTTCCTATAATCCCCTTATTCTACATCCTCATGAAAGAGCTAATCAGAGAAAATTCTCCAAAGTAACTGGTGAATATACTATTCTAAAGAAGGTTGTTTTTTTTTTTTTTAAAGACTGCATCATTCAGAGACAAGTTTTCAGGGCTGCAGCCAAAATCCATTATAATAGAATTTAGAGTCCAGAATTTTTGCTTCAAGTTGGAAGAAATTTGGAAGAGATTGGTTAAAGGTAGAAGAGGGAAGGAAAGGAAGGAAATCACCATTTTAAGAATCCAATCTCTAAGCCCCTAGAGGATAATCTCATATGCCTTATGTGCTTTTAATTCTCAGAACAATCATTGAGGTAAGTCCTATTTTCTTCATTTTGCTGATGAGGAAATAAGGAGAGGTTTAATTTGATCTACCGACTTCCCAGGTGGCACTAGTGATAAAGAACCTGCCTGCCAGTGCAGGAGACATAAGAGCTGTGGGCCTGATCCCTGGTTGGGAAGATCCCCTGGAGGAGGGCATGGCAACCCACCCCAGTATTCCTGCCTGGAGAGTCCCATGGACAGAGGAGCCTGGCGGGTTACAGTCCATAAGGTCTCACAGAGTTAGACACGACTGAAGCGACTTTGAACACATGCAGCAAAATTGGATCATACTCAACTAAATAAAAATAAACTGTAGAGGCTTATGAGGTGAGGTGAAGTTGCTTAGTCGTGTCCGACTCTTTGCGACACCGTGGACTGTAACCTACTAGGCTTCTCTGTCCATGGGATTCTCCAGGCAAGAATACTGGAGTGGGTTGCCATTTCCTTGTCTAGGGGATCTTCCTGACCCAGGGATCGAATCCGGGTCTCTCACATCGGAGGCAGATGCTTTAACCTCTGAGCCACCAGGGAAGCCCCTTAGAGGTTTATAGTAAGGTTAAAATATATGCCTTAAGCAGAGAACAGACTCGTCAAAGAAAGACTCCCCTAAGTCTGGCTTCTCAGTCAACTTTACTGCTAAAATGTCATTCCAGCTGATGGCAACAACTCACAACTTGAAACAATTTCACTGATAACAAAAATTTCAGAAATACTCCCCAGTAAGGTTTTCACATAATCTCATTTATCCTCAAACCACCTATTAGATGCATATGATTCCTATTTAAGATGCAGAAACTGAGAGTCCAGGAGATTAAGTAACTTAGTCAGGGTCTCAAAACAAGAAGCAAGGAGAGCCAAGTTCAGACCTTCATTTTTAAACTCCTGATTCCACAATCTTTCTCCCAGAGCTTCACATAACATTTCCACCAAGGGACGCTACACCAGAGGGGATCTGTCCATCATTCCCTGAGTATTTAAACATTATTTTCCAAGTTTCCATTCATTTCACATGGCTTACAAATGACAACATGATTTCAACATGAATGCATTTAAAATTTCTACTAAATTTTCTCTAAACTTCCTTATCATAAGTTTGGGTAAACTTGATAGGCTCAGAAGATGTCTCCTGGGGATCTCCCAGGAGGTCCAGTGGTTAAGAATCTGCCTTCCAATGCAGGGAACGTGGATGTGATACTTGGTCGGGGAACAAAGAGCCCACATGCTGCGGGACAGTTAAACCTGCACAGGCAGCTACTGAGAGCCTGCCTCGAGGCCACACTCCGCAACGAGAAGCCCACGAGCCACAAAAAGAGAGACCCAGCACACCACAACACAGACCCAGCACACCAGACACAGACCCAACACAGACCCAGCACATTCAACACAGACCCAGCACACTGCAACACAGATCCAACACTGACCTAGCACATCACAACACAGACCCAACACACCAAACACAGACCCAACACACCACAGCACATTCAACACAGACCCAGCACACCGCAACACAGACCCAGCACACCGCAACACAGACCCAGCACACCGCAACACAGACCCAGCACACTGCAACACAGACCCAGTATACCAAACACAGACCCAACACACCAAACACAGACCCAACACACCACAGCACATTCAACACAGACCCAGCACACCGCAACACAGACCCAGCACACCAAACACAGACCCAGCACACCGCAACACAGACCCAGCACACCAAACACAGACCCAGCACACCAAACACAGACCCAACACACCGCAGCACATTCAACACAGACCCAGCAACACAGACCCAGCACACCACAACACAGACCCAGCACACCGCAACACAGACCCAGCACACCAAACACAGACCCAGCACACCGCAACACAGACCCAGCACACCAAACACAGACCCAGCACACCAAACACAGACCCAACACACCAAACACAGACCCAACACACCAAACACAGACCCAACACACCGCAGCACATTCAACACAGACCCAGCACACTGCAACACAGACCCAGCACACTGCAACACAGACCAAACACAGCACAATACAGACCAAACACGCCACAACCCAGATCCAACACAGACCCAGCACACCATAACATAGATCCAACATAGACCCAGCACACTGCAACACAGACCCAACACAGACCCAGCACACTGCAACACAGACCCAACACACCACAACACACACCAAACACACCACAACACACACCAAACACCTCAACACAGACCACACAGCAGAACACTGATCCAGCACAACCAAAATTTAAAACAAAATTAAAAACTGCAAAATATTACAAACAAGGAAACGCCTACTATTTTACCTGAGTGTTCAGCTGGTTCTGGCATTACTATTACTTCCTAGTTGCCCCATATTCTGGTTTAAAAATCACGGCTCTATACTGTGTTACCTAAAGTACTATAGTCAGTGGCTGCTGCTGCTGAGTCGCTTCAGTGGTGTCCGACTCTGTGCGACCCCATAGACAGCAGCCCACCAGGCTCCCCGTCCCTGGGACTCTCCAGGCAAGAACACTGGAGGGGGTCGCCATTTCCTCCTCCAGTGCATGAGAGTGAAAAGGGAAAGTGAAGTCGCTTAGTCGTGTCTGACTCCTAGCGACCCCATGGACCACAGCCCACCAGGCTCCTCCGTCCATGGGGTTTTCCAGGCACGAGCACTGGAGTGGGGTGGGAAGGACTAGAGTTACTGAGGCCGCAGCAATCGCTGTGGCCGTCCACATTTGTTTGTCGTTGACGTTTGCACCAACACTCTTTGTTGCTGTTACTGTTTAGTCACTAGGTCGTGTCTGGCTCTTTATCGCCCCGTCCGTGGACGGCAGCCCACCAGGCTCCTCCATCCATGGGATTCTCCAGGCCAGAACACTGGAGGGGGTTGCCATTTCCTTCTCCAGGGGATCTTCCCAAACCAGGAATGGAACAAAAGCCATGTCTCCTGCATTGGCAGGTGGGTTCTTAACCCTGAGCCACCTGGCAAGCCCAGTAACACTGTTCAGTTAAACTGAACCAGGTTTCCAGCAGACCCTGAATCTTGGGTTTGTCTCCGAGGTTCTCATCTGCCTCAAGATGCTCCAAGGTAAGTTTTATTTTTGCACAGATGCTTTTGATTTTATGGTGGTAAAGGAAATAACCTGTACTATCCTTACAGGAGAAAATAGATTCTATGAAAGGAAGCAAGGGAACGTTTTCTCCTTTTATTGTTGTTTTCATGTCTAGTACAACCGGAATGCCCATGATCCTACAGTCAGAGCTTGCTGATGGATGATGAGGGGGATCGACTTCCCCGCAAAGGCCCAAGGGCATCATTTAACACTTTCATTTCTCACTGGCTTAAACCATGAATATAAATGCTTTTCCAGCTTTTGGACCTCCTGAATGTTTAGAAAGGAATAGTTGTTTATAAGGAATAGTTGGTCCAATGATATGACAGAGATATTTCTAAAAGACTGAAGTATGGAAAACACTGTAAAACTAAGTTAAATTCTTGGATATTTAAGAGCATGAAATGTATCTAAAACTTTATATTTTTCAAAACTGTGGGTTAAATTAGAACTGCATGATGTTAAACTGATGTGGCTTTTTAAACATCATTCTTCCCCTCATTCAATATATATTCATTCAAGCCCAGCTAAAGTCCTCGAATGAAGCTAAGCATGCGTTCAAAAATGTTATATCTTTTCTCTCTCTCACAAACATCTCCATGGTGTTTGGTGAAGGTACCATTTTCCCACATTTTAACTGTGAAATTTGGCAGCCTGTGAGTGCGAGGTATTATATGAAAAGACACAAACATTTAGGGTCTCATATGTGCCAGTTCCTGTTCATACATTCTCTTACTTTGTCCTCATAAGAATTACCAGATAAGCGCTGGCATCCCTGTCTTGTGTGCGGCACAGACTGAGGTTCAGGGAGGTCAAATGCTGACTTCTGGGCCATAGAGCTGACACGTCTCACTCTCAACGACCTTCTCTTTCCAATTTACCAATGGTACACTGAACCCCATCCACTTCCTGCTTTGTAAATAAAGTTTTATCAAAAGTTTGTCAATATCATTTGTTTACATGTTGTCCAGAGCAGAACTAAAGAGATACAAAGATCTAGATAGTAAAGGCTTTTGTCTCTGCAAGCCCCATTGTCTCTGTGGCAACTCAAGTCCGCCACTGCAATATGAAAGAGCCATAAGCAATTCCTAGCGGTGTGGCTGGGCACCAATAAAACTTTATTGAGAACAGGGGAGGGCAGTAAGCCGGTTCTGGTTTTTGTCAGCCCCACTCTGGTATAGCAGTGTGTCCCCTAAAGCAGATTTTTGACAAGTTTATTAAAAATACAGAAAGTCTGAGAATTGCCTTTCTAATTTCCTTTTAAATCACAGGTTGAAAAGCTCATGTATTTAAAGTTCAATTTGCTTATAATTCGAGCATAAATTCTGTTGTTGTTGATTTTTAAACTGCCTGTTTTAGAGGATGGCTAGAAACACAAGCATCCAGTATCTGAATGACCTTAATCTCCAAGGAGTTCTCTCAAAATAAAGACAGTGTAGAATTTATATCTATGTTGATCATTTTGATGCCCTCTGCATGACAGGTATGGTGGAAGACACAGATAAAGCTTCGGCCTTCAGAAAGGTCATAATTTAAAAGGCAAAGGAAAATGCCTGCAACAGATCATACAGGCATGCAAAGCAAAGGAGAGCCTGAGATCTCCCTGCTACATCGCCAGCCCAGGCATAATCCCAGTGCTCTGGGAACCAGCTTCTGAAATGCGTCCTCTGTCCACTTATCTCACCCAGCAATGCAGTCTTGATTGACACCACATCTCTCAAGTGAAATGAAAACAAGTGCCAAACCCAGGTGCCCAGCCAAAGGAAAAGCGTGTGTCTGGCAGCAGAATTCGTGTTAGATGTCAGTCATCCAGAGGAAGAATTCCAGCCACAGGGGGAGGCTGGCATTTTGCAGGAGAAATGTGAAAGAGGCATGATCCCAGGCTTACAATGGTCTACAAAAGCTGTCAGTGCTTGAGGACCAAATACCACAGTTACTATTGTTCCCCGGAACCTTATAGAAACCAGATTTGAGCTATGGAACAATGAAACAGGGATGCTTTGTTTCCAAAGCACTTGCATTTTTTACCTAAAAATACAGGAACTCTTTAGCAAGAACCTCGGCAGTCCAACTCGTTTTCAGGTCAGAGATAAAAATAAAATGTTTTGATGCGACAATCACACGTAGTGCGCACTGTTCTAAATGCTCACAAACATCAACTTGCTTAATTTCTTTAAAAATTTCATGAGATAGATCCAATTACTCTCTTACTTTTTTAGATGTGGAAATGGAGGCAGAAAGAGGCCCTTAAGGTTTCCCAACCCAGAGTGGTAGAGCTCAGAGTGTGATCTTCACCACTGATGCTGCTCAAGTGTACTTTCACTCTGAGCAAACTGGGGCGTGGTGGTTTATTTCTCTGAGCTTCTGCACAGAGCTGGGATAAGCCTCCTTACCTCCCCAAATGGTTGTGGAGATTAAAGGAGATAAAATGTAAAGTGTCCAACGAGATGTTTAACAGATAATAATTACAAAAGATTTCACATCTTACAAGCTCTTATGAGCCAAGCATTGTGATGAAAAGTCTGCACACTCAGTCATGAAGAGAATGACTGATGCCATCTCAGCAGCGTGAGTGGCTACAGACGATCACAGGAAGCGAAGTGCGTCGGACAGGAGCAGGCAGGTGTCATAGGGTGTGCCAGCCACGTCACAGGATACGACTCCACTGGTATGTGGAACCGTAAGAAAACAAACAAACAAACAAAAGCCTGAAACAAATGGACTTACTTACAAAACAGAAACAGAGCCACAGACAGAGAATAAACGTACGGTACCAAAGGTGCTGCTGCTGCGGCTGCGAACACGCCTCAGTCGTGTCCGACTCTGTGCGACCCCAGAGACGGCAGCCCACCAGGCTCCCCCGTCCCTGGGATTCTGCAGGCAAGAACCCTGGAGGGGGTTGCCATTTCTCCTCCAATGCATGAAAGTGAAACGTGAAGGGAAGTCGCCAGTACTGGGCGGGTGGCCGTCTCCTTCTCTAATGTATGCACGCACGCTAAGTCGCTTCAGTCGTGTCCAACTCTGTGTCATCCCAGCAGGCTCCCCCGTCCACGGGATTCTCTAGGCAAGAGCACTGGAGTGGGTTGCCAATTCCTATACGCACAGACACTTTGAAAATTGCCATAATATGCTGCAAAAAAGGCTATCCAGTTCTCAGTGGCTTACAACCATGGAGATGTATTCCCAACACTGTGGGCCCGAGGGCCAGCTGTGGTTCTGCTGTCCTGGGTGAGGCTTGGCGGGCTGAGCACCTCTGCTCAGGCCCTGCGGTCAGTTAGTCTTAGCCCCCAGCTGTGAGCTGAACTCAGATCTACGTTACCTATGTCCAATGCGAGGTCCAGCTGACAGATCTAGCACTACCTGGGAACCCTATACGAGATCAGGAGAGAAGAAACTAAAGAGGGGTGAGCACCCAAGAACTGACGCTTTCAGACTGCGGTGCTAAAGAAGACTCTGGAGAGTTCCTTGGACAGCAAGATCAACTCAATTAATCCTAAAAGAAATCAGCCCTGAATATTCATTGGAAGGACTGATGCTGAAGCTGAAGCCCCAATACTTTGGCCACCTGATGCAAAGAGCCAGCTCATTGGAAAAGACCCTGATGCTGGGAAAAATTGAAGGCAAGAGGAGAAGGGGGTGACAGAGGATGAGATGGTTGTATGACATCACTGAGTCAATGGACATGAACTTGGGGGAACTCCAGGAGATAATGAGAGACTGGGAGGCCTAGTGTGCTACAGTCCATGGGGTTGCAAAGAGTCAGAAACGACTTAGAGATGCAACAACAACAAAGGGCACAAAATGGGGCCAGAACTTTTAAAGCTTCTGCTTATGTCACGTCTGCTAAGATTTCCTCAGCCAAAGTGAGTCACGTGACCAAGCCCAGCATCAGTGGGGCGGGTGCACTTACTCAACTCACATCTGGCTGAGTCCCTGCTCCTCTCCCTGGATCTTGTCAAAGGTGAGGGAGGGATAAATTAGAGGAATGTGAGATTAACACACACACACTACTCTGCATAAAATAGATAATCAACAAGGGCCTACTATATAGCACAAGGAACTCTACTGAACATAATAACCTATAAGAGAAAATAATTTGAAAAAGAATGTACATATATGTGCATAACTGAATCCTTTTGTTGTATACCTGAAACTAACATGATATTATAAGGCAGCTATACTTCAATTAAAAAAAAAAGGTTTGCTCGTATTATCTCATTAATCTCCAGAAAATCTTATGACATAGATGCTAATATTATCCATATTTTATACAGGAAGAAATTGAAGATATAATGGTTAAATCCTGTGCTTAAAATCATTATCTAGGAAGGAGCAAATTCCAGAAGTTAAGACATGCTCATTAAAAGTTTATTCCCTTCTTAATAAGAAAAAAGACTGTAGCTGGCAAAGAACCAGGAAGGTTCTAGATATTTGAGGTGGATGGGGGATCTTTCTGGCTCTGAAGCCGGAGCCTTGGACCAGCATGTGACCATCTCCCCTGAATCTTAGAACTAACTTTTGGAAATCCTTGACGAGATTCTACTGGGGGTATGACAGAGTAAGAAGGAAATGGGAAGCTCCCAGAACTGCCCCCATGAACCCATTCAGAGTTATTACAGGATAAAACAATTCAAGGGCACCTGAAGTCTCACAGGTATCCTTTCTAGCTGAGTTTTACCACCATTAAATATTCATAGCAGATAATAAATGTGAAATGCTTTATTGAATTGTCAAGTCAAAGCTAAATAAAGTAACCAAAGGCTTTAGACCTTATCTTAATGTGGAAGGAATTTCTGTGCCAAAACATCAGAATATCCCTTTCAAATTAATTTAACCTAAGATACAACAGATATGGTCCTTGGCGACCAGCAAGGGAGAAAATTAAGGTCATTCCAGTTACTTCCTGCTCTGCCCCTTGAATTCTTTGCCTTGGTTAATAAACTTGAGAGTGAACCCCCATGGTTTGTTACAATCGCTCCCCTTTTTCCTGACTCACAAAATTTCCAAGGATTCCCCGATGACCCACTGGCTTCACAGCTCAAAGGCCCAGTCTACTGCAGGGCCAAACCGGTTCACTCTCTCCAGGCCTCTGTATTCCCACATGCCCCCTTCTAGCTGGGAGCTGGGCCTCAGCAGAGTCCTGGCCTTCCTCTAGCTCAGTCCCTGCCTTACCATGTGCTTTCAACATGACTGCCTCTCACCCATCCAACCTTTCCTCCTACAGTAGCTAAGATGCTTTCTCGTGGGTAGTTAGAGCAACTCAGGCCCAAACCCCCCTATAAGTCAGTCCAGTCTGTGTTTCTAGAGCAACAATGTCCAACGGTAATATTAATAAAATGCAAGTCATATATGCAATTTTAAAATTTCTAGTTTTTTTGCATTAGAAGAATAAAAAGAAACATATAAAATTAGTATATATTTTACCTAAACCAATATAATCCCAAATATGAATTCAACCTTTCATAAAATTTTTGAAAAGTATTGTTAATAAGGTGTTTTACACTCACTCTTTTTGTACTAAGGTTTTGAGATCTGGTATGCATTTTACACTTCCAGCACATCCCAATGTGGATGCTAAATATTTATCAGAAATAGTTGATCTATATGTACAGTTCATAAATGAACAACTGAGAAAAATAGACTGAACAACATTCAAATTGTTCCAAACATATGTAAGTTTTCCAGTAGATGAATTAAGTGTCAGTGTTTAAAGTTGAATTTAAAGTACTTGAAATAAAATTTAAAATTTAGCTTCTCAGTCACATGTCATTTTTGTGAATTATTTGCAGTTATGATGTAATTATTCATTTTTCATTGAAGTATAATCAGCATAGCATTGCGTTAGTTTCAGGTATACAGCAAAAGTCATCTGGTCACATATGTATACTTTTCCAGATCATTTCCCATTACAGGTCATTAAGGAATAGCAAATATTGTTCCCTGCGCTTATACACTACATCCTTGTCACTTATCTATTTTGTACAAAGTACGTAAATCTGTTATCTCATGCTCCTAATGCATTCCTCTCACCCATACTAGTCATATTTTAATTGCTGAGTACCCATGTATGGCATGTGGCCACCATATTGGATAGCAACGTTTTCAGAGGATGTTAATACTTTCTTTCATCAGCTATGCAACTTTGAGCTAACTCATGAAGGCATCTTCCATTTCTGTTTCTGTTATGCCTCTCTCTGTACTACATCAAAAAAATCAAATCAGAATCAGGTTTTGTTAGATTTAAATTGAGTAATAACCAGATCAAGGTACTTAATAAAGATAAATCCAGTGGTGAGGAAGGAGAAGGGAATCTTCTCTAAGAAGTGCGGTTAAGACACAAAGTAAATGAGAGTGGCCGTGTTACCAGAAGGGCATCAGGGTTAAATGACGATCACTGGGTTCTGCTGCCTTTTCAAGAAAAATACTGGAAGGTGCAGAAGAAATTACTGTTTAAAAAGGAGATACTAAGCTATGATAAAAACCTGAGATTTTAAGGGGAGTCACATATGAAAGTGATGAGAAAGAATGAACAGAAAGAAACTGACCACTATTAATGATTTCAGAGTGAGACTCTGAGTGTGTTTCAGGTGTACACAGTGGATCAGTTATACACACACATATATCCCATCTGTTTAGATTCTTTCCCCATACGGGTCATTAAAGAGTACAGAGTAGAGTTCTCTGTGCTGTACAGGAGGTTCTTATTAGTCACCTACTTTATATACAGCAGTGTATATATGGGCCTCTCTGTGGCTCACTGGTAAAGAGCACTCCACTCCCTGGGTCAGGGAGATCCCCTGGAGGAGGGCATGGCAACCCACTCCAGTGTTGTTGCTGGGAAAATTCCATGGTCAGAGGAGCCTGGCAGGCTGTGGTCCATGGGGCTGCAAAGACTCGGACACGACACACAGTGTGTGTGTATCATCAACTCTATTCCAATAAAAATTATTTTTTTAAAAAGCGAGAGACCCATAAATTCATGAATTCTGTCCTAAAACTAAAGCATACCTTTCCAAGAACATTATTCCTGAAGGAATTAGGGACATGAAAGCAGAAAGAGAACCGGAATGCAGCCAGGGTAACGACCGCACCATGGACTCAGTCACCAAGGACTCGGGCCACGCGCTGCCCTGGAGACCTGCGGGAAGCCGCCTCTTCCACGACTCTTCATATAACAACCAAGAGTCTTGACACCAGCACACAAAGACGTGCCTCAGGAGCCAGGGTAAGAGTGGCAACTGGGGTTGCACTTATGTCGCAGCCCAAAGCTCTGAAGGTAAAATTGACTTTGCTACCTTAATTGCTTCTGTTTTTTAAAATAATACTTCGTAATTGCATTTATAATCCCCAGTGACTCTCTCAATCACTATTCTGTTGCACCCCCGTTAACATTTTTTTTTTCAAAATTAGGATATTCCTGAAATTTCTAGCGGTATTTTTGTTAAAAATGCATATTAAAAACAACATTTGTGGAACAAACTCCAGGAAACTTCTGTGAGTACTCAAAAGATAACTGAAGTTTAACTGAAGAGAATGCAAAGGTCTAGAATCTGTGAAATGAAAATATCTCCTGCCACATTAACGAACAGGACATGTCACAGCCATCAGCGATTTCTGGCCTCCAAATGTGATGAGGGCTCCCCAAGCTGAGATCCAGCAGATGCTGCCTCCCCTACGGTGACTGCTGAGGAGCTGGGGGAATGCAAGAAGCAAGGTGAACAAGGAAACAGGGTCGGCCCCAGACAGCTGCAGTGCATAAGGAACCAATGCAGTGAGCCAAGAGGCCTGCATCTTCCCGTACAAAAATGCCAAACTCCTTAACTTGATGCCTGATCTTCGATGCTCAGACTGCCTGCTCCCTTTGTTGCAAACTTGTGTGTAGCCTGACTCCTCCTCTTGCCTCCTTGGAGCAGTTTTCTCAGGGCTACAGAGATGTGGTCTCCCAGGCTTGGAGTTGTAAACATTCCCACCAAGTAAAATAGCCGTCTACTTTCAGGTTGTGACTGTATTTTTTAGTTGACAAATCAGACCCTCACACTAAAAGCAGATGGTACAAGTTTGGAATTTTGGCCTGCTTTCAGAGAAACTTTGCTTCTGCCTTTTAGAGAATCACACTCATCATGAGCTTCTCAGCTTCAAATTGACACTGAAAGAATATTTATAGACTTTATCAAGGCACCTTTGATCAAGGAAGATCTGTGAAAATATTCAGAGACAATTAACACGTGTATGTCACCTCTGACACCAATTCCAGACACAAACTAAAAAAGATAATAATAATAATAATGGTCATAATAACCACCACAGTCAGTCTCCATTGATGCAGACTCTTACTTGGAATAAATCTCTCACAATAGCCACATTCTTTTCTAAGGAACGCAGGTCCAGAGGAAATGTAACAGCTTCTCCAGGCGACTCTGAAATGATGGGGATAGGAGTGACCCACAGTCATCTACTTTGGTTCCCTTTATGGGCCAAAAACTTGAAACAGGAATTGCTTTGTGATCCAAATTGGCTGCAGAGATGAAACTCTGCCATTAAAACAAATTTGGAAGCTTATCAACTACGGCATGTTTTTAAAGCTGCAGCTGGATAATGGGTAGACTCATGGATTTATTTTACATTCGTATTTATGTTTTTATGGATGTAGCCAAAATAAAAATGTTACAGGAACTCAAATCCTCTAAAACATTATTAAATCCAAAGAGTGTTAACTGCATTTACAAAACCACACACACCTATATATTCAGACACACACTTAGAATAGAGATTATATGGCTAGAAATTCAGTTTAGAAAAGGACCTCATTCTGCAAATTCATTGGCAAGTTTCCCTCACACTTGGAGATTAATAGCAGAAAAACCAAGACTTGAGACAAAAAAAGAAAACCTTAAAATTATAAATATATAATAAATATAATAAAAGTTCAGATTTTATAGCTATATCACTTGGGTACCTTGATGCAGACTTTATATTTAGTGTTTTTAAGCGATTATTCAAAATAGTGATAAAAGGTCTTCTACGTGCCAAGTTCACGTCACTCATTCTCTCCCTACTTCGAAGCACGGTGCCAGAAACCCCCTTCATCTCCAGGGGAGGGTGTTTCTGGATCTGGTGCTCTCCCCAGAGATGAAGTCATGCAGAGCCACTTACACGCGGATGAGGAGCTGGCATTTGAAGCATGAGTGAGTGCGCAGCTCCATTGTCTCAGAGGCATGTTATGAACTCTTCTGTTTCTGGAATGAAAAAGAGACAATGGTGAATTTCTGCCTTGAGCATTTCAGGGAGGTAAAGGAAAACAGAGATTGCCTTTGGAGGAGCTGGCATCCTGGGGAACGATGCTTGAAGACCACAGGGAGCTGTGTGTGAAGACCTGTCTTCTTTTGAACACAAGCCAGCATCCTTCAGAGGCAAAGTTGGAACCAAGAGAAAGTGACGAAGCTCTCAGAAAGAATGATGGGCTTGGAGCGTCCTGCCTGCCTTGGGGATTCTGAGCCCACGGGGCCCCTATCACAATCCACCGTCCATACAGGCTGTGTCTGGCATTGAGAAGCCAGGGCAAGTCAGAGGGGTGAAACTAGAGGGGCTCTGCAGCCTCCCTGGGTGGGCAAGCAGGCAGTTATCCTTTCTCTCATCTGCACATGCCCCTGGGGTCACTGGACAAGATGAGGGAAAAGGGGAATCCCAAGGAGGAATCGAGAGTTCTGCTAATCTGGTAATTGCCTGTAGAGCTGTTTTTCCTCTGAACGACATCACTCGCAGCCTGCATGTGGCCAGTCTTAGACATTCACGTGTTTTTGTGCTAACTGACCTCTCCCGTCTTCTTAGACTCAATGAAGTGGCACGTGTTAGCAAATCAACACTGGACTGGGAATCGGAAGGCTTGCTTAATAACAAAAACTCTGCTCTTCAGTAGCTATGTGACCCCTGAGGAAGCGTCAACTTAAATTCTTCAGTTGTACATCAGAATTTAGACCATATAGTCAAGGAGTGCTTCCCACCCTATAATCTTATGAGCTCATTTAAAAAATACTTTAAAATAAATACTTACAACAATCTTTTGCAGTAAAGTGTCCATTAGCCTGGCTGAAGTGTACCACCTTCAGATCAACAAAATGTGGGCTTTCTCTCCTGAATACAAACTCATTGTAATGAGTTAGCTTGGGTTAGAGAAACATCAATAAGAAAGTAGTGCAGGCTAGAGACATAATAATAATTAGTATTGCAAATATAGTTAAATAGTCTTAGGTGCTGGCACTGTTCCAGGCACTGTTTTACTTAATCAACCTTATAAAATGGGTATTGTTTTACAGATGAGGAAACTGAGGCTCAAAGTATTAAATACCTTCATTTGTAACAAACTGTTATTGCTAAGGAGGAAAAAGGGGGCGGCATGCGTTGGAAGTCTGGGCCTGACACGCACACACATATGTAGAACACATGATTGGTACAGACCTGCTGCATAGCTCAGGGAGCTCCACTCAATGTTCTGGAAAGGCCCACGTGGGAACAGAGTCTAAACAAGTGGACATACCTCTAACTGATTCACTTTGCGGTGTATGTGAAGCTAATGCAATGTCATAAACCAACTATAAAAATTATAAGAATGGTGTTAAATAACTCGCCCAACATCCTGCAGCTGATGTGAAGAAAACACGTTTCTAACACAGTTCATCCTGATGTTGAACCTAATCACTTAAGTACTACCTTTCAGGGAATAAACTGAATTGTGTTCAAGTCACATCATCTTTCCTTAATACTCAAAAGTATATTAAAAAATCAATCCAGATTATGTAACATTAATAAAAACCAAGAATTCCAAAGTTAAGCCAAAATACAGAAATCTACCATAGATTTTAGACACATAGAACAGTCTCTTGGCATTTCTACCACAAGAAAGCTGAAAATTGTTACTTACTAGATTCTGCATAGGTGTTTTATTATTAAAACATATTTCAGAATGCTATTGACAAGTAATAGTAGTTTAGGAAAAGCAGATTTATTTCAAGTCTTGAGGTAAGTTAGAGATCAATTGTAGTTTTCAAATTCTGCCAAGTTCCCTTTCTATTAATGTACTTTCCATCAAACTGTGAAACCATTTTATCCAAATAAATTATATTTTACTTCCTAATACAGACAGGAAGAACCAGAGCTTCAAACATCACGTAAGGAAATCACAGTGAGACTGTGTCTCTTGTTCAAGACAAACAAAACGTTGCTGTTTGAAAAATGCAAATATTTGGCTAATTGAATTCTAAGACACTTTGCAACTGCCTGAAAGTCAAGCTTTGTTTCTCCAGCCTGAACCATATGATTATCTGTTCTGACGATATGCTGATGCTCTCTTTTCTTTTTACATTTTATCAAAGAGAATGTTAAAATTACTTTTACAGTAGTAATCCTCCCAAGCCTAGGGAACTCAAAACATGCTAAAGAAAATATTCAGAGATGACATATTATGCAGGCGAAGATGCTGGATATCTTCCCTTCTGAATTCTGAAATTCTCATAAAAATATATTATGCAAAATAAAAATTGCAGTGTAATTCATCTTTCAGCAAATGGTATTCTCCCATTTCATTTCCAAATTATCCAAAATGAATTAGGATTTCATATTGAGCTGTCAACATAAAATTATTCCTCCCAAATATATATTGGATTTTAAGAAGAAAAACAACACAAAGTGGTAAAAGTCCGATTTCTTTCATACTCCTCCAGTTTAACAAAGCGTTCTGGAAGATACTCACTAGACTGTGCAAAACTGACTCATTCTTAGACAATCCCTTAAGGAAAGTTATTTTATTTTACTGTGACAGTTTGTGGAAAATTTAAAAGTACTGCTAACTTAAAAAGTATTCACCACCTAAAAGTTGAGAGTTAAATTTTATATGGTGGGAATTTTTAGGACTTCAAAACTCAGGAGACAGCAGGCAGAATTGCTCCAAGAAGACGAGGGGAACAACCAGGTTATACAGAAGTTTGCAACAAAGGGAAGATAATCTGAACAGCAACATTTTTTTGTAAATTAAAGAAAACCAGATAATGCAAGTTAAAGAATTTAGTGCTTTTCTATGTTTGAGAAGGTGGAGGAATCCGGATGCACTGAAATCATTCCTTTGCAATGTACCTCAGCTATCTGGGGCCAATAACTGTTTTCAGATCCTGAGCTTCCTCGGGGCTCACCATAGGGAGTGGCTGCTAGATGGTGGGGGTTCTTTCCTTCCTGAATTCCCTCGGGGCTCAGCAGCTCACCCCGTAGTGGCTGTAACTGCTGATGCCTGTGACATCCTTGTTTACTGATATGGCAGAAAATATTCCATTTCTCAGCACTAAGATTCTCTATTAAAAAGAAAGAGTGAGAAAGAGAGAGAGAGAGAGAAAGAAACATCACTAGCTCTAATAAAATGTTCTAAATAGACCCAGATGTTTCTATTCACCCCATACAGTTGCACAAGGTCATGATTCTTGAACAGCAAAATTGGTTATGATTCAGTGTTACCAATAATGTGCGACTGATTAAAAGAAAATTACTGGATTCTAAGGATGGGGTGTATCACTATGACATTACCTATTAATTTTTAGCTCTAAGATTAAACTGCAAAGGAGTCTTCTTACCCAAGATAACGAGGGTGACACCTCATTCACCGTGAAGACAAACATACTGCTATCATTAACGCAACATGAACAGCAATGCCAATCAAACAAGAATTTTTAGTTTTTGATGCTGCTTATGTGAGCAGATGGGTAAAAAAGGTTGAATTAAAGAGCCAGTTTTTCTTAACTAAATACCCCCAAAAAACTAAAGGGAAGTTCCACAAGAGTGAGCACCTCACCCCCTCAAGCACAGCACAATTCTCTCCCTTCCACCTCAGACTATATGTAACTACAAAGTTTCTACACTTTACAGGCTTGTCAAAAGCAATACATCCAAAACTTGTTGACTGAAAAAATACATGCAACCTAAATGCTGAGAGTTATGTTTTCTTTTAGGACCTCAAGCCCAGGAGATAGTATCTCAAGCAACCCTGAGAGAACTGCTCAGAGGAGGGGAGGGGAGAAACCAAGTCATACAGATGCCTTGCATCAAAAGGGCAGGGAGTCCAAATGCCAGAAGGTTTTGTAAATGAAATAAAACCATATACCCTTGGTGGCTCAGACAGTAAAGAATCTGCCTGCAAGTTGGGAGACCCAGGTTTGATCACTGGTTCCAGAAAATCCCCCAGAGAAAGGAATGACAACCCACTCCAGTATGCTTGCCCAGAGAATTCCAGGGATGGAGGAGCCTGGCGGGCTACAGTCCACGGGGCTGCAAAGTGTTGGACACAGCTGAGCGGCTAACAGTGTCATTTCCATGCACTCCAAGTTAAGGAACGCAGCCCTTTTCTGTGTGCAGGGAGATGCGGGAGCCTGGGCCCACTGACATCTCTCCTTGACAGGCACCCCAGCGGTCAGGGCCCAGGCCCCGTGCTCTCACATCCTGAGCGTCCTCAGTGCTCACAGCCGGGAGTGGCCACAGCCCGGTGGCTGCTGGGTGGCAGGGATTCTTTCCTCCTGAGCCCCTTCAGGGCTCACCACTGCACATTAGAAGGCTGCAGTCCCTGATGACTGTGACACCCCTGTCACACCGATATGGCAGGAAATATTGCTTCTCAAACTCAAATTAAGTGTGTTCCTTCCCCCATGGTTACTTGTATCAATAAATGACACATAATGCATCCTGTTCCTTAAGTAAAAAACCCAGGTGTCATCTTTGATTTCAGGTTTACTTACACACTACATAAAATTTATCGTGTCCTATTGGTTTTGCCTACAAAATATTGCTTAACCATTTTCCCCCATTCCATTATTTCTATGATCAACATCTTTTTTCATAATTGTCTGTCATCTAGATAGCCAAAATAGTTTAACAGGTCTTCCAACATACTTTCTGATCCTTTTGATCCACCTCTAGGGAGCAACCAGAGTAATCTTATTTATTAACAAAACTGAACTACAGAATCGCTTCAGAAGCCTTAGGTGGCTTCCCATTGCTCTTACAATTACTGCTTCCACTTAAGCCCTTACCTCCAGATAATTGGTCATCTATAATCAATATTTTTTTTCTGATAGTAAAAGAAAACTAAGGACTCAAAGTCCTGACTAAAGGACTCAAATTTTGAGAAAATTAAATAGTATCCTAAAGACCTTCCAGTGTTTTTTGTTGAACCCCAGTTCCTGGGAAAACCAAGAAAGAAAGAATGGATGATTTCCTGATGGAGAAACTAACTTTTAGAAAGAAAGTACGGCAAGGCACAGGTTCACATACCTTTCAATCAGTTGAGTTATATGTTCACATAAATAAGGGAGAGACTTCTGAAAACCATCAGCATGGAAAATTCGTGAAGCATTCTCGATTCAAGCTTTGATCTGTGCACACTCTTCTAGCCTTATCCATTTGCACTAGCCCAGCTAAAACACCACCACCAACCCACGCAGCATGCAGAAGGCTATCAGAAAGCAATTGTTGGATTTCTACAAGCCTGAGGGAAATAAGAAAAGATTCCAGAAAGAAAAACAGAAACGACTTCTCTTCATTCAGACTTGGGACAGAGTCACAGACACCTACACGCAGAGATCCCACACAGCTCCACTGGCAACTCACTCAAGAGATGCCCAGACAAGTGTTTCACAGAGACTTCTGAACACAAATTCTCCTTCCGGTGAGGCCACATAAGCAGATGCAAAGTAACTGGCTTCCTGCTCACTTCCCTTGGCCATTCTGGGCTCCCTGTTATTAAACAGGAATTCCTTTAGAGTTGGGGGAGGAAAGATTTTCCAATAACAACGTGAATGTCAGAGCTACAGGGGCCTCAAATATATCAACTGAGTGGGCCTATTTACCATGCAAACAATGGATTTATCATCTGTGACATACTATTACTTTTAAGTCTCTGGGTACTAAAAATGCTTTTCTCTACTGAAGTCAAGATAACTACTAAATTAATTTAGTTTCGCTTTTTCCTCTCATGAATATTTTATAATTCCTTTTTCAGGACATCTAGATTGTCAAGTACATCTTCTAATTAAACTCACACATTTTAATTTTCAAAAATTTTGAGATAAAATGTGTATGCCATTTAAACGTCTTCCCTGCCATCGTCTCATCTGCAGAACAAACAGCAGTGGTTGCGGTTTAATGTCCTCTTCACACAGTGAACTCTACAAAAGAAGAATTTCCTCTGCAGTATAAAAATCTGGGTCTTTGTATTGTGATTACTGAAGTACAGATTCCTTTAAAGAACATGTCTGACTTAAGTGAATAGAGCTTATCTGATTGGAAAAAAAATTTGAGTAGTTACTGAAAAAACTCAATTCTGCTATATCGTGCTTTCAAAGAACAATGTGTGTGATTTTACAAAGTATCTTGAATTATGAAATAAAAGTCTCATTGTTTCTGAACCAAATGCTGTTCAAACATACCACATATTTTTAAATTATCAAAGTTGTATTAAACAAACACAAGTCTTCTGAGGCTGGATTACACAATTTATGCCAGTGCTTTTTAGCTGCAGGCAGTTTTGTCCTCCATCCTCCCTGGGGACATTTGCCAAGGGCGGGAGATTTTTTTGATCATCATAACTGTGATAAGAACAGGTAGGTTGTTGCTGATAACCAGTGAGTACAGGCTGGATAAATACCCTAAAATAAGCTCTCTAAAATGCGTCAGATATCCTAAATGCATAGAGCACCCTAAAATACCCTAAACTGATAAACAGTCTAAAATGCAAAGGACAGCTCCTCACAGCTCAGAGTTATCTGGTCTAAAGTCTCATCAGCACCACGGCTGGGGAGCCCTGAGCTGCACGCATCAGGAGAACTCAGCTAAGAAAGAGAGGAGTGAGGGCCTTTTCTCTTAAACAGACAGTTCTCAGAGAAGTAGCATGTATGTCTGTGGATACAGAAACTTAGAACTTGATCACAAGTTGACAAATTCAGGAGGAGACATAAAGATGAAGAAATTTCATGAAAACTGTGAGAAAAAGTAAAATTATTTGACAATCTCATGCATCAGCTGCTCAACGTCATTGTAAATTTGACTGTACAAAGGCCCCTCCGCCTCACCAGACTCCCCCCATGTCCAGGTGATGGTTGGCAGCACTAAGCTGGCAGAAGGCAACGGACTTGCCCGGGCCACTCGGGAAAGGCAGGGTGCAGACGCGCGCCTGAGTTTCTGACTCTCAGTCCAGCTCTTTTCTCAGATCAGTTCAGTCCAGTTCAGTCGCTCAGTCGTGTCCGACTCTTTGCAACCCCATGAATCGCAGCACGCCAGGCCTCCCTGTCCATCACCAACTCCCGGAGTTCACTCAGACTCACGTCCATTGAGTCCGTGATGCCATCCAGTCATCTCATCCTCTGTCATTCCCTTCTGCTCCTGCCCCCAATCCCTCCCAGCATCAGAGTCTTTTCCAATGAGTCAACTCTTCGCATGAGGTGGCCAAGTACTGGAGTTTCAGCTTTAGTATTTTCTCACTATAACAAGTATAAATTTACCACACTACTTATTTATTAAAAAAAAAAAAAAGAGCAAAACCTAGAATGTATGTGGCACTTCAAACCTGTTGTCACAAAACGTACCAGTGGTGAAATAGGGAGTTTCAGAAATGGTGACGCCATGCTACTTTCACTGGCCCCTTTCAGGTTCTGCAACAAGACCCAAGGATTTCTAAACTCCTTAAAATTCTACTGCACCTGCGTGCGCAGGGTGCCTCTGAAAGCAGGTGCTCTAGAACAGTCGTCCCCAGTGCCCGGCCAGAAACTGGTTCTGGTCCCAGTCTTGGTAGGAACTGGGCCGCCAGGCAGGGGGTGAGCTGCAGCCAGTGGGGCGTCACTGCTGTTTCCCCCCAACTCCCACCGTCAGATCACAGGCAGTGTCAGACTCCCAGGAGCAAGCTCGTGGCAAGGCCATGGCCCCATCACCCCTGACGGGGCATCTGCCGCAGGAAAGCGAGCTGAGGGCCTCCCACCCCCAGCCGTGCGATGCCAAGGTGTACGATTGTCTTACTGATACCACGATGCAGCGGCAACACCAGAAATGCAATGCACAGTAACTGCAGTGTGCTTGAGTCATCCTGAAACCTTCTATGCTCCATCTGTGGAAAAACCGCCCTGGAGCTGAAAAGGTTCAGGGCTGCGGCGCTAGAAGATAAATGAGTCATATCACCAGACAGCATCGCCTAAATGACACCACAAGGCCTATTCACCATCAAGATACTAAAATATCAGTGGCTCTGCGGAAGAAATACTGTACGGCTCCATATTCACAGGCACCACCTTACACCCACTGAAGGAAGATTGCTGGATGAACAGAACAAAGAGAGGGTCCAGCTTCAGTAGACTAGAAGGCCACTGGCAGGGGCCAGAGGAAGAGCTCTTTCTGAATCTGGCTCTTTTCCTGGCTAACTGTGCTAACTCAAAAAAAGTAGTTTAAGCTTTCTTTATCTCAACTTTTCATTGGTAAACTGAAGAAAGCAGCTATCATTTAGATATGGTTGTGCAGATGAAATGGGGCAAATCTATGTGGATGCACCTTGAGGAGAAAAGCCAGCACATAGACAGACGATGGCATATTCTCGGTGAGAGTCTATGCTTTTATTATCGATGGTGCTTTCTGCTAGGTTTTGGGCACTGTGTTCCCTAAAATATGTGTTCACGTTCCTGGTAAAAGGAGAAATACTTTTTAAACTCTAAATATTGTGCCAGGTTCAAATGGGTTTTGCCGAGAATGATGCTGGCTTTAAAACTGCCCTGTGAAATACTGACTGTAAGGAGCAGTTCCCTGAGAGAAGCAGGGCATAACCAATAAAGGGGATGCACTTACACTGGCAGCTCATCCAGAACAACTTACGAGAGCCTCTGCCCATTTCCTTTATAGCAACTATGCTTATAGCTATGTGTTTGTAGCAACCATTCTCTGGCTAACAGACCCTTAATTTCACTTCAAATGCAATGTGCTCAGCTTTGTGATATGAATTTAGTCATCACAGAAGCCCTATTTCCTCTAAACCATCGCAAGCAACCCAGTGCTGGCCAGTGACTTACAAGGACATGCCTGCTGGAGAGAGGTTTTGTGAAACGTTTTCCTCTATGATTAATTAAAACAAAAATGTAGATGCAAACCCAGAAGACTCTTTTGTTTCCTTTCCGTCCACGTTTCCTACTTTGAGAACATGGACACAAATGAGATGTCTGGAGCTCTAGCAGCTGTCTGTCAACCATGAGGCAAAAAGCTTGAGGTCCAAAGCTGACATAGTGAGAATGATGGGGTGGGAGGATGAAAAGAGAATGAGTCCTTGATGACATTAGTGAGCTTCCTAGCCAATCCTAGAATGACTGCATCCAAATGGGTTATTAAGCATAAGCTGGATGTTCCCTTGTGTTAAGCTAATATTGATCTGGTTTTTAGTACTCACAGCCAAAGTATCCTAATTAATACACCCAGCACACCAATTCTACCTGTGCCCTTTAGAGATCTTCTAAGCATGCTTTTCATATAAATTTAGCATATCTCCATTTCTCTTATGAAAATCTCACTTTTTGTTAATGGAAGAAAGAAGACCCTAGGACATAAGACCCTGGAGAAGTAACAACTGCTTCTGCTTCATGGACCAGAAATAATAGCACTTTCTTTCCCCCATTTCCGTATCTTGCCAGCACTGCTTCCTGTGCTGGGAAACCCATTCCTTCTTTACCCAGCTGCTCCATGTCCACTCATCCTCTGACTCTCAGCTGGAGATTCACTTTTGTGAAGTGAAGTTACGTGTCAACTTTCGGATCCTATATACATCAAATGGGTCTTGTCTTTTGGTAGCAAGAAAGAGAACGCATGTTCAAACTGGCTGAAGTAAGATGAGGAATTAGAGGTTCACAGGACTGGACAGTCCAAGAAGAGGCGTGCCCAAGTCAAGCCTTTAACTCAAGGCTCAGATGAAGCTGTCTCGACTCAGTCTCAGCAGCAGACCCCTCTGCTGTCCACTGTGCTGGTCCATCCTTAGACAGGAGCTTTTTTCATGTGCAAAGATAGGTTTTTAGGAACTTCAAAACTGATTCCCTCACTCAGATGCTCCAGTGGAAAAGTAAAGACTTCTCTGTAACCTCAACAAAAGTCCCAGACTCCTCTCGTTGGCTTAGCTAGGGTCATGTGCTCATGGTGTGGCCAGGGCTGCAGAAAACACTGGTTAGTTGAGTATGACTGGGGTGGGGACAGTCCCACACTAACCCAGGCGATGGAGAAAAGGAAAACAATTGACTTCCCAAAGGAATTCCTGCAAATGGGAACATGATGAGGAGGACAGAAAGAAATCATGATCTCTTGCACACACTACATTATACCCTATTTATTAATTCAGAAAGAGACACTGATTATTTATTACGTTCCAGAACCACTGTTTCTTTCTACACTAAGCCTCCCTCCTCAAAGAAAAGGACGCTCTTATTCAAGGCATTGACAGCGTACAGGAGACGTTGTGCTGTCTTTTTCGGTATTTGTCACCACAACAAACTGTGAGACCCTCATAATGAGACCTAATCCTTCTCCTCTTTCCATTTTCAAAACCTCCTACAGTGCCAGCTTAGCACATAGTGTTTGCTCAATGAATCTTTACTGAATGAATGCATTAGTGCTCAAGTACCCTGGGCAGAATTTGAGTTGTGATAGTCGATAAGTGTATTTACCCTGTGTACTTGCTAAGTTGCTTCAGTCATGTCCAACTCTCTGTGACCCCATGGTCTGTAGCCCACCAGGCTCCTCTGTCCATGGGATTATCCAGCAAGAATACTGGAGTGGGTTACCGTGCCCTCTTCCAGAGGATCTTCCCCACCCAGGGACTGAACTCACGTCCTTTGCCTTTCCTGCCTTTGTAGGCGGGTTCTTCACCACTAGCACCACCAGGGAAGCCTATTAATTTATAAATAGTTCCCAAGATGCATTTTGCAGCTTCTGTAGATCCCTGGCAAAAGCAGGGGCCTCCCCGGTGGCTCAGATGGTAGAGTCTGCCTGCAATGCAGGAGACCTGGGTTCAATCCCTGGGTCAGGAAGATCCCCTGGAGAAGGGAATGGCAAACCACTCCAGTCCTCTTGCCTGGAGAATCCCATGGACAGAGGATCGTGGTGAGCTACAGAGATGCTGAACAGAAGGGAACTGAAACAGCAGGCACCCTTTAACTGGCCACCCACGTAAAGAAGAGAGAGGGAGTGGCGCGGAGAGATCGGAGGCGTGAAGTTGTGTTGCGACTAATTTTATTCAAGGTCACTTAAATATGGAAAATATTTCAGCATTGAAGGTGATGGGACAGGGAGACAGTATTTGCAAAGTGGATGTTGTAACCATTCATTAGAAGCAAAGTGGACCTTAACTCTCTCAAGAATGTAGGTCACAAATTGAACAAAAATAGAAATCTAAACTCCTTGGACAAAGCCAGGGGCAAGCAGCCAAAACTCAGACATAAAAACCACCTCACTGCCTTAAGGGAGCAGCAGGAAATGGCACTGTCTGGACCTGGGTCCAGGCCAGCCGGCCCCCAGGCCCAGCCCAGGCAGGAAATCCTCCTGCCATCTCTCTCCGGGCTCAAGTCTGAAGCAACTGCAGGAGGAAGCACACATCTAACCTAAGCTCTACCTGAAGATGCGAGGTGGACACTGAGAGCCACAGTCCCACAAACACGGGGCCAAAAGGACAGAGCGGCCACATGCGCAGTCTCCAGAGGCAGAGACGGGGCCAGCGCGTGAAGATCAGCCTCAGAGCCTTGAAAATGGCGTTTCAACCTGCTTGTCTTGCTTATTCACATGGCATAATTGCATGGCTGCTTTTCCAGTGAGGGTTTCGGTTTCGACTTTTAAAGGTCTCTGTGGAACATCTGTATTAAGTCTTTTAGAAAGAGAGACTCAAGTAATCGAACTATTTATTTGATTCAAAGACTTAGAGCTTGCAATCCATTACTTTTCCTGTGTCTTCTCCTTTTATTTAGAAAGAAGTTGCAACAAGTAAAAGATATATGACAAAAATGAGTCAAGAGTAGCTAACCTATACCACCAAAAAAAAAAAAATCGTTATCCTTTCCCTTTCACCATTCCATGTCTTCAAACCTCGCAAAGCTTTCCCACGTACACTCTTGCTTGCGAGAGAACGGCACACATAACGGCTTGTCGTCCACTTAATTTATGACATCGCTTTTTCCCTATTTTGCCTGCAGTTTATGACACATATTAATCACTTAAAATGGTTTTAATATTTTGACGGGAACAAACAGAAAGATGCATATATCTTGAAACAGGAAGATATGCTAATCCGAACATTATATTGGCCACTTTGAAACAGTCCCCTGCTGGGCCCCTGGAACAGCTCCTCCCATCACTGCTGTCTCCGAGCCGCGTCTGCGGGGCGCACCCCGACCGGAGAGAGGGAACCAGAAGGAAACAAAGCAAACGCGGGCGCTTCCTTACGCGCTCCTTTAGCTGTTTTCCATCAACCTTCTGTTTATGTCCGTGTTTTACACCGAGAAGCTCGTAAACGGAAGTGGAAGCAGCCGAGCGCTTTCCACTTAAGGCGCCCAGAGGACTTGACTTCGAGAGCTCCTCTCAAGTCTCCGAATACTATCTGAAAGGGGAAAAGGCGCAGGACATCTTTCTTTCTTTTCTTTTTTTTTCTTTTTCAGTTTTCTGTGAAAGTGAAAGTCGCTCAGTCGTGTCTGACTTTTCGTGACCCCATGGACTATACAGTCCATGGAATTCTCCAGGCCAGGATACAGTAGTGGGCAGCCTTTCCTTTCTCCAGGGGATCTTCCCAACCCAGGAATTGAACTGGGGTCTCCTGCATTGCACGCAGATTCTTTACCAGGTGAACCACCAGGGAAGCCCTTTAAGTTTCCTATCTTCCTCCAAAAAATTAAATGAATTTTGTCAACCTTTACCAGAGGCAAATCCACTTCCTCTGACTGTCTTTATTTCCTCGTTCTCACACCCCCACCTGTTACTTCTTCTACCCTCCTCTCCAACTCCATTCATCACGGATATGCCTTGTCCACCCTTAGAGTGCTCTCCACGCCTAGGCCATAGTCTGATGTTACACGATGCTTGGCTTTGCTTACAGAAAGAAGCAATGAGTAAACAGAAGTCAGTCACTTTACAAAGAACAAAGGCATCATTTATTCTTGGCTTTGTATAGTGTCTACAGTAACAGGAAAGTGAGTTGTCCATCAAGCTTCATAAAATGGCGCTTGATCAAGGGATTACATTCCCAGTGCTTAGACTTAGGTAGATCCTTGTCACTAGTTCTCACCAAGAGCATGTAAACAGAAGATGTGTTACCTTCAGAACAAGGCAGTTGAAAGTCACTGAGTCTTTTCTACTTTCTCTTCTTTATCTGGCACCTAACGCAAAGAACTGTGGAGCCTTAACAGGATAGGGAAGCAACAAGAAGGAACGAGTGTGGTCTTTGAATCTCCATGCAGTGGGAAACCAATCCCAAACCTGGAGTCCCTTTCTTAATCTATTATTTAGTGAAAATGGAAATGCTATTAGGTTAAGCCATTGTATTTGAGGGGGTTGGTATATGTTAAACTTGGCTCTTACTAATATGCTTACTTTATCATGAATTTCCTTAGGGATTCAATATAGAGTCCACGGAAAAATACAGTCCATATAACAATGTACCCTAAGCTGTTTTATGTTGGAAAAGCCTTAATTTTGCTTTCAAGTGATATTCTTGGAAGTAATTAATGAAAAAAAGAGACCCTCCAGCATAAAGCCTTTGGATAATGGTGTGGCTCTTGAGAAAGGCCTCATTGATGTGAAAACGAGGTGACCACTGGGAAAGCAACCCTGCTGGAGTTGCCATGTTTGGCTGTGAAGCTGTGTAGTGACTTCTCCTTGGAGGAAAGCTGTGACCAACCTAGACGGGTATTAAAAAGCAGAGCTGTCACTTTGCCAGCAAAGGTCTGTCTAGTCAAAATTACAGTGTTTTCCAGTAGCCATGTACAGATGTGAGAGTTGGACCATAAAGAAGACTGAGCGCTGAAGAACTGATGTTTTCAAACTGTGGTGTTGGAGAAGACTCTTAAGAGTCCCTTCGACTGCAAGGAGATCCAACCAGTCCATCCTAAAGGAGATCAGTCCTGAATATTAATTGCAAGGACTGATGCTGAAGCTGAAGCTGCAATACTTTGGCAAACCGATATGAAGAACCAACTCATTGGAAAATACCCTAATGTTGGGAAAAAATGAAGGCAAAAGGAGAAGAGGGTTGCAGAGTATGAGAGAGTTAGAGGGCATCATCAATTCAATGTACATGAATCTGAGCAAACTCCGGGAGAAAATGAAGGACAGGAAAGCCTGGTGTGCTGCAGTCCATGAGGTTGCAAAGAGTTGGACACAACTTAGCAGTTAAGCAACAACAAACAACAGAATTACCTTGGGTAGAGCTAGTGACAAAGCTAAGATACTGAGGATAGCTAAGAAAATGGATGGAAAGAAACTGGGTCCTTTAGGAAGCTATCCCACTGCTGGAAAATTTGATGTCTGATAGCAATATTTGTACTTAACTACTTAGAGTTTTATTTTCTTTCTCTTTCAAGAAAGGAATCCTAACTGACACAAATATTGATACTAAACTTATCAGTAAGATGACTATATTTCAGCTTCAGGGTACCCTTGACCAAGAGACACACTCTCCAAAGTTGACTTTTCTCATTTTTAAGAAGCTTTAATAATTTTATGTTATCAGTGTGATTACAAAAAGATATATTATACATGGAAGCATCACATATGCTACAAAGCCCAGGAAGAACATATTAATGATATTAATGTCCTCCTACATAAATAAATGAAACATTCAAGACAATATGTATGAACCTTCTTGTATTTTAACCAAGCATCATAATCGCCTGATTACACTGCCTTTTAAAAGACAGTAATACCAAACATAGCAGAGAAAGACTAGATCCTGTTTATTAACCAATTGCTTTTAACTACTGTAAAAAAATTCTATTACTGCAAACTCTTGCTAAGGACTCTGCTTTATTCCTCTAAAATGTTATTAAATGCTCTAATTCATTCAATTCTCCTTATACCCATCTTCTCAAAATTCAAGTACCTTTAAAATAGAAACTAAATTCCCAGCAAATAGCTGCACACGGTGGCATTTTTAAAATATGACCTCGAATTCTTTGATATTCCTCCACTTTGAAATGAGAGCTGCGTTATCTCCCCTTGAACCCCAGGCTAGGCTGTTTCTGCTTCAACCAATCAAGCACAGTGATAGTCACGCCACGTGTCTTCAAAGGTTAAGTATCAAAAAAGCACGATCTATCTGCCTTTTGTCTCAGGGCCTTGATCTCTGCCCATGACCTGAGGCCCCTCTGTGGGACTCAGTCACCAAGCCCCGAGAAGTGCAAAGCCCAGTGCAACGTCCTGAAACACTGTGTAACAGCAGAGCTGTTCCCCTGAGATCCCATTTCAATTCCTGACCTGCAGAATCTGTGAGCACAGGAATACTGCTCTTGCTGTGGTCCCTGAAGTTTCTGCAGAAACAGAAGGGGACAAGCAAAGCTGACCTCATGTTAGTCCTTCAGCTAAGCACCTTGCTGAAACACTGCAAATGTATCCATTAGGTGCTTGGATTTCACTCATAGAATCACAGAATTCAAAACTTACTAGATTTTCTGATTTTACTCTTATAATTATAGAGTTCAAAACCTGAGAGGAACTTATTATCAAGAACTAAATATCTCATTTAAACAATTAAGAAAAGTAGGATCTAGGAAGATTAAGAAACACCAAATCTCACATACTACATAATGGCAGATCTATATTCAGAAAACAGAGCTTGTGGTGAACAGTGAAGTTAGGTTTGTTTGTAAGACGAGAATAACACTAGTTTCCCACACTTTTAGAACAGAAGTGTAGCGAAGTAACCGGTATGATAAGTAAAGAGTATATCTCATTCTATTGTCACTTGGATTAAGATTTCCTTTCAGTTCAGTTCACTTCAGTCGCTCAGTTGTGTCCGACGACTCTTTGTGACCCCATGAATCGCAGCACGTCAACCTCCCTGTCCATCACCAACTCCTGGAGTTTACCCAGATTCACATCCATCAAGTCCGTGATGCCATCCAGCCATCTCATCCTCTGTCGTCCCCTTCTCCTCCTGCCCCCAATCCTTCCCAGCATCAGAGTCTTTTCCAATGAGTCAACTTTTCGCATGAGGTGGCCACAGTACTGGAGTTTCAGCTTTAGCATCATTCCTTCCAAAGAAATCCCAGGGCTGATCTCCTTCAGAATGGACTGGTTGGATCTCCTTGCAGTCCAAGGGACTCTCAAGAGTCTTCTCCAACACCACAGTTCAAAAGTATCAATTCTTTGGCGCTTAGCCTTCTTCACAGTCCAACTCTCACATCCATACATGACCACTGGAAAAACCATAGCCTTGACAAGACGAACCTTAGTCGGCAAAGTAATGTCTCTGCTTTTGAATATGCTATCTAGGTTGGTCATAACTTTTCTTCCAAAGAGTAAGCGTCTTTAATTTCATGGCTGCAGTCACCATCTTCAGTGATTTTGGAGCCCCCCAAAATAAAAGTCTGACACTGTTTCCACTGTTTCTCCATCTATTTCCCATGGAGTGGTGGGACCAAATGCCATAATCTTCGTTTTCTGAATATTGAGCATTAAGCCAACTTTTTCACTCTTCTCCTTTACTTTCATCAAGAGGCTTTTTAGTTCCTCTTTCTTCCATAAGGATGGTGTCATCTGCCTATCTGAGGTTATTGATATTTCTCCTGGCAATCTTGATTCCAGCTTGTGCTTCTTCCAGCTTGTGCTTCTTTCTCATGATGTACTCTGCATATAAGTTAAATAAGCAGGGTGACAATACACAGACTTGATGTACTCCTTTTCCTATTTGCAACCAGTCTGTTGTTCCATGTCCTGTTCTAACTGTTACTTCCTGACCTGCATACAGATTTCTTAAGAGGCAGGTCAGGTGGTCTGGTATTCCCATCTCTTTCAGAATTTCCCACAGTTTATTGTGATCCACACAGTCAAAGGCTTTGGCATAGTCAATAAAGCAGAAATAGATGTTTTTTCTGGAACTCTCTTGCTTTCTCCATGATCCAGCAGATGTTGGCAATTTGATATCTGGTTCCTCTGCCTTTTCTATAACCAGCCTGAACAGCAGGAAGTTCATGGTTCACATATTGCTGAAGCCTAGCTTGGAGAATTTTGAGCATTATTTTTCTAGCATGTGAGATGGCAACTGTGCGGTAGTTTGAGCACTCTTTGGCATTGCCTTTCTTTGGAATTGGAATGAAAACTGACCTTTTCCAGTACTGTGGCCACTGCTGAGTTTTCCAAATTTGCTGACATATTGAGTGCAGCAATTTCACAGCATCATCTTTCAGGATTTGAAATAACTCAGCTGGAATTCCATCACCTCCACTAGCTTTGTTCATAGTGATGCTTTCTAAGGCCCACTTGACTTCACATTCCAGGATGTCTGGCTCTAGGTGAGTGATCACATCATCATGATTATCTGGTCATGAAGATCTTTTTTGTATTGTCGTTCTGTGTATTCTTGCTGTCTCTTAATATCTTCTGCTTCTGTTAGGTCCAGACCATTTCTGTCCTTTATTGAGCCCATCTTTACATGAAATGTTCCCTTGATATCTCTAATTTTCTTGAAGAGATCTCTAGTCTTTCCCATTCTGTTCTTTCCCTCTATTTCTTTGCATTAATTGCTGAAGAAGACTTTCCTTTCTCTTGCTATTCTCTGGAACTCTGCATTCAGATGCTTATATCTTTCCTTTTCTCCTTGGCTTTTCACTTCTGTTCTTTTCACAGCTATTTGTAAGGCCTCCCCAGATAGCCATTTTGCATTTCTTTCCATGGAGATGGTCTTGATCCCTGTCTCCTGTACACTGTCACGAACCTCATTCCATAGTTCATCAGGCACTCTATCTATCATATCTAGGCCCTTAAATCTATTTCTCATTTCCACTGTATAATCATAAGTGATTTGATTTAGGTCATACCTGAATGGTCTAGTGGTTTTCCCTGCTTTCTTCAACTTAAGTCTGAATTTGGTAATAAGGAGTTCATGATCTGAGCCACAGTCAGCTCCTGGTCTTGTTTTTGCTGACTGTATAGAGCGTCTCCATCTTTGGCTGCAAAGAATATAATCAATCTGATTTCAGTGTTGACCATCTGGTAGTGTCCATGTGTAGAATCTTCTCTTGTGTTGTTGGAAGAGGGTGTTTGCTATGACCAGTGCAATTTCTTGGCAAAACTCTATTAGTCTTTGCCCTGCTTCATTCAGTATTCCAAGGCCAAATTTGCCTGTTACTCTAGGTGTTTCTTGACTTCCTCCTTTTGCATTCCAGGCCCCTATAACGAAAAGGACATCTTTTTTGAGTGTTAGTTCTAAAAGGTCTTGTAGGTCTTCATAGAACCATTCAACTTCAGCTTCTTCAGCATTACTGGTTGGGGCATAGACTTGGATTACCATGATATTGAATGGTTTGCCTTGGAGACGAACAGAGATCATTCTGTCATTTTTGAGATTGCATCCAAGTACTGCATTTCAGACTCTTGCTGACCATGATGGCTACTCCATTTCTTCTGAGGGATTCCTGCCCGCAGTAGTAGATATAATGGTCATCTGAGTTAAATTCACCCATTCCAGGCCATTTTAGTTTGCTGATTGCTAGAATGTCGACGTTCACTCTTGCCATCTCCTGTTTGACCACTTCCAATTTGCCTTGATTCATGGACCTGACATTCCAGATTCCTATGCAATATTGCTCTTTACAGCATCGGATCTTGCTTCTATCACCAGTCACACGCACAACTCGGTATTGTTTTTGCTTTGGCTCCATCCCTTCATTCTTTCTGGAGTTATTTCTCTACTGATCTCCAGTAGCATACTGGGCACCTACCGAGCTGGTGAGTTCCTCTTTCAGTATCCTATCATTTTGCCTTTTCATGCTGTTCATGGAGTTCTCAAGGCAAGAATACTGAAGTGACTTGCCATTCCCTTCTCCAGTGGACCATGTTCTATCAGCCCTCTCCACCATGACTTGCCCATCTTGGGTTGCCCCACAGGCATGGCTGTTTCACTGAGTTAGACAAGGCTGTGGTCTTAGTGTGATTAGATTGACTAGTTTTCTGTGAGTATGGTTTCAGTGTGTCTGCCCTCTGATGCCCTCTTGCAACACCTACCATTTTACTTGGGTTTCTCTTACCTTGGGTGTGAGGTATCTCTTCATGGCTGTTCCAGCAAAGCATAGCTGATGCTCCTTACCTTGGATGAGGGTTATCTCCTCCCGCCACCCTTCTGTTAGACAAGATGAAATAACTTATTAGTGAAATAGAAGACATCTTTTAAAACTTACCTGTAAAAAAAAGGAAAAAAAAAAGGTTCTTCTCAAATTCAAGATCTTCTATCAACATATACATACTGTGAAAATATATAGCTCAAAATACCCAGATAATAAATTTGCCAAATACAGATTCATTTAGGAAGTAAGCAAAACAAAATCAGCTTATAATGTAGGTACATTAACTGTCTATTGTTTGAATTTGAAAGAAATGCTACTGATAATAGAAGTAGTGAGACTCATTGTTTCATAGACATTATGGCCTCTTCTCTTTGCCTGTTACAAACACAGTAGAGGAAGGCATGGCCACCCACTCCAGTATCTTTGCCTGAAGAATTCCGTGGACAGAGGAGCCTGGAGGGCTACAGAGAGTCCAGGGGGGCGCAAAGAGTCATGTACGGTGGAGCAACTGAAGCCAACAATAGGTCCTAAAAAGCCAGCTAGGAGTGGAGACACTTTGGCCTCCTCAGTGGCTCAGCGGTACAGAATCTGTTTGCCAAAGCAGGAGCCGTGGGTTTGATCCACGGTCTGCAGAGCAACTGAGCCTGTGACCCACAGCTCCTGAGCTCATGCTTCACAGCCCGCAAGTCACAACTACGGGAGCCCACAGGCCCAGAGCCGGGGTCCCACCATGGAGAAGCCCCCGTGAGGAGAACCCAAGCAGCACGACTGGAGAGTGCTCCCTGATCATTACAGCCTGAGAAGGGCCCACTCGGCAGCAAAGACCAACACAGCTGAAAAATAAGCACATAAAATTTGTTTAAACAGAGTTGCTGTTTAGTTGACCAGTCATTCTTTGCAACCCCATGGACTGCAGCACACCAGGCCTCCCTGTCCATCACCAAATCCCAGAGCTTACTCAAACTCATATCCATTGAGTTGGTGATGCCATCCAGCCATCTCATCTTCTGTTGTCCCCTTCTCCTGCCTTCAATCTTTCTCAGCATCAGGGTCTTTTCCAGTGAGTCAGTTCTTTGCATCAGGTGGCCAAAGCACTAAACTTTCAGCTTGAGCATCAGTCCTTCCAATGAATATTCAGGACTGATTTCCTTTAGGATGGACTGGTTGGATTTCCTTGCAGTCCAAGGGACTCTCAAGAGTCTTCTCCAACACCACAGTTCAAGAGCATCAATTCTTCGGCACTCAGCCTTCTTTATGGTCCAACTCTCATATCCATACATGACTACTGGAAAAACCATAGCCTTGACTAGATGGACCTTTCCTGGAAAAGCAATGTATTTTCTTTTTAATATGCTGTGTAGGTTGGTCATAGCTTTCTTCCAAGGAGCAAGTGTATTTTAATTTCATGGCTTCAGTCACCATCTGTGGTGATTTTGGAGCCCCCCAAAATAGTCTCTCACTGTTTCCATTGTTTCCCCATCTATTTGCCATGAAGTGAAAAAGAATCAGATGTACTTTATTAGGTCTCATCTTCCTTCCTCCATCTGCTGACTGGACAGCACCATGACACCACTTCAACCTTGAGACTAGGTGTCAAAGATGATGGAGCCTCAGCGTGAAAGTGAATTAAACCCCTGGAAGGCTCAGTGTGGCAAAGCTCTTCCTTCTCAACAATAGGAGACAGAGACCACTAACCTCTTAGGTGATTGAACTGCTAAGATGAGGGGATGCTTGTTATAGCAGGTAGCTTTGCCTGCCCTGAGAAACTTAAATTGAATGGATGCATATGCTTATATGTTTATCAAATATTTGCTAAATATAATTGAAGCTGCAGTATCTCTTATTAGTACTGATTTTTGCTCTTCAAAAATCACAAAGCCATTCCTTGAGGGTCTTAATGTACTTTTCTTTTTCCTACCATTCCCTCTCCCTGGGATGCCTTCCTTTCCTCTGCTGACTGAGCTCTCACTATAGTCCTCAGCGACTGTCTCCAGTGTCTGCTCTGGCGCATCTTCATTAGCTCCAGGCAGAATCGCATCTTATTAGAGTTAGCCCTATATGAGTCTATTAAAAAGGCTCTAACAGCCCCCTGATTAGTTCAACTTTTTACAAGGAATGTCGGTAGTATCTATTGGCATTTAAAATGTACATATCACTTAATGTAACATTTCCACTGCTAGAAATGTATTATAAGGATACAGAACTTTATTGTAAGTATATTTAAGTATCCATTGCAACATAAGTTTAGGATTGGAAAAAAGTAAAAACAAACCACCTGCGTGCATCCTCAATCATGCCCAACTCTTTGTGACCCCATGGACTATAGACCACCAGGGTCCTCTGTCCATGAAATTTTCCAAACAAGATTCCTGGAGTGGATTACAGTTCCTTCCTCCAGGGAATCTTCCCAACCCAGGGATCAAACCCATGTCTTAAACCTATGTCTTTTGTGTCTCTTGCATTGGCAGGGATATTGTTTACCACTGTTCCACTTGTGAAGCAGAAACCAGCTAAACCTTAGTAGGGAACTAGTTAACAGGCTATGGTAGATCTATATGGTTTATATGTACAAAAGTTGGATGAAGTTTCGATTTCCAGGATAAACTGTATACTAAAAAAAATTGTATGGGGACTTCCTGGGTGGTCCAGAGGCAAAGACTGAGTCTCCCAGTGCAGGAGCTAGATCCAACCTTGGCTGGGAAATGAAGGTACCAAATACCACACAGCACAGCCAGATTAAAGAAAGACATACTTTATACAATGCCCATATTTTATAAAAAATGTACATATATACACACATGCTTCTATATACATGGAAATTATGTATGATACATAAGAAGTTGTAGGGGAAAGGACATAAGGACTCATAAATTTTCATGAGTATTTCTTTTTAATTTTAAAAGTCTTTTCCCATTTTTTTCATGTATAAAGTAAAATTTATTAGAACAAGAGTATTTTTTATACACAAAATTTCTCTAAGCTCAGTAATTAATTAAATCATACCATGTGGATCTAATTGAAACTGTGAGATTTTTATATACAACAAATGACTGTCAAAACATTTAAGTTCTAAAAGAACAAAAGGCAAATTAAACTTTTTTATAATTAAATTTATTTTTAATTGAAAGATAATTACTTCACAGTATTGTGTTGGTTTCTGCCAAACATCAACATGAATCAGTAATCCTGAAGCTTAGTTGATTAACAGTGTTACACTAGTTTCAGGTATATAGTACAGAGACTCAATTATATGGTATATAAATATATACATAACATATATATTCTTTTTCAAATTATCTTCCATTATAAGTTATTAAAAGATATTCAGCATACTCCCCTGTGGTATACAGTAGTTCCTGTTTACCTGTTTTATATACTGGAGAAGAAAATGGCAGCCCACTCCAGTGTTCTTGCCTGGAGAATCCCATGGACAGAGGAGCCTGGCGGGCTACAGTCCGTGGGGTTACAAAGAGTTGGACACGACTGAGCGACTTCACTTTCACTTTTATTTTATATACAGTAGTATGGATCCATTATACACAATCCTCTTTGGGGACCATAAGTTTGTTTTCAATGTTGAGTTTAATTCTATTTGTAAATAAGTTCAGAGGTAAACAAGTCCCAGTAACTAAAACAGCCTTCCAGGCAAAAAGCGACTACAGTCATGTTGCTGTTTAAGTGCTAAGTTGTGTCCAAATCTTTTGCAACCCCATGGACTGTGGCCCACCAGGCTCCTCTGTCCATGGGATTCTCCAGGCAAGAATATTAGAGTGGGTTGTCATTTCCTTCTCCAAGGGATCTTCCTGACCTTAGGATCAAACTCACATCTCTTTCATTGGCAGGCAGATCCTTTATCGCTGAGCCATTAGAGAAGCTCTGGCCATCATCATGTGCGTATACATATGCACACACACACATATGCACATACACATATATGCATATACACACATACACATATGCACACATATGCATACACATATACATATGCATATACACACATATACACATATATGCACATACACATATAAACATGTGCACATACATACACACATATGCATAAACACACATATACACATATACATGTGCACACATATGCATATACATGTATACACACATGCATATATATGCACACATGCATATGCATACACATATATGCATATATACACATATGCTCATACATATGTAACACATATACATATGCATATACATATGCAATACAGACATACATATGCACATACACATATGCATATATACACATATAAACATATGCATATACATATATACACATATATGCATATACACACATATACATGTGCACACATATGCATACACACATATACACATGCATACATACACATATACATATGAATATACACATATGCACATACACATACACATATACATATATACACATATGCATACACACATATGCATATATACACATATATGCATACACATACATACACATATGCATACACACATATACATATGCACACATATGCATATATACACATATACATATGAATATGCACACAGATGCACATACACATACACATATGCATATATACACACATATATACATATGCATACACACATATGCATATACACACACATGCATATACATGCACACACATATGCATATACACATACACCCATATACATATGCAGACACATGCATATATGTGCACACACATGCATATGCATACATATATACACACACATGTACACCATGCAGCAAGGAACCTGTTGATCATTCATATGTGAAGTAGGTTAGGCCAAGAATAACTCTAAATGAATCTTCACCCTAATTGAGAGAAATCTCGCTCAGGTCCGTGGGGTCTAGAGTGGTATTTTATTCAAGTATATATCCATATCTAGTTATCATTCTTCATAAGGATGCTACCAATTTGCCATTTGTGAAATTTCCTCTCTCAATTGCATACCTAATATACCTCCAAGGATGTTTTTATATGAATCCTGACGTTCTTGTGCTACAGAACACAGAGGCACTGTCTCTAGGGAACTGCCCTGAGTGGCCTCTCGTTCCTTCTCCATGAAGTGTGCTTGCACATTCCTAATTCTTACGGTCCAAGTGTTCTTCTCACAGTTGGCATAAAGGCCTATAGTGATTTGCTGGTCACTGATGTCCCCTGCGAGTGTCCAGGGAATGCCTACATCAGCATCCTTGAATACATGCGTATTTTTCTCTGCAATTATGCAGTATAGTGTCATAACTAACAGAGAGAATCTGAGGCCAACAAATCTGAGTTTGATTCCTGGCTCTTCCATTAACTGACTGTAACTTGAGGCAGCATATTAATCTCTTTGTATCTCGGCTCCCCCATTTGTAAAGGAAAAATTAAAAATAACACCTACATATAGGATAGTTTATTAGAGTTTAATTATATTAGTTTTCTGAGCACTTATAAAATTGTGAAATGAAAATGCTCTAACAACACTTTTAATCAAGGATGTTCTTGTGCCTTCAGCTTTAACAAAACTGTGAGAACAGGATGTCAAGGTTATGTATAAAGAAATAGGTGCCCACCGCCCCCACCCTCAATGCCTGCCCCAGGGCTATAAAAGCGTCCCTGCCATCTGCCACTTCCACAGGTTATGACATCGGAAGGTGCCTGCCAGAAGGTAAATTTGGAGTCTGGGAGACACAATCCATGAAATCATTTATACTAATTAACCCTTTAGCTCCAATTAACTGAACAGACTGGCTATCTCCTCACTCCTGTGTCTGTCCATTTGAAAAGCCATGGTTATGGGCCCAACACATACCTGACTCTGGGATGCAGATGGCAACTTGAGATGGAGGCACAGGGGCCTTCTTGGTGGCCCAGTGGTTAAGGTTCTGTGCTTTCCACACAGAGGGGCACAGGGTCGATCCCTTCTCAGGGAACTGGGTCCCACATGCCATGTGATGCCACCAAAAAGCTTTTTTTTTTTTAATGTGGAAAGATGGGAGCACAGTTTCTACAATTTCAGAAAACATACAATAGATTGAGTCATGGTATACTGAAATCAGAGGATTCAGAATATAGGCTATCATAGAGGGGAGGGGGCTGGTGTAAAAAGGGGAAGGTATCAATGAATCCACACTAACTTCACATGTATTTAAGAGGGGAGGACAGGACTAGAAGGAAACGCCAAAAAAATTCCTATTTGAAATTTTGAATTGAACTGTCCCTAAGTGAGCGTACAGATTACCAGATACAGATTATTTACCCATAAAATTCTGGATTCCTAAAATATGAAAATTACCAACACAAAGCAAAACGGTCATTGTGTTACATTACTTCCATAAATCTGAGAAGAGCCAGAGATAGAGAAAGAGAAAGGCTGAAAATATGAGTGAACATCAGCAGGAGAGACCTTTAGATGTTAATAAATGATGGACTGAGGAAACAGGGAGGTCAGACAGCCTTACATGCACAGAAGCTTTCTGGTTTGCACTTGGGCACACAGCTCAACAGGAGGACCTCTGCAGATTTAACAACCGGCATGGGCCCGCCACAGTGGACCACGCTCTCACACAATGAAAGACCTCTGCAGATGTGTGTAGTGGCAACGGCACGGGCACGCCACAGTGGACCACGCTCTCACTCGGTGTTTTCTCCCTGAAACAACCCTATGACGTTCAATACTCCCACGGAAAAGGGAACTGAGTCTCAGAGAAGTGAAACTGCTAGCTCCAGGCCACGCAGCTAAAGTAGAGACCTTGAGCCCCCTCGCTCTGTTTCAGTCCAGTGTTCTTTTCTCCGTCAGCCTCTTTACTTCCTAAATGGAGAGAAAGGGTGTTGCTGTTACTGTAAGGTGGAGGCACACACAGGCTGGCTAAGACACGCCCCCAGAAAAGTGCCACGTACAAGCCTCGGAGGCGGGACAACAGCCGAGCAGGAACCGGAAGCAGACCAGGCTTCCGGGGGCCGACCCCCCACATCCCGACCCAATCAGGCGTCTACACGAAGCCCCGAAACACCAATCACTGCTGCCGCTCGCGCCTTTTTCCTTGTATAGGAAAAACCTGGCCTGGTCATCAGCCCTCGCTATAAAACCACCCCGCGCCCTTTCCCGCTGGGCAGACCCCCTTTGTTCCCTCGCTTGCTTGCCTCCGGGAGTTCTGCCCGGGAGCGACTGCCCAGTAAAGGCCTTGTACCAACGGTCCCTAGAGGCGGCTTTTCCTTCCCGTGGCGTTTCCTTACAGTTACGTTCTTTCAAAGTTCTCCTATAAGTTATACAACTGGGTAAAAATTCACAGTTCTATCAAAACAATACCCTTTATTCAAGATGGCAACCCTAATACGTTTGTTTGTTGTGAGCCGTTTTTCTCTCCCAGCACCAAGATTCTTTAGGAGAGAGGCTTCAGTAACAGCAACTATCCAGTCAAGGGATAAAAGATGCACGAACTATTACACACACACACACACACACACACACACACACAGATACATGAATTGTTGTTTCACATACACACACAAAGATGCATGAAGTGATAGTCCACATACACACACACACACACACACACACAAAGGTGCATGAACTGTTATTCCACACACACACACGTGCACACACAAAGATGCGTGAACTGCTCTGCACACACGTGCACACACAGAGAAAGATGCGTGAACTGCTCTGCACACACACACACACACATCCACACTGCCGCTTCCTCTCTCCGTTCACCAGGCAAGGCCAAGCTGGCCTAATCTGATGCCTCACATTTCTTTGGAGGCATATACAGTGGCGCTAGTACCAGCTGTTCCGAGCAGCTGTGGAAAACCATGAACCCAGATTGCTCATTACACCTTTAGAGATGCCGGCCGCCAGCCTGCTGGCCACTGGGTGCATATAATGGGTAATAATGGTGATGGGACATGATAAAAATAAGAGAGGCTGAAGGGGTGAAAAATAGCTGCAGAAAAAAAATTCTCCTGATTTCACATTTCTTGTCCATAAAGGCCTTCAATTAAAAAAAAAAAAAAAAGATTCAGAACCAAGCATCCCATCACACCTCAATCAGAAGCCTGGCCACTCGTCACTGACTGCATTCTTGTACACGGCGAAGAGGGAAATCTCACGGGGTCAAAAGAACAGGTGAGAGAGACGCTGTGGGTGAAGCTTCAGAAAACCTGAAAGTAGCTGCCTTTCTATGGCTGGGAACTTATCTGCAACACACAGGACGGACGTCAGTGAGGGGGAGGGCGTTGCCTTTCTGCGGAAGGACCTTGAAGGAAGGATTTGCTGCCAGCCAGCAGCCTGAACCGCCCAGACAAATCCCGCCGCTTTGCTCTTTCTGAGAAAAAGCCCAGGGGGAGAGCCTGGCGAGAGAGCAGCCCCCGCTCAGCAGGTTGCTCTGCCCCTGCAAATGTGAATGCTTTTAATGTCAACGCGGAGGCTCCTGTTTGAAATTCAATGGGGAGCTAAAATTACTGTAAGCCTGCTTAGGAATGTCAGACGAATGTTCATCATATCCAAGAGAGTGTTTGTGCAACGGGCAAATGATGGCAATGGAAACTGGAGGGCTTATGCTGATAAGCACAGTAAAAAAAGCTTTTTTTTTTTTTTTTGTCTTTGAGCAATGAAAATAAGTACTTGAAGTTATTAGTGAAAAAAAAGATAATTTGTGTAAGAACTTGCAAGAAGTATAGGTGTGCTTCTTGCTAGGAAAGCCAAAAGCCTATGAAAAAAGTAAAGATCACATGTAAAGGCCTTATGTGATTACATAATAATTTGGTAGCTTGATTTGGGAAAGAGTGTATTTTTGGAAAACTGAAAAAAAAAATACCCCAAGTCTCCACCTCTCCCTGCCTGCGTGTATTATGAAATATGACCTGTATCTCCTCCCCAAGATTTGGCATCTGTTTCCCCCACACTTTGAACTGGGCTGTGACTCGCTTTGAGCAACAGAAGCGGTAGAGGTGCTGTTGCTCAGTCACCAGGTCGTGTCCCATTCTTCACGGCGCATGGGCTGCAGCTGCCAGGCTCTCCTGTCCCTCGCCATCGCCCAGAGTTTACCCAAGTTCATGTCCATTGAATCGGTGATGCCATCCAGCCATCTCATCCTCTGCCGTCCCCTTGTCCTCCTGCCTTCAATCTTTCCCAGCATCAGCATCTTTTCTAATGAGTCACCTGGTCATATCAGATGGCCCAAACATTGGCACTTCAGCATCAGTCCTTTCAAAGAAGATTCAGGGTTGATTTCCTTTAAGATTGACTGGTTGGATCTTCTTGCAGTCCAAAGGACTCTCAAGAGTCTTCTCCAACACTGCAGTTCGAAAACATCAGTTCTTCGGTATTCTGCCTTTTTATTGTCCAGCTCGCACATCCATACATGACTACTGGAAAGACCATAGCCTTGACTATATGGACCTTTGTCAGCAAAGTGATGTCTTTGCTTTTGAACACACTGCCTAAGCTTGTCATAGCTTTCCTGCCAAGAAGCAAGCGTTTAGTTTCATGGCTGCAGTCACCATCCATGGTGATTCATTCTGAGACCAAAGAGGAGCTCTGTCACTGCTCCCACTTTTTCACCTTCTATTGGCCATGAAGGGACAGGGCAGGATGCCATGACCTTAGTTTTTTTAAGGTTTAGTTTTATTTAGAGATTGTAGTTTTAGTGAGTTTTAAGTCAGCTTTTTCCATCACAAGAGGGAATGGAAAACCACTCCAGTAAACTAGCTGTGAGAACCCCATGAACTGTGTAAAAAGGCAGGAGAGGTGACTATGACAACCCCAAGCCCGGGCCCCAAGAGACCTTGTGCCTGTTCACAGTATCTCCTGAAATCTCTCCACTGGAACCAGAAAGACATTAGGGTGCCTGCTGGATGATAACGGAGTTGAGTCACCCCATCTCCTAGACCAGCCGGCCCCCAGCCAAGAGACCACAGGCACAGGACTGAGCAGGGTCTGCTGGTATCAGCCGAGCCCAGCTTGGATCAGCAGAACTGCCCAGGTCCTGGTGGCTCAGAGGATAAAGCATCTGCCTGCAATGCAGGAGACCTGGGTTCTATCCTTGGGTTGGGAAGATCCCCTGGAGAAGGAAATGGCAACCCACTCCAGTATTCTTGCCTGGAGAATCCCATGGACAGAGGAGCCTGGCGGGCTACAGCCCATGGGGTCTCAAAGAGTTGGACACGACTGAGTGACTTCACTTTCTTACTTTAGAGAAATAATGAATAGTTGGGGTTTTCAGGCATTAAGTTTGATAGCCTTTTGCTTCACAGCAATTCTAACTGAAACTATATCTATGTATAAAATACAAAGACAGTTCTTTGGTAAATTCCTGAGAAAAACTAGATGCCTGGGGCGCAGGAATAAAACCACCCCCTCTTGCATAACAATTCTGCAGTTCTTGGAGACTGGAGATGGGCATGGAAGTCTGTAAAAGGTTGCGCCATGTAGCTAACACCAGTCCATGTTCTTTCACGGCACACAGTCTATTTTCTTCCTTCTCTAGTAAAAAGTTCAAATCTAATTTAAAGAGTAGGCTTTCTCCTAGAAACCCAGCTGAAGCCCGAACAAAAACTGAAACGAGGTCTCGCTTGGCATTTTAAAGCTATAATTTGACAAAACTAGTCATTCTTGTTGATGCTCGATGTCACTTTAACCAGATCTTGTGTAACTGGTAGAAGAGAGTTTATAAGGTTTTTCAACATTCTAAATAGCTTTGCTCTTAAATCTGGGGGAACAAAATGAGGAATTAATATTTAACAATGAAAACCGGAGTTTACTTTGCTATTTTATCTGTGAAAAATTAATTGCCTTCTTAAATTTCCTGGCGACAAGCCCTCAGTTTCCTTAACTTTCCTTCTATAGAGTGAACTTTAAAACTCTTACCTACTAAGAGCTAAATGAATATAAATATAATCCCTAATACAAACAAACTTTTTCTTTCTTTTCTTCTCCCTTAAGTTCTAAATCATCCATTTATTTGAAAAATAAATGTGTACTTAGAGTCATAAGAAGACGTAAAGTCTGGTTTTGGCAAATGGTTAATAAAGTGATGTAGGTCATGCCTCTAAAGAAATGGCAACCCACTGCAGTGTTCTTGCCTGGAGAGCCCCCGGGACGGGGGAGCCTGGTGGGCTGTTGTCTATGATGTCTCACAGAGTCAGACAGGACTGAAGCGACTTAGCAGCAGCAGCAGCAGCAGCGGGTCATACCTCAGCATGTGAACTGAAAATTACATATACATAGCGACCAAACAACAACAGTATATGCAGTGCACTCATGCATGTTCAGCTGCGCCCGACCCTCTGAGATCCCGTGGACTGTAGCCCTCCAGGGTCCTCTGTTTGTGGGATTTTCCAGGCAAGAACATTGGAGTATGTTCAGGGATCCCTTCCTGTACCCAGGGATCGAACCAGTGTCTCCTGGAGTGCAAGTAGACTCCCTACCTCTGAGCCACCTGGGGAGCCCGATACATACACGTGCTGCTCTGTGCCTCGTCTCCCAGTCACATCGTGGCCCCACGAAGTGCAGCCCGCCAGGCGCCTCTGTCATGGGATTCTCCAGGCAGGAGCACTCGAGTGGGCTGCCATTCCCTTCTCCAGGGGATCTTCCCATCCCAGGTCTCCCGCACTGCAGGTGGGTTCTTTACCATCTGAACCATCAGGGAAGCCCAAGAATACTGGAGTGGGCAGCCCATCCCTTCTCCCCACCCGGGAATCGAATTGGGGGTCTCCTGCATTGCAGGCGGACTCTTTACCAGCTGAGCTGTAAAATTATAATTCAGTTCCTCTTGTTTACTTCATCTATATCAAATACTGTTTTCACCCTGAGTAACTCAGACATTCCTTTGAAACAAATTATGAAGGAGAAACTACTCTTATGGGAATTTCAGTTGACGACAGTAGCAGTGGGTTTTGTTCTCTCGCGTTCCGCAGTTACATGATGCTTTCCAATTACAGAGCGTTTTAAAATTCACAAAATAGAGAGTGCTTTACTTTTGGTGAGCTAGCACCCACCCGCCCAGGTGCAAGGTCAGTGGATTCCATTCTGTTTCTCATGATTGTTTTCCAGTCCCCACAAGCAACCAGTCAGCTCTCAAGTTGTTGGCTGTAGATTTTTAAATGTTTGATGGCATGCATTCATCATTCTAGCATCATACAGAGAATTTTCATTGCCCTAAAATTCTTTGGGGCTCCACCTATGCACCCTCCATCTCCACAACTCCTTTCACTCACCAGTCTTTTCACTGTCTTCTGTCCCCCAGTCTTACTGTAAAGAATGCACACTCTCACTGACTGAAGGATATCTTGGTTGCTTCCAAGTTTGGGTAATTATGAACAGAGTTGTTTTAAACACTCTTTTAAAAAATGAATAATAATGTTCCATTTATGCAGTGAAAAAGAGGGAGATTAGGACTTCTCGATCAATTTCTTCCAGTCTTTAAACATTCTTGAGCGAGCAGTTTGTATAGACATGAGTTTTCAGTTCTTTTGGCTAAATACCAAGGTGCACATTTGCTGGATTGGATAGTAAGAGTTTTGTAGGAAACTGCCAGACCATCTTCCAAAGTGGCTGCTGCATTCTGCATCCCCAGCAGTGAGGAGGTAGAGGCCCGTTGCCCCACTGAGGCCATCAGCGTTGGGTTTGGGCCAGTCTGATAGGTGTGGAGGTGGAGTGCTGGCTCCTTGCTTTAGCTTGCATCTCCCTGATGAGACGATGTGAAGCATCTTTGCATATACTTGTCTGCCATCTGTATATCTTCTTTGGGGAGGTGTCTAAGAGCGTCGGTCCGTTGTGGGTATTGACACACCTCCAGCCTTCCCATCAATCTCATTGTGGTTCCTGTCTATGTCTTAGTTGTGGAGAATTCTTAACTTCCCTGTAAATCTAAAGCTATTCTAAAATTTAAAAGTTTCTTTTTTAAAAGTTCAAAGTAAAAAACACACACAAAAGTGAACGAGCAGTTTATAACTGTTGAGTAAATGAACCAGTGAATAAATGAATAAACGGACAAATTCGTAAATAATGGCCAAAAGTAAATTTTAGCTAATGCCACCATAGTTTAAAATCATTTTGTGATCAGTTTTATGGTAAATAAAAAGAAAAATGTTTGCTTATTTAACTGCATTTTGGGAGCTTTAATTAAACAATATAGGAAAAAATAATTCCTGAGGTTTAAAGATGTTGGAGTTATTATGTTGCAGATTTATGCTTATTCTTTCAAGATGTGATATTAGCTGGGTATTTTTAGCTATGTCAACAGGGAGTTTCAATGATATATAAATTCATGTGTAATGTATATTTTGTATACGCAAAATTTGAAGGTTATTATAAAAGTGAAACAGAACTTAAAGTGAGAAAAAGAATTCAACATTGTTGCTGAAGTTAGAATAATGCTCTTTCTGAGAGAAGGCTCTGACTGCCTTTCCTGTGCACATCTGTTCACATATAAGGACCGCACAGACCCAGGACAAGCCCTGCTCTCACTGGCGACCTGCCAGAGCCTAAGAAGCCAGAGTCCCTCTTACCCTTCACACGCCTCCTGTTAGCTGGATGTAGTAGTCACTTCCACTTGCTCTCCTAAGAGTCATAGTTTAATTTTTTACAAACTATTTTGGAGATATTTTAAGATACTTTGATTCAAAGCCAGAGTTTGCAGTCGCAATATCCAAACGCAGGCTCAAGTCAGTTGTTCCAGTTTTGAAGGATATTGAAATCCTCCATCGTCATCTGCATCTCCTTCACATTGAGTTCCAGTAAATTTAAGTTTCCCTTTATTCTAATTATAAAACTAATCTTTGCTAAAGTGGCAATTCTCAGTTCCTGCTCACTTCGGTCCTCCCCCCCGCCCCATTAGTCTGGATCCTTCTTTCCCCTGTGGCCATTATTAAAGTCCCAATAATGTGGTCTTGGGCTTCCTCGGTGGCTCCCTGGTAAATAATCTGCCTGCCAACATTGGAGACGCAGGTTTGATCCTGGGTGGGGAAGACCCTCGGAGGAGGAAATGGCAGACCACCCCAGTGTTCTTGCCCAGAAATGAGAATCCCATGGACAGAGGAGCCTGGTGTCTTGTACTCCATCAGGAGACAGAGTTGGACAAGACTGAATGACTAACACTAACTAACCAATGTGGTCTTGAAACAAATTCACACACGTTCTGACACTGATGCCTCTCTAGTAATGGATGAGGCCAATGCTCTCGACCTTGGAATCTGAGCAGGCCTGGGACTCACTTGTCACCAAAAGAACATGGTGATTTCCAAGACTTCACCAGAGGAGGTGCAGCTTCTGCCCCTCTCTACAGACAGAGAGCCTGAAGCCTGGAGTCACCATGTAAGACGTCTCTGCCTTGAAAGCCCCCCCATGAGAAAACCAAGCCGAGCCACCAGGAGAGGCCATGTGTGCTCAGCGGGATTAGCTGTCCCAGGATCTCCATGGCCCTGCTCCAACAACAGAGGTTAGTGCTCAAACCTGCAGACAGTTCCAGCCTCAAGTCATTTCATCACTGCCCCAGATGAGCAGACCCCCCGCAGCTCATCCAAGCTCCTAGCCCTCACAGTCCAGCATCAGGATAAAATGGTGAGTTTATGCATAATTAACAGTCACCAAGTCCGTAATTCTCCAAGCCAGGCTTCAATAATTCGTGAACTGTGAACTTCCAGATGTTCAAGCTGGATTGGGGAAAGTCAGAGTAATCAGAGATCAAACTGCCAACATCTGCTGGATCATCAAAAAAGCAAGAGAGTTTCAGAAAAACATCTATTTCTGCTTTATTGACTATGCCAAGGTCTTTCACTGTGTGAATCACATTAAACTGTGGAAAATTCTGAAAGATGGGAATGCAGACCACCTGACCTGCCTCTTGAGAAACCTGTATGCAGGTCAGGAAGCAACAGTTACAACTGGACATGGAACAGCAGACTGGTTCCAAACAGGAAAAAGAGTATGTCAAGGCTGTATATTGTTACCCTGTTTATTTAACTTCTATGTAGAATACATCATGAAAACACTAGGCTGCAAGAAGCACAAGCTGGAATCAAGACTGCTGGGAGAAATATCAACAAGCTCAGATATGCAGATGACACCACCTTTATGGCAGAAAGTGAAGAAGAAATAGAGCCTCTTTATGAAAGTGAAAGAGGAGAGTGAAAAATTTGGCTTAAAGCTCAACATTCAGAAAAGAAAGATTATGGCATCCAGTCCCATCACTTCATGGGACATAGATGGAGAACAGTGGAAACAGTGGCAGACTTTATTTTGGGGGCTCAAAAATCACCACAGGATGGTGACTGCAGCCATGAAATTAAAAGATGCTTCCTCCTTAGAAGAAAAGCTATGACCAACCTAGATAGCATACACAAAAGCAGAGACATTACTTTGCCAACAGTGGTCTGTCTAGTCAAAGCTATGGTTTTTCCAGTGGTCATGTATGGATGTGAGAGTTGGACTATAAAGAAAGCTGAGTGCTGAAGAACTGATGCTTTTGAACTGTGGTGTTGGAGAAGACTCTTGAGAGTCCCTTGGACTGCAAGGAGATCCAACCAGTCCATCCTAAAGGAGATCAGTCCTGGGTGTTCATTTGAAGGACTGATGCTGAAGCTGAAACTCCCAATACTTTGACCACCTGATGCAAAGAGCTGACTCATTTGAAAAGACCATGATGCTGAGAAAGACTGAAGGTAGGAGGAGAAGGGGACGACAGAGGATGAGATGGCTGGATGGCATCACGGACTCGATGGACGTGAGTCTGAGTGAACTCCGGGAGTTGGTGATGGACAGGGAGGCCTGGTGTGCTGCAGTCCATAGGGTTGCAAAGAGTCGGACACAACTGAGTGACTGAACTGAACTGAAATGAACGGAAAGTCTGTAAATTCCAAGAACATTTTTCAGTCTCCACCTTGGTCTTTCAGCAGCATCCCAAAAGGCTAACTCCTTTTCTTTATTGAACATTCCTTTCTTCCGACTTGACGAAAAATCAATCCTCCAAGTTCTCTTCTCTCTAGCACCTTCTTGAGTTCCGCTTCCTAGTCTCCCTTCTTTATCCCAATGCTGTGAGCAAACTACTTCTGTCGTTAAGCTCCCTTTAGTACCTCATCTGTGGTTATGCTTCTGTGAATCCTGTGCATTCCACTGGCATATTTCAAGTGATGCCTCCAGTCAAGCCTAATTGCTAGAGCTCCAGTCTTACACACTCCAGCTATCCGGCAGACATTTCCACGTGGCAGTCTTAAAGCTATTTGAAACTGAGCATGAACTAAACTGCATTTTTGGTCTCCTTCCGCAAACTGCGCCTGGTAGTGAGCCCTACCTCTGCCGCTTGGTTGCTCGTGTTAGAATCCCCAGAACCATCCCCACCCCCTCCCGATGCTCATCTCCCACAGCCAGTCTATCACCAGTGCTTACAAGCTCTTCCTCCAAGCTATGGCCCGCCCACCAACTCTTCTCCCTCTCCACTGCTCTAATGCAAGCCACCATAATCTTCTGACTGGATGCTTTTAAAAGCTTTCTTAGTTTTTAAGCTTTTTATGTAATACTTAGCATTGGTCGATTGATAATGCTGTGTTAGTTTCAAGTGCACAGCAGTCAGTTATACACACATGCATGTGTCTTTCCTTTTTCAAATTATGTTCCTGTAGAGAGCATCATATGATATTGAGAAGCGTTTCCTGTGCCAGACTGTAAGCACCCACTTTAAGTATACCAGTGTATATATCTTTCTAACACAATTTTTTGTTTTCATTCTTACCTCCCATAAACAGCCAGAATGTCCTCCTTAAAATATGCATCCAATTCTGTACCCATGTATTTATAAAATCAGACCATCATTTTTCCATTTTATTTATGATGGAAATCAAAGTACTTGCCATGGGTTGTAAGCCTCTAAGTTGTCTTTAGTCTACACTTTCCACCAGCTCAGCATCACTCTTGCTTCCTGGGTTCTGACCTTCTTTCTGCTTCTTGAAATAAATGCTTTCCTACATCACAGCCTGTGTGCATGCTGGTCCATCGGTGAGAAGTGTATTACTCCTATATTTCTTCACCGGGAGACTTAACCCAACCGTCTCATGCCAGTCTAAGCACCAATTCTTCAAGGAAGACTTCTATGACCCGTAGCCCCGCACACACCACAAAACTCCCTGTGCCGTAACACACATCACGCCCATCATTTCCCTTCTGCCTCATCTTAATGTGCAATTTTATATTGATTTTGCGATTTTTTTCTCCCTCTTTAAACTACAAGCTCTATGAGAACAGTGACTTTTCCTCACAACTTACCATCTTTCCTAACACATTTTAGATATTCAGCAGATATTGCTTGAAAGGATTGATCCATGAATAAGTCAATAAAACTGGCTACTTGCAGAGTAGCTGGGTTATTAGACATTAGGACAGCATCCTGTTAGTGCTGAGCACAGCACATCCCAAGAGCCAGGGCCTAAATATGAGAGACGGTGCCAGAGAATCAGAAAGAAATGCGGTGGTAATATAAGAGCTCAAACTGTCTTGTCAAGTTAATATGCCTCATTTGAATATTATTTTTGAAAGTATTTTGCAGAGAAACAACACAAATTATCAAAATTAAATGGACCCTGTTGTAAGGACAAATTTTGGTCTATGAATCAAATGTGACATGTATTGAGAGAAGACTGAGCAAAATGCATTTTATTATGACATCGAAGCCGTTGAAGAGCTGAGTCTCAGAAATGGAGGTGATGAGAAATAGGGAGGTCTTCTGCCCTGGATCATGAATGGCTCTTTTCTAAGTATCTAAAATTATAAATATTTTACCACCAAAAGGATTAATTTCTGCATCCTCTACTAGTGATTTACCATTGGCTCTCTTTTTACTCCTTTTGAAGTCGCTCAGTCGTGTCCAACTCTTTGTGACCCCATGGACTTTAGCCTACCAGGCTCCTCAGCCCACGGAATTTTCCAGGCAAGAGTTCTAGAATGGGTTGCCATTTCCTTCTCCAGGGGATCTTCCCAACCCAGGGATCGAACCTGGGTCTCCCGCACTGAGGGCAGATGCTCTGCCGTCTGAACCACCAGGGAAGCCCTACTTCCTGATAATCTTTCTCTACTTTTATTTTTAAGTTTCCTATTATGTTTTTGTTTGTCTCACATTGACAACATATTTTTGGAGTCCTGTTCTTTTAATCCGATTTAAAAAAAAATTCCGTCACTGAGCTGATAAATTCAATCCACTTCTATTTATCAGAATTACTGTTATATTAGGACATGTAAGTAATTTTAACATCTCATTTCACATTTTTCATATACTCTACTTGCCCTTTTATTAATGCTTTCAGTGGATGGAATTTTTATCTTCCTCACTAAAAAGTTAAACGCTGCTCCTTTGTTCTGGTGGTTGAACTCAGATGCTCACACTTACACTCACGGACCTCCATAGAGGCTCAAGCTTATCAGTGCGTATCTTCAGTAAGACAGAGGCTGACATGCTCTCAGGGACCTGTGATCACCACTTTCATGCTGCTCATGTCCAGATTCAGTTCTGTATCTGTTTCTGTCCTTCCCTCCTTGCCATCACATCATTACTTATGCATATTTATCTGTGATTTGATCATCTCTATTGCCCACATCTCTTGCAGAATCACTAAGACTATTTGTCCTTAAGTCTTTTATTTCCAGAATGTGGTATTCAGAGTAGCAAACATCCTGAGTCACGGTACATTTAAGAGTATTTCTATTATGCCCACAGCTTTAAGTGAAAATTTGACTTTTTATAAGATCTAAATCAAAGTTCTTTCCTTCTATAATTTTTTTTCTTGCATCCAGAGCTTTTGCAGAAATGTCTGATAGACACAGAGTTCTTGCTTTTTTAGAAATAGGCTTCTTCTCTGGAAATGTTTTAGAATTCTCTGCCACTGGCGGCCTTGCATTTCAAACAGTGTGTCTAGGTGTAGAATTTTATCAGACACCCACTGTGTCCACTGATTCCTCCTCATTTATGATTTTCATTATCTGTTTCTGAAAATATTGTTCACTTTTCATGTTTTAAATGTTTTTCCAAACTACTATATAGATGCTGAATAATTACTGAAACCCTCATATTTTTAGCATTTCTCTTGTGGTTTATATGATTTTCTTCTTTTCGGTGTTTTCTGAGACACTTTCAACATTATCTTCCAAATCATTCACTCATTCTTTAGTTATATCCATTTTAATTTACTATTTATCATAATTATACTGTCACTTCAACTCTCAGACTCTTCATCCAAAAATGTATTGACTTCAATGTTTTTCTTGGATATTCTTATAGTATTCACCTCTTTAAATACATCATTTTAAGCCCTGTGCCAGTCTGCTAAACAACTCTGCTTCTGAGTGAATGTGTTGTTCAGCATGGTATCTTTCTCTGTAGAGCTACCCACCCTAGATGTCTGATGCCTGTGGGCACCTGTTCATGGGGGCTGCCTGGCACTCAGGCTAGAGATGTATCATGACATGGGGTGAGAGAAGCCCCTGTCTAAACTAGCCTCGTGCATTTAAGGAAGGAAGTGAAGAGCTGGATAGCATAGAAACACTGCTGATCCCTTACATTTGCTATCCTTAAATTTTACCCTTTACATGCTTATCAAGAAGTAGCTTTGAAAGGAGAAATTAGATTCTCATTCTAAAGCTAAAACAGAAGAGAAGAAATTGAGAAGCAAGTGTCTGCGGGTGGCTTGTTACACCTGTTCCTATCACGTCCTCACCAGCACTTTCATCAGTAACTGGATGAGAAGAGTTGTTCAGGGCAACTCAAGGAAGATGTCAAAAGCAGAAAACTCGAAGCTCGCCTCCACTCTGCCTTCTCCCTGCTGTCCCTGGCCATTCGGGGCCCAGACTTCACCTGCCCATAGTGCCAACACACACACGCACACACGCGCACACACACACGTGCGTGCACACACACACGCACACACGCGCACACACACACACACGCACACACACACACACACGCACGGTTCACCAGCTCAGCGCAGCCTGCAGCCTTGTGAGGGCACTGCTGGATCTGTGTTCACGGTCCTCTTTCTTCGATAGCCTTCCCTGGGCTAACAGAGGGGGAGAAAGTAGCCAGCTCTGATCCATCATCTTGACAGGATCCTGAAATTGCTGATTTCTCCCCTAACCTAGTATTCATGCCCTCCTGTATTGGTTTATATTGAAAACTTTTTTCATGTTAACATGAAAACATAAGAACATATTCTTATGCTCCAGAGTAGGCAGAGGATTGTTCAGCTTATCACATACAATTCCAAACCTAAGCAAAAGGTCTCTCTTATAAGTGAACTTCAAAACATAGATTCTGATGAGGGACAAGATGCTTTTGCCAACATTTTTGCTTAGATGCATGGTGAACCATCTCTGGATCACCGTCTACCCTTCTGCCTGATGCGCTGTATCCTGAGAAGCTGACATCTATGGACAGAACCAGCGATGTTCCCTTGTCCTCTAATGTCTGGATGAGTCTGGCCAAAGAAGACATATGAGGTCAAAGCAGAACTAAGAAAAATGTTTTTTATTTCCTTCTTGGCAGTTGCCGTGTCTTCAGTTAAAGGCTTCAGCTCCAACAAGACAAACTGCCCTACTGCTACAGCCTTTGTTCTTCTTACTAACAATTCCTTCCTTGGTCCTCATCCTTAGTGTGGTAACAGCCTGCTACTATTTCCCACACTGGATTATGCCATTCTGTCCTGTGGGTTTCCCTTCGCTCTGCCCACAGCTTGCAAACAGTCCATTTATGAACAGTCTCTTCATCAAATTAACCACCCTTTTTGAATGTACCATCTGCTTTTGGCTGGGCAGGCCAGAGAACAGCATCTTTTTATGCCCTCTGTTGCTGTTGTCATTTAAATCATTTCCAATTATTTGCGACCCTGTGGACTGCAGCAGGCCAGGCTTCCTGTCCTCACTACCTTTCAGAGTTTGCTCAAACTCACGTCCAGAGTCGGGGGTGTTATCCTCCTCCTGTCACCCCTCTCCTTCTGCTTTCAATCTTTCCTGGCATCAGAGGCTTTTCCAATGAGTCAGCCCTTAATGAGTGTGAAAAATTAGAAAATCCTGAAGAAAATCTTCAGTGCCAAAACACATGAAGACATAAGCTACATGCTTACAGAGAAGCAAATTCAGGTAATAAAGTATTCTCAAAATAACTTACCCAAATGGCACAACAGACAGTGTAAGAAAGGCTTTTAGTACGGTTAGGTTTCTGGTTCACATCTAAGCTAAAAAACCTAGTGACATAAACCTACTATATCTCTCATAACTTCTTCTGAGATGATCTTTTTTTTTTTTAACTTTTGGTAACAATCTCTTTCAGTTCTGCTTTGTACTTTTTCATCCATGATCAAAGGCCCAGAAGCCTACTCCTCAGAGCAGATTTCAGAAATTCCACAACATGTTCAGTTATTTGTTTTCTGTGTTCAGACAGCGCTGAAAATGACTGTGCCACTGCCATACCCACCGCTCAGCTCAGTCGCCTCTGGCTGGGTGGCCAGGGAGCAGCACCTTTTCATGCCCTCTATTGCTGTTGTCGTTTAGTTGCTAAATCGTTTCCAAGTATTTGCGACCCCGTGGACTGCAGCAGGCCAGGCTTTCTGTCCTCACTACCTTCCAGAGTTCACTCAGACTCACGTTCATCGAGTCCATGATGCCATCTAGCCATCTCATCCTCGGTCATCCCCTTCTCCTCCTGCCCCCAATCCCTCCCAGCATCAGAGTCTTTTCCAATGAGTCAACTCTTTGCATGAGGTGGCCAAAATACTGGAGCTTCAGCTTTAGCATCATTCCTTCCAAAGAAATCCCAGGGTTGATCTCCTTCAGAATGGACTGGTTGGATCTCCTTGCAGTCCAAGGGACTCTCAAGAGTCTTCTCCAACACCACAGCTGAAAAGCATCTGTTCTTCAGCACTCAGCCTTCTTCACAGTCCAACTCTCACATCCATACATGACCACTGGAAAAACCACAGCCTTGACTAGATGGACTCTTTTGGCAAAGTAATGTCTCTTTTCTTCCAAAGAGTAAGCGTCTTTTAATTTCATGGCTGCAGTCACCATCTGCAGTGATTTTGGAGCCCAAATAAATAAAGTCTGACACTGTTTCCACTGTTTCCCCATCTTTTTCCCATCAAGTGATGGGACCATATGCCATGATCTTCATTTTCTGAATGTTGAGGTTTGAGCCAACTTTTTCACTCTCCTCTTTTACTTTCATCAAGAGGCTTTTTAGTTCACTTTCTGCCATAAGAGTGGTGTCATCTGTATACCTGAGGTTATTGATATTTCTCCTGGCAACCTTGATTCCAGCTTGTGTTTCTTCTAGCCCAACATTTCTCATGATGTACTCTGCATATAAGTTAAATAAGCAGGGTGACAATATACAGCCTTGACGTACTTTTTTTCCTATTTGGAACCAGTCTGTTGTTCTGAGTCCAGTTCTAACTTTTGCTTCCTGACCTGCATATAGATTTCTCAAGAGGCAGGTCAGGTGGTCTGGTATTCCCATCTCTCTCAGAATTTTCCACAGCTTATTGTGATCCATACAGTCAAAGGCATAAAGCAGAAGTGAATTTTTTCTGGAACTCTCTTGCTTTGTCAATGATCCAGCAAACTGATCTAAAAAGAAATAAGGCAGTCACATGGGGGAACTGAAGTAGGGGTTGAAGGGAGGGGGGGTCCCTAAAGCCTGAGGAGAATTTAGAAAGAAAGCACAAGTTTTACTCTCCCCTCCAAATACTGGACCAGGTAGTGAAGGAAGACACACGGACACCGGTCCAACTCTGAGCGAGTGGAGGAGAGACATCCACGTGCCCCAAGTCGTCAGCATCTCAGACAGTGACTACACTCGAGGGAAAGAAAGACGGCGGGTGGGGAAATGAGTCAAAAGCAAATGTTTAGAAGGACAAACACACATTTACAAGAGAAAATTCTCAGTAATAAACCAAAATGCTCTCCATAACATACTACATATTCTGAAGTCTTTCTAAAAACAGGTGCTTCTGGAGCATGGAAACTGCTTTGTTCCTGTCATGTCCTTGTCTTAAAAACTGTAGACAACCCAGACCAGGTTGGAGTAGGTTTGCTGCAGAGATGAGAACAAGACAGATGCTTCTGTAACCAAGCAGGATCCTACAAGGCAGTCCCAAAATAGACCCCCACCCATATCCTCCGCTTGCTATTTCTCTGTAGAAAAACTTCAGTAAAGAATAGTTTTAATCAGAGCAGTGAGAGAATGCAGACAGAAAGGAAAAGAGTCAAGCAAGGCCAAAAACAAGGCCATTAAACAAAGTCGAGGACCTTTAGTTCCTCCTCAAGGGCAATGGATAATATTTTGAGCCATGTCTTCTGAGCTGTTTTGCAGATCCTGAAACCCTCACCAGGTGGATAAGCTGTCTTCTACTCACAAGCATGTAGACGTCAGGCCAGTTGGAAGCAGAGGTTGATGGCGCTGACTCCTGCTTCCCTCATCACCAGCCAGTCAGAAGAGCCCAGAGATGACCACACCCTGCCCCTTGGATGCTTGCCCATTTTCAGGGCAGGACACTCAGTCCAGGCTACGAGCTCACCAGGGCCCCTTCTGCCTGGCAAGGCAATAAAGGTATTTTCTTCTACTTCACCCGAAACTCTGTCTCCATTTCTGTTCAGCACAGGTGAACAGAGGCTGCATTTCAACAACATTTCTCCATAATATTTCAAGGATGTTTTCTCGAATCTTTGCAGAGGTTCCTGGGCCTCTGTTTTGGCTATTCTTCTGGCGTGGAGAGGAGTCAATGCCAGTCACACAGGAGAGAAACAAAGGTCGGAGAAGAGTGGGGGTATCACGATGTGGTAGTGGCCAGGCTGGGCTCAGCTCTGGACACACCCGGAGGGGAGCATCCAAAGCCGCTTAGATGGGGTCAGGAATGCCCAGAACACAGCACTGCTGATTACTGTTCCGTTTCCTCCGTGCAGGAGATAGGGCCCGGGGAGATTATCATCCTCCAAAAGAACCATCAGTATTTTTCGGGGATGTTAGTAACAGCCCACAGAAAGGACAGTGGCTCTGAGGATTTCTCTCCACTGTGGACCCTCAGAATAACAGAGACAGAGGGACTAGAACCAAGAGGAAGGGAAAACACAGAAGAAAATAGTGAGAAGGAAGAAAGGGAGACAGAGAGACGGTGAGGAAGAAGGGGCAGCTCCACGAGGAGCAGAGGGGCCGCCGCAGAAGGGCCCAAACACGGAGCGCGCCGGACCCGGGCGTGTGTCTCTGCCGCTGCGGGCGCCGACGTGCTCAGCTCGACGCGTGGTCTGGGGTCTGCACTCCACGTGGCTCTTTTAAAAGAACCTAGGATTTCCAGGGATCCTCCAAAATTCCAGAAATAAAAAGCTAATGAAAATGATGAAAGTGGCTTTTAATGTTTCGTGCATCTGTGCTGCTGCCGCTCGCCCTGTTTGCCTCTCCCTCCTGGTGCAGAGATGGACACGCAGGGACGCCCGGAACCGCAGCCAGGCACGGCCGGGGCGGGAGGCCGGGGCGCCGCCAGCCCGCCGCCCGCGCCGCCGTCTGCGCGGGGCCGCGCGCTCCGCAGGGCCGGCCCTTTGCAGAGTGCACGCCCGCCTCAGGGCGGAGGGCCGCGTCCGCCTCGGTGCTGGGCTCAGCGGAACGCTGGTCGTCTTGCCCGAAAGGCAGCGAGCTTCCGTCCTCCTCTCGGTGGGACAAGGAAAGAGAAGGGGTGACCGGACTGTCCTCCAAGACCACAGAGACCATCCTGCCCCAACGGGGAGAGAAGCCGGAGACACCAAAGCCGCAGCCGATACGAAGTCCAGGAGGCCGCGCTCCTCTCCAGCGCAGACCTGACGAGGCCGAGCCGCTGAGCGAGGCGCTTTCCGGAGGGGCAGCGGGACAGGCCGCCCCCGCCCGGGAGCCAGCGGGGCCTGGGGCGAGGTGGCAGGGCGGAGGCTGGAGGCTGGAGGCTGGAGGCTGGAGGCTGGAGGCTGGCCTCTGCAGCCACTGCCGCCGGGGAGCCAAGGGGGCCTGGGGCGAGGTGGCAGGGCGGAGGCTGGAGGCTGGAGGCTGGAGGCTGGAGGCTGGAGGCTGGCCTCTGCAGCCACTGCCGCCGGGGAGCCAAGGGGGCCTGGGGCGAGGTGGCAGGGCGGAGGCTGGAGGCTGGAGGCTGGAGGCTGGAGGCTGGAGGCTGGCCTCTGCAGCCACTGCCGCCGGGGAGCCAAGGGGGCCTGGGGCGAGGTGGCAGGGCGGAGGCTGGAGGCTGGAGGCTGGAGGCTGGAGGCTGGAGGCTGGCCTCTGCAGCCACTGCCGCCGGGGAGCCAAGGGGGCCTGGGGCGAGGTGGCAGGGCGGAGGCTGGAGGCTGGAGGCTGGAGGCTGGAGGCTGGAGGCTGGCCTCTGCAGCCACTGCCGCCGGGGAGCCAAGGGGGCCTGGGGCGAGGTGGCAGGGCGGAGGCTGGAGGCTGGAGGCTGGAGGCTGGAGGCTGGAGGCTGGCCTCTGCAGCCACTGCCGCCGGGGAGCCAAGGGGGCCTGGGGCGAGGTGGCAGGGCGGAGGCTGGAGGCTGGAGGCTGGAGGCTGGAGGCTGGAGGCTGGCCTCTGCAGCCACTGCCGCCGGGGAGCCAAGGGGGCCTGGGGCGAGGTGGCAGGGCGGAGGCTGGAGGCTGGAGGCTGGAGGCTGGAGGCTGGAGGCTGGCCTCTGCAGCCACTGCCGCCGGGGAGCCAAGGGGGCCTGGGGCGAGGTGGCAGGGCGGAGGCTGGAGGCTGGAGGCTGGAGGCTGGAGGCTGGAGGCTGGCCTCTGCAGCCACTGCCGCCGGGGAGCCAAGGGGGCCTGGGGCGAGGTGGCAGGGCGGAGGCTGGAGGCTGGAGGCTGGAGGCTGGAGGCTGGAGGCTGGCCTCTGCAGCCGCTGCCGCCGGGGAGCCAGCGGGGCCTGGGGCGAGGTGGCAGGGCGGAGGCTGGAGGCTGGAGGCTGGAGGCTGGAGGCTGGAGGCTGGAGGCTGGCCTCTGCAGCCGCTGCCGCCGGCGCAGGCCCGCGTGACTCAGACCCGCGCCCCTGCCCGCCTGGGTCGCAGCCGCGCCGTCCTCGGGCCCGGTGCTTACCCTGCCTGCGTCTGTGAAATGCCCTTACTTTATGAAATGACTGCGATACGAGACAGGACGTGAGCACGCCCATAACGTCTCTGAAAATCCAGGAGAGGCCACAATAAGCCAGAGAGGGAGCTGTGGAGAAAGGAAAGGAGAAAAAAGCCCTCCTGCAAGCAACCACCGCCCAGATAAGGACGGGTCTCAAGGCCCCAGAGCAGAGCGCCATCAGGGCCCCGGCTCGCCGCCCCTCACCCCGCATCGGCCGGGTCAACGGCGGAGGCGCCTCTGGGCAGAAGCTTCTGAGGGAGACGGTGACCTGGAGAAGCTTGGCTGTGCTCCCAGAGAAAGAAATCGGAACCAAGCATCACCTTCCGTAATCATTGCACATCATCGCTTTGCCTTAGCTGCGACAAGGCGTCACCCTGACAGAAGATGGAACAGCAGGGGCAACTGGCTGCAAGGAAACCAGAAACCTCTGCTTTCTGAAAATATAAAAGCCATCTAAAATACAAATTTGCTTTTTTTAATGTAAGGTAATTTTATTTATTTTTTAATATAATTTTTTTTAATTGGAGGTTAATTACTTTACAATATTGTATTGGTTTTGCCTTACATCAACATGAATCTGCCACAGGTATACACGTGTTCTGCATCTTGAACCCCACTCCCTCCTCCCTCCCTGTACTATCCCTCTGGGTCGTCTCAGTGCACCAGCCCCAAGCATCCACTATCATCGGACCTGGACTGGCGATTCGTTTCACACATGATATTAAACATGTTTCAATGCCATTCTCCCAAATTATCCCACCCTCTCCCTCTCCCATTTTCTTCTGTAGGTAAGTTACTTAGTTGGAGCTTGAATATCAAAATCTCAAAAATTAACAGATTGAATAGACAGAAAAGTAGAAAGATATAGTAGACCTGAAAAGTGCTACAAACCAAGACAACATAATTAGGGTTTATACAATTTTCATACAACAGCAGGATACAAATTCTACTCAAGTTGCCATAGACTATAAAGCAGGAGACACTGGATATGTCCAGGGTTATAAAACAAGGTGCATATTTTCATGGTCTAAAGACATTGAAGTGATACAGAGTCTGTTATCACTTGGAATTATGCTAGAAATGAATATCAAAAGATCTGAAAATAACACAAATTTTCAAGTGCAATGTGATATTTACTAAGACAGATCTCTGAGCTAGCTATTGAAAGCCTCAATAAAGGTACAAAAAAGTTAGAAGATTGAGAAAACACGGGTGACAGAAGAGAAGAAAGCATTTAAATGAGAAATTAATATCAAAATGATAAATCGGTATCAAATATATTTTAAAAAACCCATATATGGATGTGAGAGTTGGAAACAGAGAATTATAAAGAAAGCTGAGCAAAAAAGAATTGATGCTTTTGAACTGTGGTATTGGAAAAGACTCTTGAGAGTCCCCTGGACTGCAAGGAGATCCAACCAGTCCATTCTAAAGGAGATCAGCCCTGGGTGTTCACTGGAAGGACTGATGCTGAAGCTGAAGCTCCAATACTTTGGCCACCTGATGCGAAGAACTGACTCATTGGAAAAGACCCCAGTGTTGGGAAAGATTGGAGGCAGGAGGAGAAGGGGATGACAGAGGGTGAGATGGTTGGATGGCATCACCGACTCGATAGACTTGACTTTGGGTAAGCTCTGGGAGTTGTTGATGGACACAGAGGCCTGGCATGCTGCAGTATATGGGGTTGCAAAGAGTTGGACATTAACTGAGCGACTGAACTGAACTGATTTGGAAATTAAATGTCCACTTTTAAATGATGGGTGGATCTAAAAGGCCATAACAAGGAAAATTAGAAAATATTTGTAACAGGATAGAAATGAAAAGAGAATTTATCAGAACTTGCTGCAGGCAGATGAGGCTGCCCAGTGCAACTAAATGCAGTGTGGAATCCTGAATGAGGTGTGAGAACAGGCAATGGACATGAGCACACAGTTTGTGAAACATGAACAAAATCTGTACTTGAGTCAACAACACTGTATCATATGTTAATTTCTTGTTTTCTTTTTTTATTACAATATAGAATTTCTTTATATTCTCCGAATTGGATTAAAAGTTTCAAGTTTTATTCAATTTATTTTAAAAAATCCCTTAGATAAAAGGCTTTCTGGACTTTTAGCAGTAATGCAAGATGCCAGAATAAATGGAACCATATCAAATTTGGGGTAAATATAAATTAGAAATCTAGTGTTCTGTTCATGTGATTCAAATAGGCGGGGCCAAAACATCATAGATTTTTTAGCTAAGCAAAAACTCATAAGTTTTCTAAAATATATGTTATATCACACATAATATTATATATATTTTTTCATTCACTTTTAGTTCAGTAAATATATACATACACAGACACACACACACACAAGTTTTCCAATATACTTGATAAAGGCTCGAGAAAGAACTACCAAAAAATGAGACAAAGAATTTGGAAAGTAAAAGATCATCATATAGTCCAATTATTTTTAAGCCATTAGAATCACATCTGTAACTTTTGAGAAAAATACATATCTGGGCATTTATATTTTTCAAAAAAATTCCACAATAATTCTAATTTGAAGGTGGATTTTAAAAGTGATTACAGGTTTTTCATTTAAAGGTGGTTTCAGTGATACAGAATCCTATAGTTTTCTGTTGCCCAATCATGATACAATGGTGTTAAAATGAATAACAGTTACATAGTCACAATAGTAAAGGACATCCATCAGTTTTCACAATCAATAGCCAGACAAAAATTACAACTGCAAGCCACAATGGAAACATGATTAACCTAATGATATAAAATAATTGCTTACAATTTGAAGGGTTAAGTAGAGTGATGAGGGAACTGAAAGTGCTTACAGACGCACCTTTTCATCAGTCTAGCCAGTCTTTGCCTTTTGGTTGGCGCACTTAGTCCATTTACATTTAAGGTAATTACTGACATGTATGATCCTATTGGGACTTCCCAGGTGGTGCCAGTGGTACAGAACTCACCTGGCAAAGCAGGAGATATAAGAGATGTGAGTTCAGTCCTTGGGTTGGAAAAATTCCCTGGAGGAGGGCATGGCAATGCATTTCAGCATTCTTGCCGGAGAATCCCATGGACAGAGAAGCCAGGCAGGCTACAGTCCATAGCGTCACAAAGAATCAGACACAAACGAAGCAACTTAGCACACCCTCACACGTGATCCTATTACCATTTTCTGAATTGTTTGGTGTTTATTTTCTGCGAGTCTTTTCCTTCTTTTATGGTTCCTGCCTAGAGAAGTCTTTTTAGCATCTGCTGTAAAGCTGGATTGGTGATGCTGAATTCTCTTACTTTTGCTTGTCTGGAAAGCTTTTGAATCAGCTATATGCATACACATGTCACCCTTTCCGTTAGAGTCCCTTCCCAGTAAGGTCACCAAAGAGCTTTAATAGAGCTCCCTGTGCTGTCTAGCAGGTCCTCATTAGGGCTGCAAATTCTTTAAGAGACAATTTGTCCCCCACATTGACTCTTGTTCACAGTCAAACCACAGGGTGTGGTCCCATACTCAGAAACGAAAAGGAAGTGTGGCCTGAGGAGAAGATAAAGTAAGAGGGTGTCTGGGCTGGAAGACACCATGCACTTCTAAGGCAATGGTCATGTTGGAAACAGAGGCATTGGTAAATGTATCTATAAGCAACACTGAGCTTCCTGGAGTCTTCCCTCACACAGCTCCTGGAGCACTAGGGCCCAGGGCTTATGATACTCTGGGCAAGAGCCAGGAATTTTCTTTTCTGCAGAGGCTGAGCAACTCAAGAGGAAAGACCAAAAGATGCTGCTCTTGGAGGCTGTATCACAAAAGAACCAGAACGAGCTCACGGTTGGCAAGCCGCTGTGCTCAGCAAACTCAGAGTTTACAATAGCCTTTTGCATTGACACATTCTCAAATACACAAGATTCCAGAGAAATTCCTTTAACATGAATGACACAGGCAAGCAAAGAGCCAGAGGCTGTCCACATTAAGAAAGACTTAACAGTTTGTGTGTGCATATGTGTGTGTGTGCCATTCTATGTATCGAGGGAGTTATTTTAATCTTGAAACAGAGACAAGTTGCCATACATTTAAAAAACGGAGGACAAAGATCTGTTGGATGTTAAAATATAATAAAACCAACTCAAATAAAGTCTGGAAAATAAAATGAGAAACTGTCAAGAAGGGAAGGTGAAAAGTAGAGAGATGGACCATAGTAGAGAAACAAGACAACTGGTAAGTATCCAATCAGAAAAAGTTCTAGAAGTTGAGAACATGGCATACCAAATGGGAAGTAAGCATAAATCACAATCAGGGGTCCAAATGCCCTGGATTTGGATCAAAATCAAAAGCCACAGTGAAAGCTCAAAGACAGTGATGTAGCACCATCCAGTACCGAAGAAAACTAGTTTTCCAAAAGGAATTCTATACTCAACAGAATTATTGAATGTCAATATAAATGAAATATTTTCAGTCCTCAAGTTTTCTAAACTGTTCCTTTCCATTCACCGTTTCTTAAGGAGCCAATGTGCTTAATGAAAATTAAAAATAGCAAGAGAGACTCCCCAGCAGCCTAGCGTTTGAGACTCCACGCTTCCACTGCAGCATGGGTTCAGTCCCTTGTCAGGGATCAGGACTCCACGTGGTGTGCTGTGGCCAATAAATAAATACATGTCTACAATAAAGTTTCAAGAAAAAAAGGTGGGGGGAAGGAAACAGGAAAAGAAAATTTAAGCAGAGTAGCAAAGCAGAAAAAATTCCCCAGGATGCGACTAACTGCCTGACACAGAGGAGAGCCACTTGATGTCAGAGTCAGTCAGAAGTCTCTAGGAAAGATTTCTCAGAAAACAAATTTGATAAAGTCCCTGATGTGGCCAAAAGTCTTATTAATTTCTGCAGAGTCTAAGTTGAATTGATGCTAAGTATAGAGATTTTAAATCAGTGAAAAAAGAAGCCAATACTCACTTTTATGCAGCACAGGAAAGTGCACAGGGCAAAGAAGTTTTCATGAGATTGCATGATTCATCCTTAAGCAGTGTCTTCACAGCTGTAGGAAGTACAAGCACTGAATATTGATCTATGTAATGTTAGTCTATTGGGAGGATGAAAAATATGAAAAATTAAGTGTGACATGGGAGTATAGGTGAGGGAAAGGAGAACTGAATCCTCACTTCTGTAAAAGGTTAATTCAAACCTGGCATTTTTTTGTTTGTTTGTTTGTGTTTATACATTAGTGATTAAGTATTCTTTTAACTATTTAGTTTGTACTGGGATATAGCCAGTTAACAAGCAATGGGATAGTTTCAGGTGAACAGTGAAGAGACCCAGTCATACATACACATATATCCACTCTCTCCCAAACTCCTCTCGCACCCCAGGCCGCCACGTAACCCTGAGCCACGTTCGTGCGCTATACAACAGGTCCCTGGTCAAGGAGGTACCGTCAAAGTCTAGGAAGGCAAACACCAAAATAAACAAGCAAGTGAGTTGGAAATGATTGTTGGCAGGGAGGGAAATACGAGGGAAGGAAAGTGGGAGATTTCCTTTAAGATTACCCACGAGGATATACGCAACCCTCCTTAATATGGTCCTTCTTGATCATATATAGATTAACACAAATGCCTAAAATAAGAGCAACAGTATAGTAAAGAACAGAGGCGTTACTTGGCCAACAAAGGTCCATCTAGTCCAAGCTACGGTCTCTCCAGTGGTCAGGTGTGGATGTGAGAGCCGGACTGTAAGGAAAGCTAATGCTTTTGAACTGTGGTGTTGGAGAAGACTCTTGAGAGTCCCTTGGACTGCAAGGAGATCCAACCAGTCCATTCTAAAGGAGATCAGCCCTGGGTGTTCACTGGAAGGACTGATGTTGAGGCTGAAACTCTGATACTTTGGCCACCCAATGCGAAGAACTGACTCATTTGAAAAGGCTCCGATGCTGGGAAAGACTGAAGGCCGAAGGAGAAGGGGATGACAGAGGATGAGATGGTTGGATGGCATCACTGACTCGATGGACATGAGTTTGAGCAAGCTCTGGGAGTTGATGATGGACAGGGAGGCCTAGCGTGCTGCAGTCCATGGGGTTGCAAAGAGTCTGACACAACTGAGCGACTGAACTGAACTGAGGAAGTGCTCCCCAAGGCATATTCTGAGAATTTGGTTTCCTGTAAAGTTGTCCACAGGAAAATAATGTGCTGGTTAGGATGACATGAGTTTTTTGTTTGCCTGAGCATTCCTGGTTTTGATTATAAATCAATGAAATGCCATTTTTTGTGGTCAGTACTTTATAAGATTTGTTACCATGAGTCAGCATCTCTGAATTAATTGCAAACATGAGATAAATCTTCTGGGCTTGTATGGGCTCACATCAAGACCATGGGCCACAGCAAAATCAAGAACTGAGACTCTCAAGCTTTAATGTGCATAAAAATTACCTGAAGGGCTTGCTGAAACACAGATTCGGAGGCCCCATCTTCAGAAATTCTGATTCAGTCAGTCTGGGGTGGGACCTAAGAACCTGTATTTCTGGTCCAGTTGTCACAAGTTAAGAATTAGGACACAACTGAGCGACTGAACTGAACTGAACTGAAAATGTCATTTTTAGGAGGGACTAAGGTCAGTCAGCCTTCCCTAGATGTTGACACTTCCACGGTATATATTATTTCAATTTCTATATCACCAATTATCATGTTGGTCTTCCTTGGTGCTCACACGGTAAGGAATTCGCCTGCAATGAGGATCTGGGTTCCATCTCTGGGTTGGGAAGATCCTCTGGAGTGGGAAAGGCTGCCCATTCCAGTATTCTTACCTTGAGAATCCCATGGACAGAGGAGCCTGGTGGGCTACAGTCCACGGGGTCGCAGAGTCAGACATGACTGAGTGACTAACATCCACAAATGGTCATGTATGTAAGCATCAGGCATGTAGGCTCAGTTGCTCAGTCATGTCCGACTCTTGAGAGCCCATGGACTGTAGCCCACCAGGCTCCTCTGTCCATGGGATTCTTTAGGCAAGGATATTGGATTGGGTTGCCATTTCCTACCCCAGAGGATCTTGCCGACCCAGAGATTGAACCTGTGTCTCCTGCATTGCAGGTAGAGTCTTTACTGCTGAGCCATCGGGCAAGTCCAATTGTTATGTAATTTTTTGCTAAATCATTTAATATCATCATGACTCAGTTTCTCCATAAAATGTGAAATTTTATCTGTATGCAGGCAGTGCTTGTTTCTTTGGAAGATCTATCTTCCCCTCCTCCTCAATAAAAGAAACCCATTTCCAACTGGGTACATTGCCTATAGTAGTAACACATTGCCTTTGCCAGCCTCTTTTGCCTGACCTCTGAATCACAGGCAGGCAGAAGTGTTGCCGAGGACCCCCAGGCAGGCAGAATCAGCTGGCAAGTGGCTTTCATTTTGTCTTTCTCTCTCTTTTTAAATCATGAAGAGATTTAGAGGATTAAAGCCAAGTATTCAAATGGTGCAAAAAAAATGGACATTTCCCCTGCTGAATGTGCTGTACAGACACAAGCTCATCCCTTGAAAGCACCTCTTTGGATTTACTTTATGTTAGACATGTGTCTCTATGTAGTTGAAGATATTATTGTTATTCCTCCTACAGGCAGCTAAACCTAAATGATCAATTCAGGAAAACATTCTATTAACAAGCCAGCCAAAGCTTTCAAATACAGACTCTATTACAGGATGTCCATTAAAACTGGTAATATGGATAATACTAATTTTTCCTACAGATCGAAAGCGTCCTTGATGACTTAACATATTCACTAATGTTCCCAGGGTTTTTAGACATCCTGTACTTTAAGTGGATTCTCAACGCACCTCCTGTGCTCTGACTGCAGGAGAAGCGAGCCAAGGACTCTGGGCATTCCACCAGCAGAGTTAGATCCAGGAGTTAAGATCCAAGGGCTGAAATCCTGCACCAACTCTTGCCAGTTGCTCTGCCCTTGAGGGCTGACCTTAAGTATCAACATGATAAAAATGATTAAAAAAAAAAAATCATGTGACCACTGAGAAGTAATTAAAAATAGAACCACACTTCCCCTTTGGGAAAAACTCTGCGGAAAAGCTAAGATACAGTCATGCCATAAATGATGAGAGAAATATTTTGAATCATATAAAAAAGGGTTAATTTGAAACTGGTACTCGAAAAAGTTTCTGAATTCAGTGCTTCTCTGTTATTTCTTTTGTGGATGCTGCTTTAAATTGGTATATATCCTACATCAGTGAGTGGTCAATCCAGGTGGCCGCACACATGACTCCGGGCCAGCCCTCTGGGGAAATTAGAAACAAACATGCAGTCCAGAGAAATAGGTGTGAATTCTTTAAAATATTGTAATCCAAAATTATTAGAAAAGCCATTTGCTTAAGATTATTTTTTCTATCCCCTTCGATTTAAAGACGATAGAGCTAAGGCCCAGACAGCAGCGGTTTGTCTGAACTGAAGTCAGAGCTGGTCCAGGATCAGGGTTTTCCGTCTTTCAAAAGCAGTTTCACTTCTGCTTTTCCATTGACTTTCACTGCCCCCAAACTTGGTTCATCTGCGTGTAACTAAGAGGAAATTCTGTCTAAATCAGTCATGCTTTTATTTGAGGGTAAGAGCATTAACTTATCCAGCATACTCATTTATGAATTTGGGGCTTGGAAGATATTTTGTGGATTAAAACAGCTTTTCTGCCTGATTCACAGAAGGATCACTCAGTAGTGTTTTTCCCTTGGAGATGCAAACTGAACACTTGCTCCCGCAAAGCTGTGGCTGAATCCCTTCCAATCTGGAATGTTCCCTGTTTAATTAAGTATTTAATACCCATTATTTGCTGCTTTTAGTGAAAATGACTGGGATTCAAGCTGCAATCCAGCCTCCCATCTGCTACCTATGACAAGGAGACGTGTGCTGACAAAGGCCTAAACAGATTTGCCAAAGGCCAAACTCAACACATCTGGTAAAGCCTCAGAAGGTCCCCAGCCTCAAAATTCACTCACTTTCAACAGCCAGGCATGCAATCAAGGTAAGGACTGGTAAAATACACAAGCATCAATCTCCAAGGGAGGAAAAAAAATCAGAATTATGAGCAACACTTAATGGAGAAAAAATTGTACAAATTTCCATATGATTTGAATTTTTTAAGGAGATGAATTTTTGCAGCTTCCTAAGGAGCTTGTGCAATTCGGCTTTAGTAATATGCAACAGAACTCTGCATGGTATTTGTGTTGTGGAAAAATACAAGGTACCCTCTTTAACTGACCTTTAAACCAAACTATTGAAAACATTTAAATGGAAAAAAGAGAGAGACTTCCAACTGTGGGTTATCAGGCAGCTGAAAGATATGTTATTTTCTTCATGTGTGAGTAGCTGGGCAGGTCTGACTAGGAAGGTTGGGAGGCTGCAGGATTTATTACTGGACAAGAAATGTGAATGACATTTATAGCTGTTGGCTGTGGAATTCCTTAGAGTAACAACATCAGAATAAAAAAAATGTCTGAATAAACATGTTTTGTAGGAAAAGTGGCATTATTTGTGAGGTATGCATATGTATACCCACTTGATGCTATACACTCACTCAAAGAACATTCCTGATATAAAATGATTATTTGCCAATCATTACAATATTTTCTATTTTTGCATAATGATTCCTTGAAGGCACTGATACCTAAATATGCATTTCCTGAAGTGTGTTCCAGAGTTCAGCATTCTTCACATGATGCTAAGAGGTGTCCCACAGAAATATTAAGGTGCAGTGTTTCTCTGGTCTGATACCATTGGGTTATTAAACCAGTATGTTGAGCAAAATCTAGGGTTCTTAACTGCAGGCCTCTATAACATGCTCATCGGTACTATCTGTTTCCAAGAGAGGAAAGTAACATGAAGAGTTTTCCTAAATTATCGATAGATTACGTGGTCTGTCTTCTGTGGGCCGACCCTGATTTAGGGCAGTCACTTGTAAAAGTGAATTGCAGATGAGCCCACCACTTTTCCAAAAGAGGTGAATCTGGCTTTTGTTATTGGCTTACAATATGCCTATCCTAGGGAGATGCCTCAAAACCTGCACAGGAAAAAATAAAAAGAATCTCTTAGCCTTCTCCCTACCGCTGTTACTGGACACATGAAAACAATAGCTCTCTCTATATATATATATCAATCACCTTGCCTTTTCTCAAGCAATATTAATGAAAGAGAAGACAGGACAATGGTTGGATAAAGGGTGAACCAAATACATTTTTAATTTACAATAGTTGTAATATTGGCAGGGTAATAGCTCACTTGTCACATGGGAAAATAAGACCGGGACTCTAGGATCTGTGCACTGACTGGATGGACCAGGCACTGGGATTCAGTGACCCACTGCAAACCATGCATCATTAGGAGATGTGTGTATAATTTTATCTGCATTTCTTTTATGCTTTTCTGATGCCACTACATTTTTCAGAGTCCTCAATATACAGCCATTAGAATTTGTTACAGAAAGAATGTTGGTGAATGGCTCAAATAAAATTCAGCACCTTGAGAAAGAATTTCCCGAACATCTGTCTCCCCCTCTCCAGGTCAACAGTTCAGGTCATGGGATCCTCCCACGGTGTGAGTGAGACATCCTGCCCCCAGTGAAGTCTCTAACGCCCGTGGCAAAGAGAAGGCAAGGCTGCTGTCATTGACAGGGTAGCGTCCAGGAGGACAAAGGCCTGAGACCAGCCCTCTTCAGTTCTCCTCCCTTTCGGGGTCCACAGTCGGGCTCTGTGGAGGTGTAGTGGCAGCGTCCACGGCACGCTCAGCATGGCTGGAAGGAGGCCATGGTGGGCGGGGAGCTTCGAGGCCTGAATCTAAAGGGAACCAGGCATATCTGGAAGGCCAGTAGACAGCAGAGCTGAGCCAGTGTCCACTGAAGGCCCAGCCGATCAAGAAGCAGCCTTCCTACCAAAGGTGTGCAAGTTCTCAAACCACTAGACACCACTTCAGGAAGAAGAAACAAGCACAGGGAACAGATGGCTGGACACCAGAACAATTTATTCACAGAAAGACTGCACCATCCCTTACAAGACTGAACTAAACTGCATAGGATTATCAAGTAAAGACTTAATTATGAAAATGAAAGATGAAGCTCATTATAGACTGGAGGAAGAGGCTCCATTTTTCCTTCCATCTGAGTTGTGGTAGAAGTTCAATCTACAGTCCCATGTTTATCCTTCAGGGTATACAGCATATGTCATCATTAAGAATGTGATACTCATTACCTTATGTGGGGTGGGGAGAAACATTAGCACTGCCATCTCACACTAGAGATCAGCATCTGTTTTCACCTCTGAGAGTAAATCCATCGTCTACAGAGGATGGTGGTCCAGTCAAGGTTCGTCTCCTGTTTAATCACCACCTACTAAGAGAACTTCCTGCATTGAACGGTTGGAGCTCAAAACAACCCAAGAAAGCACATTCAATTTTGTTCTCTGTTGCATGAAATGACTACACAAGAGCCCCAGATCAGTCTAACCATGTCACGGACCTGACAGTATTCAGATGTGTGTGAAATCTCCTTCAGCTCCCTGACATTTAAGTAAATATGGCAAATAGAGAAAGAAACACAGCTTAGCACAGGTGCCCGACAATTCAGTTATGTTAAATCTACTCTGTGATGTTGGGCAATCTGGACGATCTGTTGATGTTTCTCCTCATAAAATGAAGCTAACGATTTTATTTTTTTTAATCTGTCAAGTGTTATGAGGATTAAACTAAGATGAAGGAGAAATGGATCCAAAAGAGATTTCAGTGGTTGTTTTCAACCAAAAATGTGTAACCTTGCCTTCAACAGGCCTCAGACACCTGGCACAGTCCCTACTGGACAATGAGTCAGTGCACAGTCTGGAACACTGACTGGAGAAAATAACTGATCTATTCTGCTTGGATACTCGCCCTGAATGGGAGGGGTGAGGGTCAGTCATTGTGAAAAGGAACTGTTTTCTTGGCAAAGACACATGGACATTCTAGAATGCTGTGAGTTTCTGTAATAACCACACACAAGTTTAATAATCCAGTGAATATCAGAGAGCAATTTCTTCAAGTAGAAAAAGCATCAGAGAATGAGGTGAGGTCTTCATCTCACACCCTCCAAAACTGCAGCTGCCAAATTCTACAGTGAAAACATGACACGCTGCAGGACGATACCGAAGTAAACACCACGCTTAAGCAAGAGTACGCGGTTGTGACAGAAGCTGCTAGTCAGACCTGATTACCTAGGGCTGCTGCGGCTGCTGCTGCGGCTAAGTCGCTTCAGTCGTGTCCGACTCTGCAACCCCACAGATGGCAGCCCACCAGGCTCCCCCGTCCCTGGGATTCTCCAGGCAAGAACACTGGAGTGGGTCGCCACTTCCTTCTCCAATGCATGAAAGTGAAAAGTGAAAGTGAAGTCGCTCAGTCGTGCCCGACTCTTAGCGACCCCATGGACTGCAGCCTACCAGGCTCCTCCACCCATGGGCTTTTCCAGGCAAGAGTGCTGGAGTGGGGTGCCATTGCCTTCTCCAACCTAGGGCTTTCAGTTGCCCAATCAGTACCTATATTCTTGGCCATGCTTTCAACTAGCTGCAGCCATGTGACAACTGGTGACCACTAGAATATGAGTGGAAATGATTTATGCAACTCCAAGTTATCATCTTAAAGTGAACAAGCAAGCCCACATTACCCACTTCCCTCTTACTGCAGGCAGGATTTCAGATAATATGGTAAATTAAGTTGCTTTAGCTAAATAACACAATACCCTATGGATAGTGACAGAATACAAGAAAGGAACCTTGGGTTCCTGATATCGTGAAATGACAGAAACAGACCTACACTATTACTGTCAGAATGCTGCATGAGAGAAAAATCTCCATCTTGCTTATATCAATATTATTTTGCATATTTATTAAGTGTTTAAAGCAACCCCTGACTGATGTATGGATGCTATTGCCTGGGCTGACCAAGGCATTTCATTCAAAAAATATTTTTTAATTCTGTGTTAGGTTTGAGTTTCTAAAGATAAAAGGTTTATAGCTTATAGGTTAAGAAGGAATACTTACCATAGCAGAGCACCACCCAAATATTTATGCTCAGATACAAAGAGAAAAAAGTAGAAAGTTACCAATTTCACATGTAGGCCTAAGCAATGGAATTTTGAACAAATGATATTGATGGGTCTGGTAACTTTTAAATTAATCACTTTTCCTAACAATACTTGAAAGGACTCTTAACATAGTAACAAAATAAAGCACAAAAGTATTATCTCTGAACATGCACACACACTCACTATATATATACACAATATGTATTATATATGCACACATATATTTTACACAAACATACACATACATGTACATGTGTATATATGTCTGTGTGGATGTAGAGCTATGCCTTGTGTGTAGGTGTGTAACACTCTGTATACATCTGTAAACAGAGCACATGCAGGCCTACATACACGCTTCATGTATGTCTGTAACACACATGCACAAATATAAGCAGCATCTACGAATAAACTGGGGCTAGTGTCTTACCTCCCTCTTTCCATGGCTTCCCTGCTGGATCAAATGGTAAAGAATCTACCTGAAATACAGGAGACTAGGGTTCAACTGCTGAGTTGGGAAGATCCTCTGGAGAAGGAAATGGCTAACAGTCCAGTATTTTTGCCTGGAGAATTCCATGGAGGGAGAAGCCTGGGGGCTGCAGTTCAAGGGGTCCCAAAGAGTTACAAGTATCTGAGAAGAGAAGCAAAAAGCAAAGGATAAAGGGAAAGATATACCCAACTGAATACAGAGTTCCAAAGAATAGCAAGGAGAGTTAAGAAAACCTTTTTAAGTAAAGAATGCAAATAGAGGAAAACAACAGAATAAGAAAGACTAGAGATCTCCAAGAAAATTAGAGATACCAAGGGAACATTTCATGCAAAGATGGGCACAATAAAAGACAGAATTGGTATGGACCCAATAGAAGCAAAGACATTAAGAAGAGGTGGCAACAAAACACAGAACTGTGCAGAAAAGGTCTCAGTAACCCAGATAACCACGAGTGCGGCCACTGACCTAGAGCCAGAGTTCCTGGAGTGTGAAGTCAAACGGGCCTTAGGAAGAGTTAGTACAAACAAAGCTAGTGGGGGTGCTGGAAATCCAGATGAGCTATTTAAAATGCTAAACGATGAGGCTGTTAAAAGTGCTACCACAGAATGTGCCAGCAAAGTGGAAAACACAAAAGTGACCAAATGACTGGAAAAGGTCAGTTTTCATTTCAATCCCAAAGAAGGGCAATGCCTAAGAATTTTCAAACTACTGTACAGTTATGCTTATTTTACATGCTAGTGAAGTGAAGAAAAAGTTGCTCAGTCATGTCCAACTCTTATGGACTATACAGTCCATGGAATTCTCCAGGCCAGAGTACTGGAGTGGGTAGCCTTTCCCTTCTCCAGGGGATTTTCCCAACCCAGGGACTGGATGAAGATCTCCCATATTGCAGGTGGATTCTTTACCAATTAAGCTACCAGGGAAGCCCAAGAATACTGGAATGGGTAGCCTATTCCTTCTCCAGTGGATCTTCCCCACTCAGGAATAAAACTAGAGTCTCCTGCATTGCAGGTAGATTCTTTACCAGCTGAGCTACCAGGTGCTGGCAAGGTAATGCTCAAAACCCTTGAGCATCACAGCATGTGAACTGAGAACCTCCAGGTGTACAGGCTGGATTTACAAGAGGCAGAGGAGCCACAGATCGAATTGCCAACATCTGTAAACATCATAGAAAAAGCAAAAGAATTCCAGAAAGACATCTACTTATGCTTCATTGACTACGCTAAAGCCTTTGACTGTGTGGATCACAATAAACTGTGGAAAATTCTTCAAGAGATGGGAATACCAGACCAGCTCACCTACGTCCTGAGAAAGCTGCATGCAGGTCAAGAAGGAACAGTTAGAATTGGACATGGAGCAAAGAACTGGTTCAAAATGGGGAAAGGAGTGCATCAAGGCTGTATACCATCACCCTGCTTATCTAACACATATCCAGAGTACATCATGTGAAATACTGGGCTGGATGAAGCACAAGCTGGAATCAAGATTGCTGGGCAAAATATCAATAACCTCAGATATGCAGATTATTCCACTCTAATGGAAGAAAGTGAAAAGGAACTAAAGAGCCTCTTGATGAAAGTAAAAGAGGAGAGTGAACAAGTTGGCTTAAAGCTCAACATTCAGAAAACGAAGGTCATGGCATCTGGTTTCATCACTTCATGGCAAATAGATGGGGGGGTGAAAATAGTGACACACTTTATTTTCTTGGGCTCCAAAATCACTGTAAGAGTGTGCAGCCGTGAAATTAAAAGGTGCTTGCTCCCTGGAAGAAAAGCTGTAACAAACCTAGACAGAGTCTAGAAAGGAGTAGTCGCGTACAGAAGTGAGCGCTGGACCGTAAGGAAGGCTGAGCACTGAACTGACGCTTCTGAGCTGCGGTGCTGGAGAGGACTCTTGAGAGTCCTTGGACTGCAAGAAGATCCAACCAGTCAATCTTAAAGGAAATAAATCCTGAATATTTACTGGAAGGACTGATGCTGAAGCTGAAGCTCTAACACTCTGGCCACGTGATGTGAAGAACTGACTCATTGGAAAAGACCCTGATGCTGGGAAAGATTGAAGGTGGGAGAAGGGGACGACAGAGGGTGAAATGGTTGGATGGCATCACTGACTCATTGGACATGAGTCTGAGCAAACTCTGGGAGATGGTGAAGGACAGGGAAGCCTGGTATGCTGCAGTTCATGGGGTCACAAAGAGTTGGACACGATTTAGCGACTGAACAACAACCATCTTTTTAAGTCCAAAGTACCTCCTAACACTTCCCATTATGACAGCTCACATCATAGTTATTTGCATACATCTCATTGCTGCTCAAAGACTGTACATTCTTGACAGAAAAAATTATGTTTCATACACTTTTTTCTCAATAGAAGCTTATATAGTGCTTGAAATATAAAAAGCACTTATTGTACACTTGTGAATAAGTGATTGACGTATTGAATGGCTGAATGAGTAAGTGACTATTTGGAGAGTCATGTTAAGAAAAGAGAGAAGGGAGTTGAATACAGATTTTCTTCCTGAGTGGGTATCTGTGTAATAAACTGGCTTATAACTAGAAGACAGAACCCATGGATATAACAGATAGCAGCCACTTAATCAGAATTCTTACAGATCCACATTAACCCTTTCCAAGGCAATAGGTCAAGGTCTTTGAACATAAACTTTTTTTTTTTATCAATAGAAAGCAACTCCATTATGGAGAGTCGCTTGACCTGTACCCTCGTTACAAAATGTGTCAAAGGCCAAAGTTATGTTTCTTTCAGAGTCATAAATACAAGTAGGCAGTTGCATTGAAGTCCACTCAGTCTGCTGGAATTTTTAAATATTTTGAGTACTGATTTAGCAAAACTCACTTTGTAAAAACAAGTAGGCAGAGAAATTTTAACAGGACTCCAAAGAAATCATAGGCAATTCCTGATCAAATCAAGTTAATCTTAGAGCTTAAAACTCAGTCTTCAATAACTGTTGCAAATATAAATACTTGAGAACAATTTGCGACAAGAAACCAAGGGGCCATGCACACACCAGCAACCCAGGCAAGGACGACCTCAGACACACCTGGAGAAAATGACCTTAAAGACATTTACCTTCAACATCAGCGATCAGAGTACAGGGACTCGTCTCTTGATAAACTTTATACTTCAGACCGGATAATTCTTAAAACAGAAAACCGTGTGTCTGTCACTGTCCTCCGCAGGTGATGTTCATGTGAGACATTGTGCTTTGAATTTCAGTCTGACTGACATACAGTATGAACACGCTTTTATAAAATAATGAACTGGTATCTGATGGTCTCTGCAAACTCCTTTCCAGCTCTAAAATGATTCTTCTGCATTCATTCATAAGTCCCAGTAGAAATGCCATCCCAAGGAAAGTCAGTACAACTTTACTCAAATTTTTGTCCTCTTCTTTCTCATCTGCCTTTTTACAAAGTAAGTTATCAAAGGAGTTTAGAAAGAAAATTTCACTTTACGATATTGTATTGGTTTCACCATACATCAACATGAATCCTATTAAAAAAAAATAAAGTTGTTTCTAAAAAAAGAAAGAAAGAAAATTTCAAAGTCAGTGGTTACAAGGATATGCAATAATTGGACTAACTTGTAAGGGAAAAAATATGTGACCTCATACAGCAGTATGGGGGTCACCCTGGTAACGGGGGGCAATTTTAAACAGCCAAAAGTCTTGATATTTTCAAATCCCACACAACTATAATTCAAGCGATTGCCAAATCTTCAGTTTAACTAGTCTTAAACTTGCTGATATTTTTACATTCAGTTGCCCAGGATCTGAAATAATGGCTATGTTGAAATCCACCACTCTGCCTGTTATCTCTGAACATGTATCATGCAGAGGAAATTCCTTTAAATCCTCCAGGATAGAGAAACACTAGACTGGATGAAGCACAAGCTGGAATCAAGATTGCTGGGAGAAATATCAATATCCTCAGATATTCAGATGACACCACCCTTATGGCAGAAAGTGAAGAGGAACTAAAGAGCCTCTTGATGAAAGTGAAAGAGGAGAGTGAAAAAGTTGGCTTAAAGCTCAACATTCAGAAAACGAAGATCATGGCATCCGGTCCCATCACTTCATGGCAAATAGATGGGGAAACAGTGAAAACAGTGGCAGACTATTTTGGAGGGCTACAAAATGGCTGTAGATGGTGACTACAGCCATGAAATTAAAAGGCACTTGCTCCTTGTAAGAAAAGTTATGACCAATCTAGGCAGCATATTAAAAAGCAGAGACATTACTTTGTCAACAAACGTCTGTCTAGACAAAGCTGGTTTTTCCGGTAGTCATGTATGGATGTGAGAATTGTGGACTACAAAGAAACCTGAGTGCTGAAAAATTGATGCTTTTGAACTGTGGTGTTAGTGAAGACTCTTGAGAGTCCTTTGGACTATAAGGAGATCCAACCAGTCCATCCTAAACGAAATCAGTCCTTAATATTCATTGGAAGGACTGATGCTGAAGCTGAAACTCTGATACTTTGGCCACTTGATGCAAAGAACTGACTCACTGGAAAAGTGAGAAGGCAATGGCACCCCACTCCTGTACTCTTGCCTGGCAAATCCCATGGACAGAGGAGCCTGGTGGGCTGCAGTCCATGGGGTCGCTAAGAGTCGGACATGACTGAAGAAACTTAGCAGCAGCAGCGGAGGAGGATTTTAAGCCCCCAGACTGAATCTGGCATATCTGCGGCTTTCTGTGTGTCTGCTAAATACTCAGCCATCATTTCTCTAGAAGCAAAAGTGTCAAGTTTCTCTGTTAATCACTCTGCAAATGCATGTCTATTCCCATGCAGTGCTGTATTGAATGGAAATGAGCCTAATCATTCATCTGTTAGTGGGTGGGGACTGACAAAAAGAGAAGATGAAGGGAATAACATTTTCCTTTCACCAGTTCAGTGCAGAATTTCTCTGTTACAGTCCTGTGAGTAGCAGTTAGGCCTGTGTGATGGTATATCATGTTGGCCAAGAAATTTGTTCAGATTTTTCTGTAAGGGCATATGGAAAAACTTCAACAATTTCTGGCCAAGCCAATAATTTTTGGTAATGACCAGAGTTTCTTTTCACCCAAAACTCCTTGCTCCCATACCTAGAGCCCTATTCCCTACACATGGCCCATCTGGCTGCACCTTGCATCAGAGGAATCCTTCAATCTGGGGAGGCCTATTTCAGCAGAAAAGCAAAGAAAGAGACACCACATGGCCTTTGCTCTGCTGAGATGGTATTTAAGCTGTCAGGAAATTAGACACATTTAGAAAAAAATGTTATATCTTCTTATACACATGAACCTAGGGTCCTGTGAAATTTGTACCTATTATTACCAGTAACGATGGAATTCTTGGCTTGTTTTCCCAATATAGGAATATCTATTATTTCAGATATTGGAACTTCATATGCTCTGGCAGGACTCAGGCAGACTCTAGTGGGCTTACTCTAGTCCTCTGAGACACAGTGACCAATTCCCCAAGTCCTGACCCTCTTCCAAGATTTTCTGTACGTGAAAACCACAATGTGAGGCAGCAGTGTGGAAGATCAGCTCCCTAAGTGTGTCTCATTTACCCCCTCCATCCTGTCACCAAGACATCAGCATCTTTTTACCAAGCTTGTAAGAGACACTGAAGCACTGTGAGAATTGTGAGAGCACTGTAGAATTGATGCTTTTGAACTGTGGTGTTGGAGAAGACCCTTGAGAGTCTCTTGGATGGCAAGGAGATTCAGCCAGTCCATCCTAAATGAGATCAGTCCTGGGTGTTCATTGGAAGGACTGATGTTGAAGCTGAAACTCCAATACTTTGGCCACCTGATGCAAAGAGCTTACTCATCTGAAAAGACCCTGATGCTGGGAAAGATTGAGGGCAGAAGGAGAAGGGGACGACAGAGGATGAGATGGTTGGATGGCATCACTGACTCAATGGGCATGGGTTTGGGTGGACTCCAGGAGTTGGTGATGGACAGGGAGGCCTGGCGTGCTGCAATTCATATGGTCACAAAGAGTCAGACACGACTGAGTGACTGAAGTGAACTGAACCCCATGTTCATCTTTGGACTTTGAAAACTAAGTTGTTTAGTCAGTCAGACATGTCCAGCTCTTTGTGACCTCATGGACTGTAACCCACCAAGCTCCTCTGTCCATGGAATTCTCCAGGAAAGAATCCTGGAGAGGGTAGTCTTTCCCTTCTCCAGGGGATCTTCCCAACCAAGGGATTAAACTCAAGTCTCCTGTGCTGCAGGCGGATTCTTTACCAACTGAGCCACAAGGGAAGCCCTGAAAACGGACTAGGATGTGGTGGATGGTTCAGTAGTTTAGTCGTGTCCAACCCTTGCGACCCTACGGACTATAAAGCCTGCCAGGCTCCTCTGTCCATGGGATTCTCCAGACAAGAATAATGGAGTGGGTTGCCATTTCCTTCTCCATCAGGAAGAAGGATGTAGCGAAGTGAAATTATAGAGGAGATCCTGATACTTAAAACATCAGTCTTAAAAGCCCTTTTGTATCCATAGTATTAGTTCTGTGAGACATTTATTGCTTCCATTATAAAGAAACTACAGTTTAAAATAGGTAAATGACTTGTAAAGGGTGGTTAACTAAATAAGCTCCAGAACCCTATATTGCCGGCACTTTTTTCTGTCTCTGAGTATAGTCCTCATTCTGCAGTTTCACAGTCCACTCTATTACACGGACCCATATTAGAACTAATCCTGTCATTAGGCCAAAAGACAAAAGCTCTATGACTGTCCCAACAGATGCCAAAAAGGGCATTTGATAAATTCCGTTCTATAAACATCTATTCTATACTTTAAAAAATTTATTGCTAACCTTCTTTAACCTGATAAATAATACTAATCTCAAACTAGCATTTGAAATTTTAATAGAAGAGTAACCATTAAAAGTGGAAACAACCTGCCAATATCCATTGTCACCATTATTCAACATTGTCCTCTAGTGCAAGCTCCTGTAGTAAAACAAAAAAGTTATTAAAAGGAGACAGAGCTGGACATTCCTAACTACCTGGAAAATCCAAGAAGGTCTAAAATAAAATAACACTTTTAGAAGCAGTAACTAATAAGGTAGCTTAATAAAGTGCAATATATGTGTGTAAATATATATATATATGCCATCCAAGTCCTATGCAAGTTGTAAAACTTCACTGAACAATGGAAAAGGTAACTTGAATCAGTGAAGAAATATACCGAGTTCCTGGTAAATGACTTGCTGTATGAGTGCTCTCTGCAGCACTATTTATCATAATAATAAAAATGGAAACCAGCTAAATATTTGACAATAGGGAATAGCCAAAATAAAGTATGGCACAGTCATATAACAGTATGAACAGCCATAAAAATGCATAAAAGAAAAATATCACATGGCCTGGAAAAATGTCCAAGGTGGACAGTAAATTTTTAAAGTCACAAAACAACTTTTTGAGTGTGTGTGAAAAAAAGGGTTTGTTTTATATACACACACATACAAACATGTACTTGAAATAAAACCAGGAGGCTATATCTCAAAATGTGTTTTTCATTAGAGGTGATTTCAATTTTCTACTTTTGCTTCATCTGCAGTTTTTTTTGGTGTGTGTAAATGTATTTCCCTAATTTTATATAACATGTATTATATTTGCAATAGAAATTAAAACATAATTACCTTAGGAAAAATATAAATTGCTCTATTGTGGCTAGGATAGATTTCATGAGGTTGTCCTTCTAAAAAGAAATAAGTAAAATGAGTAATGAAAACACAGTAACATAAATTGGACTCTGTCTGTTGAAGTTTTATTGTCTTTATATGATCCTAGACAGGGTTTCACTGGTGGCTAAGATGATAAAGAACCAGCCTACAATGCAGGAGAGTGGGGATCAATCTCTGGGTAGGGAAGATCCCCTGGAGAAGGAAATGGCAACCCACTCCAGTACTCTTGCCTCGAGAATCCCATGGGTGGAGGAGCTTGGCGGGCTACGGTCCATGGGGTCGCAAAGAGTCGGACACAACTGAGCGACTTCACTTCTTTAGAGAGGGTTTCACTGGTGGCTAAGATGATAAAGAACCAGCCTACAATGCAGGAAACTGGAGATCAATCTCTGGGATGGGAAGATCCCCTGGAGAAGGAAATGGCAACCAACTCCACTATTCTTACCTGGAGAATTCCATGGAAATCGGAGCCTGGCAGGCTACAGTCCATGGGATCAAGAAGAGGGAGATACAACCAAGCAACTAACATTTTCACTTTCAAACCTCTTTACCCTTGATTTTTCATGGCTCACAGCCTTGCTGTGGCGAAGGGGCTGGCATAACTCAATGACGCTATGAGTCATGCCATGCAGGACCACCCAAGACAGGTCATGGTGGAGAGTTCTGACAAACTGTAGTCCAAGTGAGGAGGGAATGGCAAACCACTCCAGTATTCTTTCCTCAAGAACCCCATGAACAGTATGAAAAGGCAAAAAGATATGACCCTGGAAGGTGAGCACCCTCCCCGCCCCCAGGTTGGTAGGTGTCCAATATGCCGCTGGGGAAGAGCAGAGGGCAGTTACTAACAGCTCCGAAAGAATGAACTGGCTGGGCCAGAGTGGAAATGACACTTAGTTGTGGATGTGTCTGGTGGTGAAAGTAAAGTCCAGTGCTATAAAGAACAATATTGCATAGGAACCCAAAGTATTAGGTCCATGAACCAGGATAAACTGGACATGGTCAAACAGGACATGGCAAGAGGGAACATTGACATTTTAGAAATCAATAAACTAAAAATGTACTGGAATGGGTGAATTTAATTCAGATGACCATTTTATTTACTACTGTGGGAAAGACTCCCTTAGAAGAAATGAAGTAGCTCTCACAGTCCACAAAAGAGTCCAAAATACAGTACCTGGGTGCAATGTCAAAAGTGACAGAATGATACTGGTTCCTTTGACAGGCAAACCATTCAACATCACAGCAATCCAAGTCTATGCCCCAGCCACTGAGGACAGTGAAGATGAAGTTGACCAGTTGTTTGAAGACCTGCAAGACCTTCTAGAACTACACACACACACACACACAAATGTCTTTTTCATCTTCGGGGATGGAATGTCAAAGTAGGAAATCAAGAGATACCTGGAGTAACGGGCAAGTTTGGCCTTGGAGTACAAAATGAAGCAGGGCAAAGGCTAACAGAGTTTTGTCAAGAGAAAACACTGGTCATAACAAATACCCTCTTCCAACAAAATGAGATGACAAGATGACTCTTCACATGGACATCACCACATGGTCAATACCACAATCATATTGATTATACACTTTGCAGCCCAAGATGGAGAAGCTCTATATAGTCGGCAAAAACAAGACCTGGAGTTGACTGTGGCTCAGATCATCAGCTCCTTATTGCAAAATTCAGGCTTACTGAAGAAAGTAGGGAAAACCACCAGGCCATTCAGATACAATCTAAAGCATCGCTTATGATTATACAGTGGGGGTGATGAATGGACTCGGGGATTAGATCTGGCAGACAGAATGCCAGAAGAACTATGGACAGAGGCTTTAACATTGTACAGGAGGCAGTGACCAAAACCACCCTAAAGAAAATGAAATGCATGAAGGCAAAGTGGTTGTCTGAGAAGACTTACCAATAGCTGAGGAAAGAAGAGGAGTGAAGAACAGAGAGAAAGGGAGAGATGGGCCAGTGAACGCAGAGCCTCAGAGAACAGCAACGGGAGATAAGAGCTCTTAAGTGACAAGGCGACGGAGTAGAGGAAGACAACGGAAAGACTAGAGTCCTCTCGAAGAAGATCAGAGCTATCAGGGAACATTTCATGTAAGGATGGGCATGATAAAGGACAGAAGCTGTAAGGACCTAACAGAGGCAGAAGAAATCAAGAAGAGGTGGCAAGAGTACACAGAAGAACTGTACAGAAAAGGTCTTAATGACCTGGAAAACTAAGATGGCGTGGTCACCCACCTAGAGCCAGACATCCTGGAGGGTGAAGTCAAGTTGGCACTAGGAAGCATCACAGCGAACAGAGCTAGTAGAAATGATGGAATTCCAGCTGAGTTATTTCAAATCCTAAAGGATCATGCAGTGAAAGTGCTGCACTCAGTATGTCAGCTAATTGGAAAACTCAGCAGTGGCCGCAGGATTGGAAAAGGTCAGCTTTCATTCCAGTCCCAAAGAAGGACAATGTCAAAGAAGGCTCAGACCACCGCACAGCTGCGCTCACTTCACACGCTAGTAAATATACGGTGGTGGTTCAGTCACTAAGTCGTGTCCGGCTCGGACTCATGCAACCCCGTTGGCTGTAGCCCGCCAGGCTCCTCCGTGCATGAGATTCTCTAGGCAAGACTATCGGAGTGGGTTGTTATTTCCTTCTCCAGGGGATCTTCCCGACCCAGTGATTGAACCCAGGCGTCCAGCATTGTGGGCAGATTCTTTACCAACTGAGCTCTGAGGGAAGCCTCATGCTAGTAAGGTTATAGTAAACTCCTTCAGATGGGCTTCAACAGAATGCGAGCCAAGTATTCGAGACGCTCAAGTTAGATTTAGAAACGGCAGAGGAACCAGAGATCAAATTGCCAATATTCTTTGGATCATAGAGAAAGCAAGTGAATTTCAGAAAAAAACATCTAGTTCTGCTTTATTGACTATGCTAAAGCCTTTGTGTGGATCACAACAAACTGTGGAAAGTTTTTTAAGAGACAGGACTACCAGACCACCTTATCTGTCTCCTGAGAAACCTGTATGCAGGCCAAGAAACAATGGTTAGAACCTTATACGGAATAACTGATTAGTTCAAAACTGGGAAAGGAGTACGATAAGGCTGTATATTGTCAACTTATTTATTTACCATATATGCAGAGTACATCAAGCTAAATGTTGGGCTGAATGACTCACAAGTTGGAATCAAAATTTCTGGGGGAAATAACAACAACCTCAGATATATATACAGACGATACCACTCTAATGCCAGAAAGTGAAGAGGAACTAAACAACCTCTTGATGAGGGTAAAAATAACAGTGAAAAACCTGGGTTAAAACTCAACATGAATAAAACTAAGAGCAGGGCATCCAGTTCCATCACTTCATGGCAAATAGAAGGGGAAAAGGTGGAAACAGTGACAGATTTTATTTTCTTGGACTCCAAAATCAATGTTGAGGGTGGCTGCAGCCATGAAAACAAAAGATACACACTCCTTGGAAGGGAAAGTTGTGTCAAACCTAGATAGTGTATTAAAAAGCAGAGACATCACTTTGACAGCAAAGGTCCATCTAGTCAAGGCTATGGTTTTTCAGTAGTCACATACAGATATGAGAGTTGGACCATTAAGAAGGCTGAGAGCTGAAGAACTGATGCTTTCAAATTGTGGTGTTGGAGAAGACTCTTGAGAGTCCCTTAGACTGCAAGGAGATCCAACCAGTCCATCATAAAGGAGATCAGTCCTGAATAGTCATTGGAAGGACATTGCTGAAGCTGAAGCTCCAATACTTTGCCACCTGATGTGAAGAGCCAACAGATTGGAAAAGACCCTGATGCTGGGAAAGATTAGGGTGAGGAGAAGAGGATGACAGAGGATGGGATGGCTGGATGGCATCACTGACTCAATGGGTGTGAATTTGAGCAAAGTGCAGGAGATAAGGAAGGACAGGGAAGTCTGACATGTTATAGTCCATGGGTCTCAAAGGGTTGGACACAACTCAGCACCTGAACACCATCACCACCACCAAGACATTTGTAGTCAAAAGTCACCATTATGGTAAAGTTTTTACCCCAAACTTCAAAGCACAGTAAGAAAGTGTCTAGTTTTATCCACACATTTGTAGAGTATTTTAATCTTTCAAAGGTACTTTCATATTTTCTGAATTATTCTATTGTCACTCCAACCCTTTGAAATAAGATTATCATCATTTACAGATTAAGACTGTGGAATTCAGAAAGTTCTGAATAGTTAAACACATGGGTAATTGATGTTATTACTGTCTGCACCAGTGTACCAATGGAACTAAAATCCAGAATGCAAAGCATCAACCCCAGACAACTTTCAAACAGGATTTCACTTCAACTCAAATACCTATTAAGTTTCTCCAAAGTACCAGGTCTTTTGTTTTGGAAAGTGTGTACTGAAGTGATTAAAACATCATGCAAATTTAAAACAAATTCTTAAAGTATTTTCACATTCTTAAAAGACAAGAGCTAGGGTTGAACTGGGTTCTTATTTCAAAAGTACACTGAAGTTGAAGTGCTATTGTCAAACCATCCAAATATAGATTCCATTTCTTAAAATGAGTCACCAAAAGTATCCAGTGCCTGAAACAGAGCATCAGATGCAATCTAAAAATAATAAGTCCAAGTCTTAGAAAATTCATGGGAAAGGATTTTCTGTTAGTCAACCCAGAATCCTGATTTAGAGAGTTCACCTTCCTTTTTAAAAACACATCTTGTAAGTTGCATACATATGTATGACAAAGTTAAAACCCAATATGTGTTCAAGGAACATACCCCAGCATAAGACATGACTCATTTTTTTCTTTGCATGTAACCTTTCCTTTGGATCACAGTAAGGGAGTGAGCAAACTATGACTGACAAAGCCTATCCCATGATGCACTGAAGAGCACTGCGGAAGCGCCACGTGCATTGTGCCTCGCAATAAGCACCGACATTTATAATCTAAAATCCTCATTGTGCTGACGGCAGGCTCGTTCTTCCACTTAGGTAACGAAATTTTAATACAGTATGTGCATGAAAAGGGAAGGGGAGTATAAAATATATTAAGTAATTCACTTGGCTATTACACTACCAGAAAGGGGACATCATTTTTATTCTCGCATTTCTTAAACAATAGATTTTACAGTGCAGTCATCAATTGATGGGAGGGTTTTAGGACTATCTGATACATCAAACTTGCTGGGAAAAGACAGCATTCTGTGAGCAATTCCAATTTTCCACTTCCTCGATATTCAAAATACTCCAGCGGAACATCCAAAGTAAACAAACACCTGCTCCCCCGTCTAGACAAGAGCACGCCTTCCGCTTGGGGCTCTGCTGACGGCTCAGCAAGCCCCGTGCTGCTTAACCTGGCGAGAGAACAGAGAGTCTCCACCCCAGAAGCGGCTCCCCTCATTTTGTCCTTTCTTCTATACATCCAACCAAGAAATCGATAGCACATTATTTAAGATAGTTTTTCCAAATGAATCGCAGAACTATGAGCCGTGAACATATATGAAGGACATTAAAGAAGAGGGAGGCTTTGAGGTAAAACTGAGCAGCTTGACAGAAAGTGAATTTCCTGTCAAGAGTACATATTACCTCGGTTCCACAGAGCACACAAATCTGCAGGAGGATAATGCTGCACGTCGCCAATCTGTGCATGTGCTATTCATTTAAGCGGCTGATTGCTGGCATCTTTCTCTTCGGATGTTCAAATTGCACCTGAGCTTATTGTTTTACATTGAAATAAATACACATTTTATGTGCAATGGAGCCTCACTGCAATATTCCCTCTGGGCACAGGGCTTGGGTTTGCCTTACATCTGAATTTCTTCTAAAAATTTCTTCCAAGGACAAGTTTTAAGACAAACTCTGCCTACCCGTGAATTTTAGACCATACATTTAAAAAAATGAAACTCCAAATTATGACAAGCTAAATGATGTTCACCGAATACCTCCTCTCTCTTCCTTCATGCTCTGGGCATACTTTTCACCCCTTTCAGGTTTGTCATAGCTTTGCTCCCAAGGAGCAAGCATATTTTAATTTCATGGATGCAATCACTGTCCCCAGTGGTTTTGGAGCCCAAGAAAATGAAATGTCACTCCTTCCACTTTTTCCCCTGCTATTTGCCATGAGGTGATGGAACTGGATGCCATGGTCTTAGTTTTTTACATGTTAAGCTTCAAGCCAGCTTTTTCACTTTTCTCTTTTACCTCCATTAAGTGGCTCTTTAGCTCCTCTTCAGTTTCTGCCATTGGAGTTTTATCTGCATATCTGAGGTTGTTGATATATATATTATAGATAGATAGATAGATATCATGATAAAAACAAAGGCTTGAGATATGATCACATAGTGGGACTTGCCTAACCAGGCTTTCGACATTGCCATGTGCTATGGTCTGAATATTTGTATCCCTCTAAAATCTGTATGTTAAAATCCTAACCCCCAAAGGTGATGGCATTACCTGGTGGGGCTTTCCGGAAGTACCTAAGTTAGGGTGTTCCACATTCTCATGGCTGAGATTAATGCCTTATAAAAGTGGCCTCAGAGAAACCCCTAGAGTATAAGAGGATGCAGTGAGAAGTCTGCAGCCTTGAAGAGAGCCCTCATTTGGCCAAGCTGGCACCCTGATGTCAACTATCTAGTCCCCAGAACTGAAAGTAGCACATTTTTACTGTTTATAAGCCACGCAGTCAGTGTGTTTTTTTTTTTTTTTTTTAAGCATCATGAACAGACTAAGACACCATGAAAAGAACATTCTTGGATAGTCCACTGATACAGAGCTGGTAAGAAACACAGCCTGACTTGGACTCAGCCCGTAATTTGGAGTCAAGCCCAGCTGAGCTTAGTCTAGATCAACTGACCTACAGCAAACATTTGTGAAAGTAAACGCTAAAAGTAAATGTGCAAGTAAAAGTAAATGCTTTCTTTTAAGCCAATGCATTCGGGTTGGCTTGTCACCCAAAGTTATTGTGGCCATAGTTAACTGATACACAGCTGGAAACAAACATTGTTCCTTATAGCAAGGCTCCGTTGCCCATGGTTTTTCTGGCAATAATACTGCGGTGGTTTGTCATTTCCTTCTCCAGGGGAATCTTCCTGACCCAGGGAACAAAGCTGGGTCTCCTGCACTGCAGGCAGATTCTTTACCAACTGAGCTACCAGGGAAGCCCCAACTGTAACATATGGACAGACTCCGTTTTTTGCAGCGTTGGGTCTTGGTTGCTAAATGAGGATCTTTCGCTCCAATGCACAGGTCCTCTAGTTCTGGCACGTGGCTTCAGTAGTTGCTCCAGGGCATGTGGAGTCTTAGTTCCCCAACTAGGGATTGACTCCACATCCCCGCATTGCAAGACGGATTCTAAACCACTGGGACACCAGGGAAGTCCAAATAGGTTCATATACTGAGTGTAAAGCAGTTGTAATGGAGCAAAACTTATTAATAACCATGCTACCTGCCTAAATGTGATATATGTTAGTCAATCAATTATCAAGACAATGCTGTGTTACATAAAGGGAGATTGACCAGACTTTTTGAGTTTGTTAGATATGTCTGACTAGAAGTCCTTTTTCTAAGTATGTGAATTAAATACTCCCCCAGGCCAATTCAAAAATGGGAAAACAAAAACTTTAATGAAAAATAATGAAGGTTCTAAAAAGATGGTACTTACGAACGCATTTGCAGGGCAGGAACAGAGACGCAGATATAGGGAATAGACTTGCGGACACACTGGGGGAAGGAAAGGGTGGGAGGGATTGAGAGAGGAGCACTGACATACTCACACCACCATTGTGAACAGCTAGCTGGCAGGGAGCTCAGCCTGTGCTCTACGATGACCTAGAGGGCTGGGAGGGAAAGTGGCTACGTTGCTTCAGCCATCCGATTCTTTGTCACCCCATGGACTATAGCCCCCCAGGCTCCTCTGTCCATGGGCTTCTCTGGGCAAGGACGCTGAGTGGGTTGCCAAGCCCTCTCCAGCTAATCTTCCTGACCTTGAGATCATACCCCATGTCTGTTATGTCTCCTGTGTTGGCAGGTGGGTTCTTTACCACTAACACCACCAGGAAAGTCCATTATATATATATATATATATATATATATATATATATATGGCTGATTCACACTGTTGTACAGCAGAAATCAAGACAACACTGTAAATCAATCATCTACCAATTTTTTAAAAAATTTAAAAACATTTTAAAAATGCAAGAAGTCTAATTTTGAATGACCATTCTCATATGTTCTTATCCTGCTGCCTAGGTAGCTAGTAAGGAGGATATTTTCTACATTGAGTTAATAGAAAGACAACAATAATGAATAAATACAAACTAAGGTGCAGGTCAGGAAGCAACAGTTAGAGCTGGACATGGAGCAACAGACTGGTTCCAAACAGGAAAAGGAGTACGTCAAGGCTGTATATTGTCACTCTGCTTATTTAACTTATATGCAGAGTACATCATGAGAAATGCTGGGCTGGAAGAAGCATAAGCTGGAATCAAGATTGCCGGGAGAAATATCAATAACCTCAGATATGCATATGACACCACCCTTATGGCAGAAAGTGAAGAGGAACTAAAGAGGCTCTTGATGAAAGTGAAAGAGGAGAGTGAAAAAGTTGGCTCAAAGCTCAACATTCAGAAAACAAAGATCATGGCATCTGGTCCCATCACTTCATGGGAAATAGATGGGGAAACAGTGGGAACACTGGCTGACTTTATTTTGGGGGGCTCCAAAATCACTGCAGATGGTGACTGCAGCCATGAAATTAAAAGACGCTTACTCCTTGGAAGAAAAGTTATGACCAACCTAGATAGCATATTCAAAAGCAGAGACATTACTTTGCCGACTAAGGTCAGTCTAGTCAAGGCTATGGTTTTTCCTGTGGTTATGTATGGATTTGAAAGTTGGACTTTGAAGAAAGCTGAGTGCTGAAGAATTGATGCTTTTGAATGTAGTGTTGGAGAAGACACTTGAGAGTCCCTTGGACTGCAAGGAGATCCAACCAGTCCATTCTAAAGGAGATCAGTCCTGGGTGTTCTTTGGAAGGACTGATTCTAAAGCTGAAACTCCAGTACTTTGGCCACCTCATGCAAAGAGTTGACTCATTGGAAAAGATTCTGATGCTGGGGGGGATTGGGGGCAGAAGAAGGGGACAACAGAAGGTGAGATGGCTGGATGGCGTCACTGACTCAATGGACAAAAGTTTGGGTGAACTCTGGGAGCTGGTGACGGACAGGGAGGCCTGGCATGCTGCAATTCATGGGATCGAAAAGAGTTGGACACGACTGAGTGACTGAACTGAAGGTGCTAAAAATAATTTGTTGATCAACTCAGATGACATATTAAGAATCTGGTTATAAGTATCAGATATTATCTTGGCAGAAATCTAGCACAATATGAACAGATCCAAATGAAACTTCTCAAATGTTAATGCAGATGAAAATCATTATGACCTTTTACACTGATAAAGCTAACTGTATAAAGGAGAAAGGTTAAATAATTGTTTAAAATTTCTATTTAATTTACTATGGGATCTTGACTATAATGCAGCCATGAAATTAAAAGACACTTACTCCTTGGAAGAAAAGTATGACCAACCTAGATAGCATATTCAAAAGCAGAGACATTACTTTGCCGACTGAGGTCCGTCTAGTCAAGGCTATGGTTTTTCCTGTGGTCATGTAAGGATGTGAGAGTTGGACTGTGAAGAAGGCTGAGCGCCAAAGAACTGATGCTTTTGAACTGTGGTGTTGGAGAAGACTCTTGAGAGTCCCTTGGACTGCACGGAGATCCAACCAGTCCATCCTAAAGATCAGCCCTGGGATTTCTTTGGAAGAAATGATGCTCAAGCTGAAGCTGCAGTACTTTGGCCACCTCATGTGAAGGGGTGACTCATTGGAAAAGACCCTGATGCTGGGAAAGACTGAAGGCAGGAGGAGAAGGGGACGACCGAGGATGAGATGGCTGGATGGCATCACGGACTCGATGGACGTGAGTCTGAGTGAACTCCGGGAGATGGTGATGGACAGGGAGGCCTGGTGTGCTGTGGTTCACGGGGTCGCAAAGAGTCGGACACGACTGAGCGACTGAACTGGAGTGAACTTGACTATAATGACAAGAGTAATTTAATGTAAACTATAAAAATACTAATCATTCATTCTACACCGAGTTGTGACGTGCCCTTTGGTTTTAAAACTCATGACGGGAGTGATGTCAGCACCACGGTGGCCTAAGCTGCTCCCACTGCCGGCCCCCTTCCATCCACAAGCGGAGAGGCTCCATCACTCAGGTGCCCGGCCCGCGCCCCGGCCGAGGATTCCCGCTCGCCGGTCGGTCCCCGGGCGCGCAGAGCAGGCAGGGCCCCTGTGCGCGCCCTGGGCGGGAGGACCCGGGGCATCGGGGCGCGCACGGAGCTGCGGCCCGGCCCTGCTCCCTGCCGGGGCCCGCGGGGGCGCCTGCGGGCGGGGCGAGGCGCCCCTGGACACCCGCGGAGCGCNTGCCTCCGGGGCCCGGCACGGAGGCCCCCGCGGCGGAGGGGACGCGGATGCGGGCCCGCGCCGGGCCGGACGGGGCGGCGGGGGCGCGCGGAGACCGCAAGCCGGCCCCGCCGCGCCGCCTGCCGGAGGCCAGGAGGCCAGCGCGGACTCGCCTGCAGGCGGGCCGCTCAGGGAGGCCACCTGTCCGCGACCCCAGGGGCGGCGGCGCCCAGCCTCCCTGCCCATCACCTGCGCCCGGGCTCAGCTCACACTCATGCCCATCGCGGGGGTGCTTTGTTAGAATTTTAGAATCTACATCTACGTGCGCTTCCTTCATAGCTCAGTTGGTAAACCACCTGCCTGCAATGCGGGAGACCTGGTTCAGCCCCTGGGTCGGGAAGATCCCCTGGAGAAGGAAAGGGCACCCACTCCAGTGTTCTGGCCTGGAGAATCCCATGGACAGAGGAGCTTGGGGGGCTACCGTCCACGGGGTCCCAAGAGTCAGACACGGCTTAGTGACTAAACCACCAGCACCGTGCCTACATACATAGACGGTCAGTGTTTTGCTGAACTGTTAGAATCAAGTAAAAGTAAAAACTTTACCCCAAAAAGAAAGATTTCACTACTTCAGTGTACTGGCAGAGGAACAACTTGTGAAACACCATGAAAAAACACAGTAATATGGTTTCATAAAAAGAAAATGAAACTTCTCCAGGAGTTTATTTAATTCCTTCTCCAGGAATTAAACTTAAAAGTCACAGAAGAATGCAATCTAACTGACAGAGAATTCAAGATGGGTGTTAGAAGGAAACACAGTCTGCTACAAGAAAACTCAGAAAGGCAGCGAGCGAGCGAGCTCAGGAGCAAAACTCAGACGAGAGGCACCTTGTCAGGGAGACTGAAACGCCTACAAAGCGCCAATCAGAAATAACAGGACCGAAGAAAACCAAATGCGATGAAGACCGCATTAGGAAGAGTGAAAACAGAGCAGACCACGCGGGAGAAGGCATTCGCGGAACATGGAAACCTAGCTATACACAGGGAGAAGGGAAGAGAGAACTGATGCTTAAAAATTAAGAAATTCTGTGAGAATAATCCCACTATGAAAGGCAACATTAAGACAATGGGTTCCCACAAGGAGAGGAGAGGGACTATCGAGCAGAGAGTTTCTTTAAAGAAGCAAGAGCGGAGACCTTCCCAAATCTTGAAAGAAACCAGATACACACCCCATGAAGTTAAGAGAATACTTAAATACCTCAATGTAAAAAAGACCTCCCTCAAGGCACAGTATATTAAAAGTGTCAGAAATTACAACAAATAAAGAAGTTTTCAGGGCAGCTAGGGAAAAAAAGGATGGTAACCTATAAAGGAATCCCCATTAGGCTATCAACAGGTTTCTCAGCAGAAACTCTACAGGCCAGAGAAAAGTGGAAAGACATACTCAAAATACTGAAAGATTAAAAACAGCCAATTCAGAATACTCTATAAAGCAAGGTTATTATTCAGTTATGAAGAAGAAATAAAGGCTTTTACAGATAAAACTGAGAGAGTTCATCACCACCAAACCTGCCTTACAAGAAATATTGAAAGGAGCTCTTTTATCTGAAACAAAAGTCAAAAATATATAGAACTCTGACCAAGGTGATGGACAGAATCAAAAACCACAGCTCAAAATTAGGATATGGTGTTAAACACTTCACTGTAGCATAAAGGTTAAGGGGGGAAAGCAATATAAATCACTATAACTACATCAACTTGGTAATGAAATTGCAACATAGAAACGAATAATTGTAGGCAACAAAAACATAGAAAGGGAAGAGGAAGAGAACAGAACTCACATTGGAAATAAAGATAAGATGCTATCTGAAGAAAAAGGTTATTGTATCTTTGCTACATTTAATACAAACTTCATGTGAACACAAAACATAAACTTAGAGCAAACATACAAAACATTTAAAAAAATGGAAAATGAAAAAACATCATAGAAGACCAATAAATTAAAATGGTGGGAAGAAATGAAAGAATAAATGATGAAGATATAGAACAACCAGAAAAACAAATTTTAAATGGCAGTACTAAGTCCTTGTTTATCAGTAGTCGTCCTAAATGTAAATAGATTGAATTCACCAATCAAAAGACACAGAGTGGTTGGATACATTAAAAAACAGGACAACCATATGCTGCTTCCAGGAGGTTAATCTCAGCTCTAAAGACAACCATAAAGTCAAAAATAAAAAATAGAAGATAATATTCTAAGAAAATGTCATTTAAGACAGGGTGCATAATTATGTCACCATAATTATATCAGATAAAATAGACTTCAAACAAAAAAAGTAAATAAAGACAAAGATTCACATTATATAATGATAAAGCAGAAAATTCATCAAGAAGACATAACAGTTATTAATATATATGTATATAACATAGAAACACTAAAATATACAAAGCAGTTGTTAACACAGCTACAGGGTGAGATTGCCAGCAACTCAGTGATAACAGCAGGGGACTTTACCACCCTACTTGCATTAATGGATAGATTATCCTGACAGAAAGTCAACAAGGAAACAGAAGCCTTAGAGAAAACAGACCAG